>WBMZ01012333.1:0-191165 GCA_013400975.1 Atrichornis clamosus
TCTTTTAAACTAAGACAGTCTGTCATATCCAAAATTCCTGTGACACATGATTGCACCAGCAACATAAAAATGCTACATTGTTTTATATAAAGAGCCTATTTAGGCTGTACCCATTCTTGGCAATTAACTGTGTCAGCATAGCTAGCTACAGCTGTAAATGGACAACTTGTAGCATCCACAAAGTAGAGATTATTTTTCCCAGAGTTGACATCAGTTTTCCCCACCTCCTTCCACATATGCTGTGCTGAAACAAAGATGAGATGTAACCAGACACCTGTCTCTGTGAGATTATCTCAGATTTAATATTCATGAACTTTCAGATCTGCTGGAGCTATAAAGCGTCTACAATTAACAAAATAAACTCATGTAATAGGTTTAAACAGCTGATGTATATTCAATCCTTATTCTAATATGAATGGGTCTTCTAGTGCTGTATAGTTTTGTGAGAAAGGTGTAAAGACGTCCCAAATTCCTCCTTAATAGTACTATTTTTGGTTAGTTATCACTTGTGAAATATGTGGCTTTTAATCTGAAATGTTTTATCCTAGGTGTTTGCTTTTGTATGATTTTTTAAAAGAAAATTGTGTAATTGGATTCTTGAACAGTGACTTTCATATTTTAAAAAAGCCAGAGAAGAGCACATGTTTTCTGTCTCTGGGAAGGTACTGGAAATCACAGGGTCTGCTATTGGTGGGAAGTAAAAAGAAGAAACAGAAGAAGCCATCTTTCCATAAAAAATTTAAAAATTGCTCACATTTACCAAATTTTGGAAAAATTAAGGTCATTAACTTTTTTCCTACTCCTTTTCTTTCTTGGTAGCACTTCAACTTCCTGGCTGAAAGTACAGGCTCCAGATAAGCAGAAAAGTGAATGAAACTGCCTGAGGCAGCACAGAAGAATGTCATCCTGCAGAGGCAGTGGCTGGCAGTGCTGCAGGGGAGCACAGCCGTGTAGGAGGAAGCGTGGAGCAGCCTCTAATGAGAAGGTGCGACCAGCGCCGCTTGTCGCGCACGTGCATCTGCGTGTGTGTGCTCGCTCTGAGAGCAGCCCACACTGCCCACAGCCCAAGAATATTGGTCACACAGCTACATTATTTTTCCAATACTTTATGGAGTCTTTCAGTCAGGAAGGGCATTTCCAGCTAGTGGAAGATTGCTACACACAGTAAATTTGTGACATCTTTCTATGAGATTTTAGCTAAGAAACACAGAAAGCTGCCAGGCGAAGAGAGAAAAGATACAGCGAGAGATTATTTCTCACCTTTCTGAAACCCTCCTCATGAGATGGAACTGTACAAGGCAGCTCAGGCCTTTATTATTACTTCCATCATGACACAGCATGATAACTTAAATCTCCACTTTCTTCTAGCACATACTAAAACTCTTTTCCTCAGATGCTCAGCCAAATAAATGTCCATTTATCTCATTTTTCTGCTGCTGGAGGTCTTCAGGCTGCCTTCACACAACTCCTACACAGACTGCAAAGAATATTTACAAGCAGTCTCTCACACAGGTCTTAGCACATGCACAGCATTAATTTCATTTAGTGTGGGAGGTTTCTATTTTTGTGTTAGTACCTCCCAATAGGCTTTGCTCTACCTCACACTACATCAGTTTTTCTATATGGTGGGCAGTCTAGAATAATAAAAGGGATTCAGTAGTGCAAAATGGCTTCAGACTTTCCATTCTAAAGGATGAAACAGAACTGTCTGCTTTTTCTCTGAATTTTTCCATGGAGGTTTCAAGTAGCACCATAATTGGACAACTACTGGATCAGAATTGGACCATTTAGTTAGTACTCTGCCTCTTGCACCAACCAGGGCCATACACCTCAGAGCTGACTGGGAACAAGTTGGCCATATATGTGATTTCTTGACACCCCAACAAGCAGGGGAGCTTTAACTACTAAGCTGGAGAGTGCATTTGCTAGGAAGGTATTTCGGTGCATAAGACATTAAATTCCCATTCAACAGATCCAAGATTTTTTGTCTGAATCATACATTGTCAAGAAAACAGGCCGTTCACTTTAGTTGTGTCTCATTTATAAAACTCCCTGTCTCGATGGTCAGTGGGACACCATAGTGGTGATGCCCACATAGCTCCCAGAAAGCTACTAGGGTGCCAAGAGGTAATGCAACAACATTGTGTTCCCTATATGCTAGGACTTGGTGTGATGGCAGGAGTACCCAGGGTGTGTTCTGGCTGTGTTTGCAGTTTCTTGGATTTATAGCTCTGTCAAAATAGGCTTAGGTGACAGATTTGGCCACATTCCTGTGTATATATATGCTTTGATTAGAACTCTCAGGGATTAGGCAGAAAATTATCTTTCTGGGCCCAGTGGAGCCTCTTCATAGAAGCCTGTGGAGCTGCTCCATGTGATACAATGCTCTTCCCACAGGAGCTGTGTGCAGACTTACTCATGTTTTACATAGGCCACTGAATCAGTGTCAAATGTGATGATTTATGGACATTCCTCAGTCAGCCTGGACTCCTTGAGTGGATGAGTGACCTTGAGTTAGTGGATTTTAGACTCTCTTGCCAATTCATTGAACTGTCCCCCAGATAAAGTTTATTGTGAGTATCTGTCTTACCCAATAGAAAGGCAGGAAACGGTGTTTAGCTAACTAACTGCAAGATTTTCTCTACATTTTTTTCAGTGCTTGACTGACGCAATGGATGACCTTAAAAGCATCAGTAAATACTGCAGCTTTCATGTAAACACATCAGATATACATCTGCTACTTCTTTGTTCTTTACTGGTAATAGAGAAGTTGTAGAAGGAAGACTTGTGCATACCTTCCACTGTGTGGGCTCCTTTCCTTCCCTTCAGTAGTGATCTTTTCCAACCAAGAAGTCTTTCAGTGAGCTTCCTATGAAGGAAGGAGACAGGTGAATGGATCTGGAGAAGCTGGGAGAAGCTGCTCTTGGTTTTGCCAGGAATTGAGGTCCTTGGGAGCAAGTTGTACCTGATACCCTGTGCTCCAGGGTGCTGAGGACTGCCGTGGTGTTTACAGATAGGACTGTCCCAAGGGCTGTCGTTGCCATGCCGGGATGCTAATGTGTGATTCCTCCACTGAGATTTTGGGTTCAGTCACCCAGACTAAGCAAGGTGCTGGCTGTTCAGCTCTGTGGTGCTTTTCAAGCAGAAGTCACTTTGGGCAGAGAACATGGGTAGGG
The DNA here is from genome assembly GCA_013400975.1 of Atrichornis clamosus. Taxonomy (NCBI): domain Eukaryota; kingdom Metazoa; phylum Chordata; class Aves; order Passeriformes; family Menuridae; genus Atrichornis; species Atrichornis clamosus. The sequence goes on from WBMZ01012333.1 coordinate 3,177, forward strand.
AGGCTGAAAATCCTTTCTCTCCTGTCTTCCTTATACATGGTGCTAGATGAGTTCCAGTCATCTCTGCACAGCCTGCCTGTTCTGAACTTGTCCTGTGCCTCCACATAGTCCTACCTTGGGATTTTGTGCAATGGGGGACATACAGCTCAAATCTCCAGCAGGCTCCCAAAGGAAGCACGTCTGGGAACAGCAATCCACTGTGGAAGAAGTGCTGTGTAATCATACACTCACTATAGCCTAGGCAAAAGGAAAAGTGCTAACTAGTTACCTTCCTTGGTAAAATAAGCCCTACCTTTAAAAAACCCCATAAGATTGCTCATATTTTATCTGAAAACTGAGAGCTCATTTAGAGAAAAGGCCAAAGGCGGCTTACTCTAACACCTTGGACTCATAGATGCTATGATGGTTGGAAAAATTCAATAGCATGGCTTGGTTCCAAAGCAGTCATTGCACTTTGAAGGAAGCAGGATAAACATTATGAAGAAGGATAATCCCAGATGTGACAGTAGAATGTTAGCCAAAGGCTTGGCATCCCAGAGAAATAGTTGGGGTAGGAGAGACAAGGACTTGGCGAAGAATCCCAAACTGGTGCTTCATATATCTTTTAATTTTTACCGTGGAACAAAATACTAAATCACAGTTGGCTTCAGTTTTGATAAATCAGAGTCGCTTAACACTGCCAAGGCTCAGGCTTTCAGGTAGGCCATAGGCTGAGATGGATAGTGCGCCGTTTTCACTGAAGCACTGTAAGGTTTGTCTCCGGGGTGCCACGTGGTCCTTGGCAACTTGGCATCCAGCCCTCAGTTCATGACCGAGCAACAACGCAGAGTGCTGCAGAACAGCTAACAAAAACACTGACTGTGGAGAGGACATCTGTGAATGTGAAACTCAAACAACCTCTTGACCCACAATCCACCTATAGTTCAATCCACTCCATTCAATCAGATAGAAGCCGCTTGCAGCTATGCAAATAGTCCATCCTACCTGTCTTGTTGCCCTTTCCTCTGCCCGACCTAATTAGTGTGGTGAGTAAATAGAACAATGAGGTCAAATACAGGGCTAGATTTTCCTTGAAATGGTGCCAGATATGGTCAGGCCATCCGAAAATGTTGTGTCCGCAGAACCTGCTCTGGAAGCACTAACGGCGACATCCATCCCTCCAGAGGCAGGATGAACCAGAGTGGGGTGGCAAAGCTACCAGCTGCTGAAACTTTGGGCTGATGGTTAAAATAAAATGCTATATCTATATACACTGATTTATGTAATAACCAGTATTTTCCCTGTTTAGGCTCTGAAGTTCTGCTCACGCATTCCTCTGCTTCAGATGCATTTCCAGGGCAATTACAACAGTACCTGACATGGTAGGGGCTTTTTAACATGGCATCGGGTGCCAGGTGATATTTTTATAAGTATTAAGTCAAGACAGTCTGCTATGGAGGCAGGCAAGCCCAGTCAAGTTCTCACATACTCGTTCTATGGTATGAAGCCAAACTGCAAAGTTTTCCAAGTATTTTAATGAGCATGTTTCAGACCTTTTTATTAACTTTTAATGCCTCTTTCTTTTTGGCAGTTCCAATGCTGTGCTACAGGAAAGGCCAAGTCACCCTTCAGTGCTGTTCCAGATAAATATGCCTTAACCACAAATTAACACTTATATCTTGTACTGCTTCTGAAGCTGAAGGTCCCACGATCTGTCTGAGAATTGCTGTTTGCAGTTCCAAGTCGTGATTTTGCTAAGTGAAGCCCCAGCCAGCTGAGGATCTAGCAGAAAGCACTCTCCTCAATGCCTAGGCACTGTCAGCAACTTGGAGAGAAATTCAGGGACTGCAGCCTCATTTGTTGGACTTTCTTGTAGGGATTTTGGAGGCAGACTCCACTTCTGGAGGATGGAGCTGGGTGGCAAGAGGAGGAGAGAAAGGGGTTCATTAGAGGAGGAGCTTGGAGGATGTAAGGCAGGTCTATCCTGCTCTGAGCCCTCTGCACTTGCCGTTGTAGCCCCAGTGGAGAGTGATGCTGGAGGTGCTGCATCCCTGGCCTCTGCTTGCTTGGCTGAGCAAATCTCCTTTCCTTACTCTCCCAGTTTACTTTTGATTAACAGGTAGGAGAACGTATTCAGCATTCTTGAAGGTGGAAGGTGCCCATAAAACACTGCTTTGCTTCCTTCAGAAATTTGTTTCCAGATCCCCTTTGGGGGTGAACTTCAAAATTGGGATTGACATTTCTATTTCTCTATAAAAGAACCTGTTCTAATCCAGGCTTTAAATCACTCCGTTTTTACCTAGAAAGCAATAAGGATATAACCTCTACCTCCCCAGAATGTCCTCGAGCCAGACCTTGAGACATTATTTAAACAAGTTCTTCCAACAGAGACAGGCCAGGCTGGAACTACATGTATCCTGTTAAGTCTTCTATTACTTTGCCAAATTTAGGAGGTTTCCAGTTCTGAATTAAGTGGACACACATGAATGCAGCCAGAGTGCAAAGTAAGTGTTTATCATTTTCTTTGCCCTTTTCATTTCTTTACTCTTTAACAGCCTTATGAAAGAAAATGCCTTCTCTGTCCTCCTTCCTTTTTTGCCACTTTTGCTTTTTCAGAAGGTCTAGGCTGATCTCAATGTAGTGAAATAGATCAATGTCTCCCCCATCAAGTGTGTTCAGCTGTGACTCAAGTGTGGTTTCGCATCACTGCCTTCCAAATGTGCAAACACATTACCAGGGACGGTTTGCACAAGTTCCCTGTGCACGTACCCATGAATGAAGTCAGCAACAGCAAAACACAGACCAGGTGCAATGACCTGGCTCTGTAGGTCATCTTGGCTCACACTAAAGTGGAATCCTTTGTGCCTTGCTACGTTGGAGCAAAGGCCTCTGTGGAGTAGGAGCACCTCCAACCCCACTTCTGAAAATAACTAGTGCTGTTGCATGGTACTGGCAGAGTAAGAGCTTTGATTCATTCTTGTGAAAAATAACGTTCGTGTGTGGATTCTGTATTTTTGTTGTTGCAATGCTCACTTGTTTAAGCTGTTCCTTGATCCACATTTCACATCTGATGATTACTAGACCCAGCAATTAGAGGTTGACTGGGTGCAGTTCCTAAAGTGTTTGGACTTGCTTCTCAACAGGCCTTGTAGAGATCAGCTCCTGGTTGAGCCCGATACAGACACCTTTGGACACTTGTCATTGCTCTGGCAGATGGTACTGGAACTGACCACAGGGATATCCCACACCATATGGCATCATGCTCAGCATATAAAGCTGGGAGATGAAGGAAGAAAGAGGGTGAAACGTTCCGAGTGATGCCATTTGTCTTCCCAAGTCACCATTATGTGTGATGGAGCCCTGTTTTCCTGGGGGTGGCTGAACACCTTCCTACCCCTGGGGAGTAATGATTGAACGCCTTGCTTTGCTTTGCTTGCACATGGGGCTTTTGCTTTACATTGTAGCTATCTCAATCCATGAATTTCCCCGCTTTTACACTTCCAAATCTCTCCCTTATCCCACAGATGGGAAGTGAGTGAGTGGGTGTGTGGGGCTTAGTTCCTGGCTGGATTTAAACAACAACAGGTCTCCAGACAGTGCATGTGAAACTGGCTGAGGCTTTTCTGTGTGGTGCTTGTCAGAGCAAAGCAATCAAGAACTCCTTGAAAGTGCTTTCCATCCTTCACTTTCTTCCTTGCTTTTGCCAGCTGTTTCATTTCTCTGGGCTAAGAAACCCAGAAGTCTGCAGGGCTTCATTCACAGCTACAAACCCAAAACAGCTAGGCAGGCAAGCAGCTGCTGAGGACCAAGTCACCTCCTTGTACCTACAAACTGCAGGTTCTATCACTATCCATGCTCTCTCTTGAGAGTCAAACCATGATTACCTGCAATCAGTCCTACAGGAGTGCAAGAATCAGAATAAAGCCAAATCTTGTAACTGCCGTGTTGTGCCTTGAATAACCTGTAGCTGTTAAATCTGTGGCTTTGCTTTTCCCAGATAGATTCAAGCTGTCTTCTTTTGCACCAAGACTAGATGCCATAGCACCAAGAAGCCTTTTTGGAAGCACAACCTCTGCAGGCAGCAGACCCTTTTCTACTATGAGATAATCGGCATGGTAGAAAAATCAATTTTCCTTATTTGTCTGTCACCTCCCAAAATTTAGGTGGCTGTGAAGGTTGGGTTCTACTACATCTCTGACTTGCTTGCTTTAGAGATCCCTTTTCAATGACATCTATGTATCCACTTTGCACAGGACCCAGCTGAAGCCAGTGAAGATGTGAAGTATGCCCATATATTGCCATTGAAAACCCATCTATTCCCAGTGTGTAGCCATGTGCTCAATTTATAACACCATAAATTAAACCCTGCTCTGGATTGCCCTTCCTCTGGGCTCACCAGTGGTGCTCCACACCTGAGCACAGATGTGCCCTATAGAGAGCACTGAAATTATTCTCGTAACTGCTTGTGTCAAAACAAAGCAGTATTGCTACAGCTTTCAAAACAGGCACAAGTGCACATGTAAGCTGGGCAGTGTCAGGACCGCGCCCCCAGACATGCAATAAGAGTTCACACAATATTGGCTCAAGCCAAAAGCACCCTTCCAGCTGGGGCTCCTGCAGGGCCTGAGGGTGGCCTGAGCAGGAGTCCAGTGGCATAGATGCCTCCTCCATAGAGCTAAATAGCTTTTTCACTTCCTAACTTTTGAGTAATGTACTTTGTGTTGTCACCCAAATAGTCTTTGAAGAAGAATTTCCAAGTTGTTGGGGTATTTTAAGCGCAAAAAGGAAAGCCATCTCCATATCTCTTGAGTGGTATCGCTGCTTCCTGGTCAAGGGTCACGGCCATGGACAAATGTCCACCACTGGCCAAAACCACTGTGATTCCATCATTGCTGTATATCCAGGTTTCTTAGAGAAACGGCTTATGCATGTTGAGTCGTGTGTGAGTGTGCATGTGCGTGCACATGTGCGGGCATGTGTGTCTGTGTGTCTGGCTGTTTATCTGCCTGTCATCCCCTGCTGAGCTCTGAAGCCACTGGCTGACTCAATTGGATGTCAGCAATATAATTAACTACCTATTAGTTTCACAAAAATAATGGAGTAGAGGGAGGAAGGAGATTAAAAAAAATACCAAACTTTAGAAAAAGTGGCCACAAGAGCTTGCAATTTGTCATTCACTGGAGCGTATGCATGGGATTGTGGTTTTCAAAATGTTCCTGCTGCAAAAAAGCCTCCAGTTGGCAGTTACTAGTTCCTGGAAGCCAGATCCGCCATTAATAACAGAAAATCCCGCAGGAACTCAGGTCCGCTATGTAGATGTGGGGATGCTTTTAAACAGCTTGTAACCTGCGTGGGATTTGGTGGATTTTCACAGGCACAGGAAGACCCATGTCTTATGCCAAGCTGCAGCAGCGATGTGAGCATAGCTCAAGAGAAAGGTGATAAAACCATCTGCTCTTCCCAAGGTGAGCACTCCCGTGCCTGGCCTGAGGCTCCTACTGCAAATGGCTAGCCCGTTCCACTAATCCTGGCTAAGTCTCAAATGCAGGTTAGAGGTAGATACTCCAAGGACAGTTTAATCTTAAAATAGTTGAAGTTTGGCAATGGTTATCAGGAGCAGAGACCCTGGGGAGGATCAGATGCCCTAAGCATTAGCCAGTGCTGCAGCAGGTGCTGGGAGGAGAGGCTTGTGGGGAGCTTGGCACTCCTCTGAAGGGGCAGACCTTGCTGGACACAGGAACAGGCATTGGATGGGAAGTTGGGGATGCCTCTGTCACTATTTGTAAATAAAATAGGCCTGGGTCTCCTTTCTGGCTTGGGTATGGGGGGTTCAGCATAGCTCCTGTCCATATTATGAGGTTCTCTGCCATCCTCAGCAGGATCAGCTGCTCCACCAGGGAAATGATGGCCCAAATGCCACTGCCACCACTTACAGGAGAACCTGAGAAAGGGGAGAGGTCTCCCGAGGGCGTGGGAGGGAGTGGGTGCCATGCTGCAGCAACCTCCTGCTCTGCACAATGAGCCTGAGGAAAATTGGCAAGTGGGATGGGGCTGGAATTGAAATGCATGTGAGCAGTGGAGGGAGGGAGGCTTAAGCAATTATTTGGGGCATGAAGCAATGCAAAAATATTTATTGAGAAGCCCTGACACTCTACGTGCTGCTGATGTGCTTCCTAGGAAAGCAGACACTGTGGCTCTGAGCAAGGGCTGCCTGCTGTGCTGTGCAGGGCAAGGTGGCCGGAGTGTCTGGGACGCAGGCAGGCAGTGGCTGCGGCCTTCTCCCAGAGATCACCGTGACGTTACAGGAACCCACACTTTGCTACTAGAAGTGATTTCGGTAGTGGTGTGCGAAATATGTCTGAAGAGTTAAAATCCTGGCAGGCTTTGTGCATCTCTATGTGCAAATACCGGTGATTAATCTGACACAAAACATGCCATGGTCTGTGGCCTATCAGGCTGCACTCGCAGGAGAAGGGGTGGGGGTGAACCCCACGGCTGTTGGGTGGCTGATGCTCATCCAGTTCCCTGTACTGTTCGGCACCCACAGTCATCCTTCTCAACTCTGTTACAGTCCAGAGGTGAAAAAAGTAACATATTTTTATTGTTGGGAGGCCTGTGTTATTTGGTGCAACTGCAAACACCTGGTTCCCTTGCCAAGAGAAGCTTTGCAAACACACACCAGCCCTGCCAGGATGCTGCTAACAACTGATGCATTATTTGAAAATCAGACACAGACATGGAAAAGGCTGGTGGGTGCAGGAGCCTCCAGTGCCTTGGACACATAGATGGGGACCAAAGGCCAGAACTGTGTTAGTGCTTTTCAAACCAAATTAAACCCAGAAACTCAGCATGCTCCAGACAATCAAGACCAGGTAGGAGTGTATGATAGCAAGGAAAAAAGGACATTTGAACATCACATCAGAACTGGAGATTCTGAGATTCAAATGCCAGTGGCACTGGAGAAAGCAGTGACACTTGCAGCATGTACCTAAAATGCAGGCAAAGCTAAGTGAAAGAGTGAACACCGGGAACAAGGGGAAAAGAGCCTTCTGGAACAAAGGCAGAGGCAGATCTAGGCAAGCCAGCTGGAAAAAACCTCTAGTTGTTCTAGATGTTTGTTCACATGAGCATCATTCATGAGTTCACACATTCAGCATGTCTGAGGAACACTGCAGCTGAAGAGGAGGCATGTGCACACAGTCATTTTTAATCAGATGCAGCTACTTGATATATCACGTCTGATAACTGGCCACAGAGTTATGACTGCAAGTTTAGACATGTAACTGCTCATCCCTCAACTTCTGGGAAAGAGTGACCTGAGAGATAAAATCCATGAGGGAAGATGCAGAGTCAAACTCTGATTTATATTTATGACTAGATGGCACCAGCACAACAAGAGTTGTAACCTTTGACACTGCTGTTCAAGAGAAAACTAAAAGCAGGTCTGCTCAGCTTGCTGCAGGCTGAAGTTCCAGTCACTGGGATTTACAGATTTGCAGAGGCAGACCCTCTGGGTCTTCTCTTTTGCCTGCAAGAAGTGGCCTGCCCGTTAATGTGCACATCAAACACTCCTTGTGGCATCTTTAGGAGAGGCAGCTGGGCTGGGAGCTGCTGAGTTAGAACTATGACACTGATGGGCACCACTTTCAAGAGTGAGAATGATGGGCAAAGTTATCCATAAATAGATAATAAAACCTTGGAAGTTGTGGGAAAGAGCTAAGAGGTGCTTTTTTTAATGTCTCATGAGGTGGATTTCATGACTTGTATTGCTCCATGGGAGTTAAGAACCCAGCTGCAGACTGCATCCAGTTCTCTGGTTCGAGCTCAGCCAGGCGAGAGGGTGGCTGGAGCATCACATCCTTGTCACGCTTGTCTCATGGAGTTTGAGCGCGGGAGAGAGCGAGAGCTGTACTGGGTGCTGCTGGAGGCTTGGATGCAGACTCTTTCCATGAGTGGGAAAAGTCTGTGATAAGTGCATTTTCACAGTTGACAGCAACTCAAATCAAATTTCACCACCCTTTTACCTTGAGCGATTTAGTCATCCTAATGTGTTGTGCTAACACAACCTGCTGCCAGCAGCCAGCTCCTCCTCCCTTTCCCGGTGAGGTGAATACATTACAGCCATTGGTCTCTACCCTTATGTTCCCCTAAAAATGTTCATTTCTCCACCATGGCTAGATCTATTCAAAGATGCCGTTTTCACGAATGTAGCACTACAGCAGAGGGGATGGGATGGATGGGGTTGGACCAAAGGGCTCCAAAAGAGACTTGAGGAGAGCAAGATGGGGCTGGGGCTGGCAGAGCTGAAATGCCAGCCTGGCTGGCCAACAGAGCTTACTGCAGCTCGGACCCTTCTTCCAGCACCTCTGCCAGGGATGCAGGGTGGGGAGCTGCAGTACTGAAGGCAGGAGAGTGTCTGCAGCTCATGGAGGTTGTGCCTGATGTAAGACCTCCCTGGGGCAGCACCAGTTGAGCAATGACTCCAGAGAGTCCTCTGTGACCACAGGTATGTCAGAGTAACTACAGAAGGTTGTTTTACATCATCTGTGGATCTGACCCAACTTATTTAACAGGCTCTAAAATACTCAGTCTCTGCACTGCAGGTAATAAAAGTGACTAGTATCCATTTCTTTCATGGGGTGAGCTTAAATGAGGCTGGCAAGGGATTTTACAGGTGTCAAATTGTTTCTGTGCCCTCATAAATAAGTGTCAGGTATACCATTAATTACTTGAGTTGTTTTTTTATTTTTATACCATCATAAAGTTGTAACTTACTGCACAGCAGTCCTTTCTTTCAGGGCATTTCACAGTGCTGGCTATGCTCCTGGGGAAAGAGAAAGAAGACTTTAAAAGATTTAGTTCCAAATAATTTACAAAATCTGTCTGAAAATATATGACACTTCACTAAGGATTTTTGAATCACTGAAATATGAAGCAAAATCTAATGGAACATTTTTGACACTGAAATAAAAACATTCTTAAAAAAAAAAATTCCAGTCTGAGAATCTGTGGGGAAAAACATTCTGAAAGTAACCTTCTTAGCTTATCTCAGTTATTAGCAGGGCATTTCTCAGGGGTAGAAAGGTGAATTTCCTTTTGACTCCCTGCCTCATTCAGCTCCTCACAGAGAGCATTTGTAAAGACCACAAGAGTTTTCAGAAGATACTAGGGGTAAATGGAACTGATATGTTCTCTAGTTCATAGGTCCTAAGGCTAGATTTACACAGCAGCATCTGAAAAAGGGGAGGAGTGGACTATGGAGATGTTCACCAGCATCACATTACCATTGGCTTTGGCATGGAGATTGAACCTGATAATCCTGTATTTCATGTTTTGTGGGGTGCCTGGTGACATCAAGTGCTCCTGGTGTATTTCGTAATAAATCTTGTCATATAACAGTTCTTTGCAACCCCTTCTTTGGTACAGCCATTGGGTTTGTTGTCTGACAGACAAGAAGGCTTAAAAGGGCTTGGAGGATGAGGTTCTGTAAAGAAACACACTCAGATTTTCCTTCTCAAAGTGTCTGTCATCTGCTTCATGGCCTAACCTGTGAAAAATCTCTTGTCCTCCCTCAAAAGTTGGGCATCCAGGGTGACCAGTCTCCTCCAAGTGAGTGTGATGAGATATTCCAAGACCAGATTTAACTTCTTCCCAATCCCAAAGTGCTGCATAGGACCTCAAATATCTTTCCTACCTGCTGCTGTAGTGAAGGCTGCCTGTACCATCCTGTGCAGTGTTTTCAGAGATAATTGCACAGTCAGAGGGAGATTTTATTTAAATGGATGCCATTACTTCTTATAGCCATTGAAGGAAACAGGCTGGGACATGCCAGTTGTCTGCTCAGGCTTTGTAGGAGGCTTTCATCCTGCACTACTCAAATAAGAAAAGCTATGAGATCACTGGTTGCTAAACACTTGACGTGATTTCCCAAGGTCTCTATGGTGAGTGCTCTGGTAATTTGGGTAGTGTTGACAGAAGCCCTGAATATTACCCAAAGCACTTGGTGATTATTTTTTTTCTGCTGCCTCCAACAGCAACCCTCCTTCCAGATAGAGACACTGTTCTGCTACTAATGGTGCACAAAAAAATCCACCCTTGTGTTCCAAGTGCCTTCCTGTAGACCAGGCTGCTCTATTGCTCATCTCCCAGCACTAAAGATGGAATGGGGTGGGACAGGATGGGACAGAGACAGATTTCTTGGGCCACCTCCACCTTTACATCTTTTTACATCAATATTTTTAGCTTAATATTTGAAGCATAATTTCAGGTTGCATTTGGATGTCATATTCCAAATGTGGAGTGGTGAGATCTTTTAAAAATGCATACACATAATTTATATTTCATTTGTGACAAGGACAAAGGGAGTATTTTAATTAAAAATCCTATATGGCTGAGACTCTGCAGCATCTGGTATTTGCATTCAAAGACACAACTGTATTGAACTTTCCTGCATGCCTTTTTATGCAGTAAATGATCATGTAAATCAGTAAATGTTCTTTATACAGTCAAAAGCTGAAACAAAGGGAGGAAAATGATGCTACCTGTTGTTTTATGAGACCACTAAGTTTCCTAATGGGAGGAAGCATTTTTCCTATGGCATCCATCCAGTAGCATAGGCCTGAATCAAGAGCAGTCTCCTCACCATTCTTAATTGCAGGACTTTAAATCTTGCTGATAAATACTGAAAGACTCCCATGGACTTCTGCACTTGTTGATTAAGAAGCATCATGACAGCCACTAGATATGCCACTGCAAAGAAGGCTTGGAAGATCCTGGAGAGGTGATAGGAAGGAAAAGCAAAATATACGGTGGCAGTTCTTAGAACTAGAAATACTTCTGAGCTTGCCTCTCCATTTGGATGATTTGGAAGGTACAGGCATTAATCTGTGATATTTGTGATCCAGGTTTAAGCTCTTTTACAGTGTCACATACACTGCTTATAGAAGGAAAGCATTATTATTGTGTTTAACAATGATATAATAAAAATTATCAGTTACCAATTACTTACAAAGTATTGGACTGAATATTACTTTTGTGCAATGCAAAAGTTGTGTTTGGCTGTGTTCTTTGTGTAAGCCTTGTGGTGGGGAGAGGAGGGAGAAGTGAGTGTGATGATATGCTAATTCCAAATACCTTCCCTTTTTTCTTACAAAGAAAGAAACATCAGCAGCAGTCCAAAGAGCATAGCTATTATCACAACCAATCTGAAAATAAGACAGGTCTCATTACCTTCCCCTAAACAACACAGGATACCAATAAGCACATATATCTTTGAAGAAAAACCCAGGGACCTGCCACTTTAAAAGGAAGCTCAGGTTGAGGTTACACTGAAGTGTTCTGAAACTGGGATTTTGTTTAAATTAAGCCAGTGAGGAAACTGGCAGAAAGCAGCCACAGGGGGTGGAGTTGCATAAGAATCTATTTGTGTGTTTGCTTGGGTGTGAGGATTTGTGTTTGCTCTTTATTTCACAGAACTGAAAAGATTTAATAAAGTGTGTATCACTTAAGGAACAAATCCTTTACAATTTAAATTCTTCCATCATAAAACATTTGTTGGAAAGGCACTACCTCTTCATCTTGATCTTTCTTTGATCTTTAGTATATAGTCTGAAGAAGAGACTATATACTAAAGTGACATCCAAGAGATGCTTCTTCTTATCCTTCAAAACTTCTATTATCTCTGGCAGAGAAAAAATCCCATGAGCTGTGATGGCTGCAGTTTATTTTTTACAAAGGCTTGCCATCACTAGTTGGGCTGCGGTCAAACAGCACATTGTTTGCTTTCTCCCAATCAGTCTTGGGTACGACAAGTTCTCTGTGTCAGAACTCAATTCTTAAATAGAGATACTTTGCTTTTCTGTTTCTTTTGGGTTTTTTTTTTTACTACTAGTACATAATTAGGCCTATATTTGAGCTTATTCACTGAAATAAATTAGTTAAAGCTGCAGAAGACAGTATGATGCTCCTCGAGTGCCCTGAAAGATCAGAGACAACTCAAAAGTTAGGAAATGCCAAAATGGAAGTTGCTGAAGCAAGTGGTCTGGAAGGGTTAATGTTCCCCACCAAGTCCTGGCTCTGGATGGTCCTGACAGGGCCTTGCAACCAAACTGCATCCCTAAGCCCCTCAGGCCCTTGTTCTCACTGCTTCTTTTGCAGGATCTCTTCTAGTAACTCACTTCTCACCTGGTTAGATGCCACCCTTTCTTTACCACCTGGAATATGTCAAAGTCCATTTGTACCGTATTGTCCTTGCGACAACACTGCCCGTTAATTTAAATCATGTTTGTTTCCTGGTAGTTACTTCCTTGACGTATGAATACCTCCTTACAGTCTTTGCTTTCTGTGCTGAACGAGTCTGGGACACCATCCTAGGGCAGCACGTGGCAGGCCATGCCCCTGGGGTCTCACCACTCTCTTCCTCAGTGGCCTCAGCACTGCTGTCACTAGCTGGAGATGCCATCCTGCAGTGGCACAGCAGTCGCGTTTGCCCGTTGTCGTGCTGCTGTCAAGGAAAGCTAGCTGGCCTCCTGCTCCAGCTGACAGCCTCCCGCGTCTTGCACCAATGCAGCACCAAGACATCCACTTACTGTTAATCCAATTCTCCAGTTTCTGGTTGTTCTAACCAAAGTGTCTAGTTCTACAGTCTCCCAAGGACATACTAGAGCCCCCGTCACTTTTCAATATGTGACTGGACAAGGTGCTAGAAAAGCTCATCTAGGCTCCCTTGCATGTGGAAGGTTAGACCAGATGATATTTCAAGGTTCTTTCCAATCTGGACTGTTCCATAATTCTGTGATTTTACCACTCAAAACATCATCCATCCAGTTTGCATCCGAGAAGAGACTTTTCTGCAGCAACGAAGCTCCTGATAGTGTAATTAGTGTCAGTCATGTTGAGATCTCTGGGCAATCCAGCACCAGGGGAAGGCAGAAAACGTGGTGGCTGAAGCAGGAGGCCCCTCACAGTCATTGGTCTTGTCCAGACTGGGTCCCCACCACAGCACTCAGTCATCAGTAGCCCTTGTTCCTCACAGACCAACCCCACCACTTTTCCCAGTACCTCTGTTAGTTCCTAGTTCTCTCTAGTTGAAACAGTCCTAGTCCTTCCCATGCCCCCAGGTCTGTCTTCAGTCAGCCCTGCTGTTACTGCTGTGCCCAGAGCTCCCTGCCCCTTGCTCCAGCCTCATCCAAGCACTCCAGTGCTTCCCATGCTCTGGTTCCCAGTTGCAGCCTGTCTGCTCACCTTCCCAGCCTTCAGGCCCCGTCTTCCCCTTTTGTGCTCCTTGTCATGATCTACTTTTCTGTCCCAGCTGCGGAAAGCCTTGCTGGGCAGTTTGCCTTCACAGGGGACTTCTGCCTCCAGGGTAGTCATCCCAGCAGGAGAGCTCTGGAGAGGCAGAGGTGTCTGCTTTTAGGCCGTGCATGGCCTGGCATGTGCTTGGTATGGATGGAAACCCAGATATATTCAGCTGCTGACATTAGCAACAACTGCTGAGCAAATGTGAATTTCAAAGGGATTTTCAAATCAGCCTCCTGAAACAGCATTTTTTTCTCTTGGCCTCTCCTGATGCCATGCTAAATTTCAGCATCTTTCTCTGAAGCATGGGAATGGCAAAACTGTTCATATGTCTGAAAACAACAAAATTGGACAAAATAGTGTATTTTTCTCTATCCTTACTGCCACTTGCAGAAGAACCATTTTGGCTAAAAAATTCTTAATATTAGGTTATCAGCCTCAAGCTGATAATGACTTCAAAAAACTTTATCCAAAAAAGATCAAGTCTGGAGATGGGGAGCTGAACCCAAGGTCTCATAATGCAGTGTTTTTGAATCCTTATCCTGCTAACAGCAGGTGCCACCTCTCTGACCTGTGGTTGTATGAAATAATTCACAGAACTACCTGCTCTTTTCACCTGACCAGAAAAAGCTCATAAAGAGTTGCTGAGTGTGGTAATCTGTTTGCAGCATGCCGGGAGGATGGAGCAGCCTGTAAGTGTCCAGCAATGCTCCATTCAGCTATTACACACCGGGCAGAGCCAGAAGGTTGGCTAAAAACAGCAACGGCCTCTGTGGGTTCAGTTATGAATCGTGGGAGGGACCTTTCTGTATTGGTGACTCAGTGCTATGGTGACAAAAACTCCACAAACACTTCACAGAGGATAAGGTCACGTGTTTTCTGTTCCTCCTTAGGCAGTGTGATGCTGCCTGGGAATAACCTGTGGTGTTGAATTCCTTTGAGTTGATCCTTTTCCTGTGTTGCTCTGGTGGAATATCCTTTACTGGGGTGAAAGACTACTTCAGATGCCATTTATGACCCCCTTTATCTAGCAGACTCTTTATTGGTAGTTACCAGTGAACAACAGAGCCCTTGTTATACTCTTGAGAATCCCCTTGTTCAGCCTGATGCACTGCCAACCTTTTGTACAGAACCCAAAGAGCAAGTAGGGTCATCCTGCCTCTTAACACGCAATGTGTTATTCATTGTAAACTTTACTTGGTGATGGTTGGAAGCCCCTTCAAAACAGTGTGTGCTTCCAAAAGGTGTGTTTAATCACCATGACTGCACTGCTGCAGTGGGAAGGCTCCCAAACCATGCTCTCCATAGCTTCATCCCTCCAGGTGTTCATTTAGAAAAGCATTTGGTACAATAGCTACTCTTCCATTCTTTCCAACTTCTCCATAACCCATTTGTTCCTGAGTCACGTTTAATTAATGCCACACTTTAAATGCTTCCAACTGTTCTGGCTACAGTGCTGATATAGCAGAAAGCAGCACCGAAGTGAAAGGCTGAATTCCTTGTGTTCACAGAAAACATTTGTGAAAGTGAAAGATGAGGCAAAACATTTTCACAAGGCTGCCGCTGGTACTGCACCTCATTTCTCTTCTACCTTAACAGGTCTGGTCTCCCTGTGAGCATGAAACTTCCCACTTCTGAGGATCAGAAGAGCACATCATTCAGCACGAATCATGGCTCGGTTCTCTGTGCTGCTGCTCTTGTCATTAACAAGGGATGCTCCCAGGACTTCCAGTCTTGCTGAAATCAGGGGAACTCTTTCTACTCACTCCAAGTGATGGGGTGATCAAGCACACACAGGGACATAAAACCTAGAGATGGGCAGAAAGCTGCAGGAGGGAGGAGAGTTCTTTGCTTGACTCCAAGGCATTTGTGCTTCTGCAGCACAACTGTGCAGCACAATCACGACGATGAACTCTGAGGGAAGCATTGCTCAGCATGCTCAGGTTGCTGCTGTGCTCAGCAGGGCTGAAGCAACATCAGGAACGTAAGAAACAGACAGCACTGTTACATCACCAGGCAGTGTAGAGCATCCCAAGTCTGGAACACTGCATGCAGTTCCCATCCCAAAGAGCAGGTGTTCAGAAATGTTTCAAGGTCAAAATGACCATGGTCGGAAGACACATCAAAATCTGCAGGACTTTGCAGACTGGGTGGGCCAGCAATAAATGGGAAACAGAAAGAACATTTTGCCTGCTGTTTCACACAGTACCATGGATGTCAAATACCACAGTAAAAAAGGTGGCTTATAACAATCGAAATGATTATTTGAAGTACCTCATAACTAGTGGGAATCACGGTTGCAATAACATTATGGAGGTAAAAATTACACAGGGGTTCAAACACCGGTCAGACCGATCCACGAAACAGTGTTGACTCAGAGATGTGAATTGCAGAGATGCAGATCCAAGCTCCAGCTAAGAAAATCCGAGACTCAGAATGGAGGATGCTTGGCAGGGGAAGAGTGCTGCTCACCTCTTCCCAAAGTGCCCAGGGCATGAGCTCTCAGAGGTGTGCAGTGCAGTGTATGAGCCTCTGGTCAACGCAGGACAGATAATTGCATCTTCTTATGCAGTGGTTGTGGACAGAGGGACAGGGCTTGTAACGTATTTCTCACCACTTTTTGAGAAAGCGTTGTGTTTTACTTTGGTTTGATCCACAGTGCAGAGATGTCTCTGTGCTTCTGTAGTGCTTTCTTGTGGCTTGTGCAGAGTTTGTGAGAATAAGTACAAACCTTGCTATTGTGTCAGCCAGTAGTCAGGCTTAATGACCATTTACTGGCCCATACACTGTTGAGCAAAGAGACTCCCTCTTAATGAAGGTCCTACTAAATTACAGTGTACAAATAATGCATAATTACTCAAAATGATGCTGGGTCCTTTAAGATCAAGGAAAATGGTCTCAAATTATACTTGGATTTCTTCTTCCTCAAATGATATCAACTAGCACCCCAAGGACAAAGTCCTTTCAGCCAGAGAAGCTGTTTATAAGTAAAAAACAGAAGTGTTTTTTATTAAAAATATAATACTTTGACATCCCAGTGAAATATGACTCAAAGGAATTACTGTATGATATAATACGTATGTATAATAGCATACATGTTTGTAACATTCTTGTAATCTGCGTTTCTCATTATTAATAACATGGGACTCACTACTCCAACTCTGCAGGTGAAAATACAGAGATCAGGAAAGAGGATGTAGCTTCTCCAAAGTCACACAATAGCTCAATTGTCAAATATGAAACACCAAATACACAAACACAGAAGCCTGTTCACAAATGGGAATAAAATATGAAAAGAATGAGCAAACCTTTCTGTTTGTAAAAGAGAAGGGTCACCTGCTGTGGTAAAAAAAAAAAACAAAAAAACCCCACCAAACCCTACCATCTTAAAACCACCTGTAATGTCCCTGATTGTCTACATAATTTATACCAGCTTCCCTCTGGGGAGGGGCTGATACAGGAATCTCCCTTGACTGCTGCAGGAGCTGGAAATGGGGCCATTTGCCACAGATAAAGTGGTTTTATTCAATAAATTAATGAGGCTTGGATTCTCGCTAATGGCAGAGTTGAGGTAACGGCACATAAGCTGTTTAACCGTTTCTAAACCAGTTGAGACATGGTTTCCCCACTTTGCATCTATCCCGTGCCAAGTGAGCTTGGCTTTTCCCTTCTTTCTGTTTTTATCTCCCATGACACTGTAATCACATTAAATTACCTGTTACCAAGATTCTCAGGGAAGTCTCAAAACTCTCCTCTCTCCAGGGAAGGAGAAAAAGGGCAGCTGCTTCTTACAGCCCTTTCCTCAGCTCCTCTCTTCTTCCATTATTTACTTTATTTCTTTACCTTGCAAACAGCTCCAGTGTCTTGGAGCCTGGGCTAAGCCCAGCCCTTTTGTGCCCTGCAGTCATCGCTGCATCTTTAAGGGAAAACTGATTCCCAGGAATGCTGTGCATGCACATACCTATCTGGGCGCTGCACCCACACCTGCCCACCAGGTAACCCAGCGCCCGCTGGCCCTCTCAGCCGCATTCCAGCCGGCAGAGCTATTACTCGCTAATTGTTACCTGTCAAACAGGTAAATGAAGCTTTTGGGCCAAGTCCAAACAAGCGTATATTCCCACGAAATCCTAAACCAGCAAACCTTTGACCTTTCTGCAGCCCCACTGATGATTTTCACTGGGACTGATTTAAAGGTATGATGGTATCTTTGAGGGACATAAAAAACCTGGCATGTTGTGGTATTATTTATTGTGACAAAGCTTTCTTGTACGTGTTAATACCTGCAGGAGAGCAGGGGATTACCAAAACAGGAGAGCAGAGCAGGCAGCCCAGTAAACACGACATAGCTCACGTCCCCCGAATCACATGTGGGGTGGCTTTCCAATGCTGATCCAAAGCAGTTTGTGGATGGTGAGGAACGAATATACAAAGCCTCCTGAGGGTGAAAAAGTTAGTATACAGAGTAGCTCAGAGCCATCTGGGAGGCCTGGAACTGGCATTTCCTCTTCATTTCACCCTGTTCAGACTTGCTCCATGGAGTGTAACAGGATCAACTCCTGTGGAGCAGGAGGGTCTCTGCACACAGCCAGAGGCACAGCCTGTTCCTGTCACCCAGTGAGGATGTAAAGATGGTTGGCTTTGCCCCGCTTAGTGCTTGCTGAACAGACCAGCAAGGGAAAGTGCCTCAGACCTAACTGCTCCATCATAAAGCTTGATCCTCCTGGCTAATTGCACAGAAAAGCCATTCCCTCACGGCATAAATGGAAAGGCAGCCTGTTTTCACTGTAGCATCTGTAAGATTTCATACGCTTCAACATCAAAATGCAATAAAATAAAAAATTGGCTTTATTGAAAAAATACAGCTATAAATCACAACATTTAAAATAGCAGAGATGTCCCTTCTCTACCATGGCTCTCTTCCTTACGAGCTCTCTGGCTTGGACCATAAGTGCTTTGTGGCAAGGACCTACACATTCTCACAGTGTGTGGTATGATCTGAGACACTTCTGAATCAATAATATGACTCAGTCTCACCAGAGCTTCACCCCAGGTGTTGTGTGAGTCTCCCAGCTGTCAGAGGTGATAGCCTACGAAAGAGGGGAGAGCAAAAGGTATAAACCAGATTCTGTTATTGGTAATGACAGAAACATGATCTGCCCAGTAAGATGGTAATCTTTCTCCACAAAGGTTGTAGTTAGCCTCCATGGTAAGCTTGATTTTGACCTGTCTCTCACCTTAGCTTTACCCCAGTTAAACCAGACTTATGTAGATTTCCCAGATGTCATCTTAAACATTGAATTTTATTTTGGAATAGATAATTTTAAGAATTTTTAGTAGGTGAATTTAAAAAAAAAAATTTGGAATAGCTCAGTTTTATTTTGGAAGTTACCAGAATAAAGCAGTTGTTAGAGTTTTTGCAAGGCAAACTAGCTTCTATACTTTATTTGAAGAAGCATGTAAATTTTTTACTTTATTTTATATAATCATAGAATGTTTTGGGTTGGGTGAAAGACTATCTAGTTTGGGGCACCTTCCACTAAACCAGGTTGGTCACAGCCCCACCCAGCCTGGCCTTGAACATTTCAGGGATGGGGCATCCACAGCTTCTCTGGGCAACCTGTACAAGTACTTCCCCACCTCACAGTGAAGAATTTCTGGATAATATCTAATCTAAATCCTCTCTCAGTTTAAAGCCATTCTCCCTTGTCCTATCACTAAATGCCCTTGTCAAAAGTCCCTCTCCAGTTCTCTTGTGGACTCTTAGGTACTGGAAGGCCAGTCTAAAAGGTCTTCCCAGAGCCTGCTCTTCTCTAGGCTGAACAACCTCAACTTTCTCAGGCTGTGTTCATAGGGCAGCTGCTCCAGCCCTCTGAACATCTTAATGACATTTCTGGGTTTAACCCAACAAAAGCTCCAGAATGAGGTTTGGTGCTTTTCTTTGTTACAGGCTAGTGCTTTGTGCTGATCTTTAAGAGTTTTTAGCTGACATGAGATCAGATATGCTTGCAGAACTTCAGCTCAGTCCAGTACCTTCTCTAAATGATGAGGGGCTGACTCAGAAACCAGAAGAAATCCTGGTATTTACATCTGAGCTAAGAGGTTTCATGGAGCTGAGCACAGCTTTGGGCTCCTGCAGACTCACAGGGGCATGCACATATTCCTACAGGAATTGGAAACTCCTCTGCAGCTCCTCTTTAGCTCCTTCAGAGTCATCTCCTGTCTTCTCTCGCACACACAGCCTGCCAGAACTCCACAAAACTCCTCAGCAATACAGGAAGTGCTCAGACACAGCATACGGAGATCAAGACATGGGTAAGTCCCTCTCCCAGAGCCTCCTCTGCACTCTGAGGAGATGGTGGGACTGTTTGTGGTCAGCTGACACCCACCTGTATTATCTGAATGCCCTTGTGACAGGGCTATTCCCCTAAGTGAAGAGGAACCCATGGACCAACAACCATCATCAAGCCTTGACTTTAAATGGCTGCTGGGAAGAAGTACCTGCTCTGGCCCCACTGCTCCTTACCCAGTAGCAAGAGATACCCCAAGCTTGGCAGGGAGCAGAAGGGAAGGAAAAGGGCTATTTGATATGGTCAGAAGGAAGGGAAAATGTTTTCTCTTGTGGTTACCAAGAGCAAGCAGCATCTTGGCAGAGGCAACCTGCCCGCCAGGCCAGTCTGTCCTCTAAAGATTCCTCTCAAAAGCTGTTCAAGCAAACACTCGTCCCTTCATAAGCTCCATTCAGCTGAATATATTTGATTTGGGATTCTTCTCCCTTTTCACCTTAGAGTGAGATTATACAGATGCCTTATCTGCTCCTATCTCCTTGCCAGGCTCCAGCATGGGGTGTCTTTCAGCTTATAGCACTGTCAGCAGGTTCCCATGCTGCATCGGTCACTGCAATGACCAGCTTCCATGGGTATCATCTTAATGTTACTGGCCAGTAGAGTCCGAAACCATCAGTAATGGTGTCCTTAAGATAAAAAGGGAAGATATCTTAAAAGATGACTAATAAAAGGGTGTCTCTTTAAAAACCATCATGTGAAAACTGACAGCTGCATTACTAATACCCACCTAGAACCAGCCGGAAATAATTTGGCCAGAAAACGCTGATTTTTCCTGTATCTCTCATTCCTGTTTTGACAAACATTTACTGAACGAAGAGCAAGGTTTCAGGAATTTGTTGCTTCACACAGGTTATTAAGATTCCTGGAGCACCTGGGCTCTCCAGGCTGCCCTGCAAATTGGCTTTATCCGTGACAGAGCTGACTGTCCAGGCTGTCATGTCTGTTCTCTCTGTAGAATTTTTGAGAATGGGCCAGAATAACTCAGTTTTCTCTTTCAGACCTGTAGAACTTCTGTGTCTGAAAGCTTGTTAACTTTTCACAACTATGTGTGTAGAACTTCTGTGTCTGAAAGCTTGTTAACTTTTCACAACTATGTGTGTAGAACTTCTGTGTCTGAAAGCTTGTTAACTTTTCACAACTATGTGTGTAATCAAATAAGGTATTAGCTCTACCAGCAAACCTTACCTCTCCCCTTAGCATCACTAACAACAACACAGCTACTATATGAATCATGTCCTCTTTGTAATTAGCTCTTACTGGTGAGATTATGAGTTATTTAGCTTTCTCTCAAGAGCTGGAGAAGGGGGTTGATTGACTGGAGGGTTAAGGAAAGTGAACTAGATGTTCTCATGCACTGATCACTAGAAGAGCTGACTACAACCAGCAGCTCACATGGTCCCAGGCCATTGCTGGTGACCACAGGCTTATTACATTGTCCCATTTGTGCCTCCAGCTTGAGCAAAACAGTGTTATTTACAGAGCTGGTGACATGGAAAGTTTTCTAGCTTCTGTGATGTTCAGAAGTGAACCATCCTGCTATTGTTACTCAATGCCTGTGTGAGGTTTGGTACCAGTTAGTTAAATCCAGAGGCTGTGCAACAGTTTAAAGCTGTGTTTACACATTTCAGATTTGGAAAAGCAAACGTAAGGAAGAGAAGAAAATGTGTAACTCTTTGGATTTACAAAACAACCTTTCTTAATTTAAGAACCAAACAAGGGATTCTCACAAAACTATTGAGAACAAGAGTTGCCCTAATCAAAGCAAGCCCTGGTTAGTTCAATGGTGTCAGTGATGAATCAGTGATACCAATTCCTATCATTTTCTAAAGGCCAACCTCATAGAGTCACATGACAGAAATGTATTCTTTAAATCTCTGATTTTTATATTTCATTTGTGCTTAAGGGTAAAGCTTTAGAGGGAAATACCAGGACACTGACAGACAGATGAAACCTCTATTTTTTAAATGTCATGATTCTAAAGCATGATGCAAGGAAGGGGGTGCCACCATCTGTACACATTCACTTCAGACTCTAAAGCAAGGTTTGAAGCTCTGGGCCTCCAGAGTGTGTTCTGTCGTCTGCTGCAAACACAGCATGAAAGAAGCAGAAAGTAAGATAACAGGATTTGTGCATTTGTTTAAAAGAAAAAAGAGCTCAGTTCTCAAATGCCTGTATCTTTGCTGGGGCTCAGGCCACAGCAAGCCACCAAGACAGCAGTATCTCTGGCACTGCTTCTGTACGTTCCCATCTCCACACTGTCTGCGGTCCCCAGCTGCTTCACCGCTGGTGTCAGGGCAAGAATTGACTGCCAGGGCCGAGCTGCCTGTTCTCGGCGTGAGTTAGCTGGGAGGAGTGCCCTCCAGCTCCCAGCCACTAATTAGCCACTAATCTCATGCACTAAGATTCCCACACACCATGCGGGCTTCCTTTGGTGACTTTACAATTAGCATCACAACACCCCAAGCTTTGAAGGCTTTGTGTATATTTATCTTTTCTTCCAATTGTCAGGGCCAGCAGATATAAATTAAACCAATTTAAGAGCATCTGTGTATCTATTATTTGGCAGCTATTAGCCTAAGATGACACAGTCCTCTACCAGCTGACAGTTAGACACATTTATATTACCTGGGTGTGACTTGTATTTTTTCACAGACAATGTAGAGGAGAAATGTCTGCCTTATTGCACTGATGTGTCATGTCTAGATGTAGATGACACAGGTCTGCTGAATGAAGGAGGGAAAAACCAGCACATCAGTCCCAGACTGAACAGGGACTGTACACAGTGAACGTTAAGGAAGTTTAGAAGAGGAGCAGCCATGTGGCATGGGTAAAATAGTCTGCAAAGAAATTATTGCATTTGATTCCTCCTCTAAAACCAGAGACCAGGGTGAGGAACCTTACTTATGCAGGTAGCAGCACTCACCTGCAAACAGACTGAATTGGACCATATAAGGCCTGATCAGCAGCTCACAAAATTAGGATTCTCAGTGGACTCCATCCACCACAGGATCAAGCCTTCTAAAAAAGCAGTATAGTGCTTCAAAGGAGAAATTCTATGCTTAGAAAGACCTAAAGCCAGAGGAGGCTGCAGACTTCCTGGGAAAGTGACTGGTCAGTAAAGTGCAGGTTAAGCAATTTCCTGGACACAAAGGCAACGAGTACACATACATGTAACAAAAAATTCCAATTCCTTCATACCACCATCAAGGATTTGTGTTGACTGATACAGAAAGCCTACAGCCAGGTTGCTTCTGGCTACTGCTTCATCACTGTTGAAATTTCAATTCCTGTGTTGTCATATCACTCCCATCCATCTCCCAATCCACCCAGCTCCATTGTCATTGCTACCAAACTCCAGTCACTGGAGCCAAGATGTGCTGCTGGTGCAATTCTCTGCATTAATAGGGAATCTCTGAGCAGAGGCACTTCAAAGCACCTTCCTCAGGCTCAAAAGGTTCTCCCCATTATAGTGTGATTGGTTGTTTAAACTGAGGTAATTGGTGTGTGTATAATTGACCTTGTTTACAATCAAGATTGTCAGATATCCTTGATCTCCCTTCCCCCTCCCTGCCCTGATGGAAGCTCTGGAACCCAAAGGGAACAGCCCCCCCGCCTTGAAACACTGTGTTTGGAGGGCCATAGCATCGAATTTAACCTCAGGCATCTGCTGTCTAAAGCTTAACAAAATTTGAGCACTCTAGCTAGCTGTGGAATCACTTCCAAAGCAAAAAATGGATATGTAACACAAAGGACAACTTGAATGACTAACATCCTTCATAATACTCTCTGTAAAAACACTTTCTAGACATATATCCTTCAATTAAAAGATGGTCATTTCACATGTGACTTATAAAATACCTTGTTGAACAGATAACTGCACCCATGCATACACTTCTATGAGTTCAGAAGCTTCACAGGGTCTACATGATGCTGATGCTGTGTCTTGCACTTGCAGAAATTCACCACCATTCCCTCCACTGGAGGAGCTGAAAGGTCCAAGAAATGGATGCTGCCAGAGCTACTGGTGATGCCACATCTCTCTAATACCAAGAAACATCACATGGGCCAGGCATGTGTGAGACTCCAGAAGAACAGTGTAAATGCTGAAATTAATTCTCTATGCTTACACTTGGAAGGCTTTAGTTCACCCTGAACAGAAGAGACTGCTGTGCATACACTTTCACAATCACTTTAACTCAGAGCTAAAACTGGGCTGCTGCCAAAAGAGGTGGGCCTCTTTCCTTTTGTTGGATCCAGCATTCCCACAGTTTGGCAATGGAGTTTTAAAGGGTCAAACCAACCTACGTACCTGCCTCAAAACTAAGCCTATTAAAAAACCAAACCAAATGAAAAGAGGCTTCAGGCAGATGAAAGAGCAAGGCTGCTGCTGGGACACCAGAGGGCAGAAACACATGACCTGGGTAAGAGAGAGAAAAAGCCCCTTTGGGCAGCCACACACTCTTCTACTAGGCTCAACCAACCAGTGGTGACTCTAATGCATTCATCTGTTGAGAGCCTTTAAAAAATATGCTGTATTCAACTTCACTGTAAGGAGGAGGGTTGAACCATGCAGTTATTCCCCCTTGCCTTACAAAAAAGATCCTAGGAGAACCAGGGTTACAGGACTTTCTGACATACTTTTGTGTCCTGCTTTTTACTCAAATTGCTGCCTGCTCATCACTGTGACCTTGGGGATAGATATCACAGGAATCCCCACTATGGGACTATTTTGCTCCATGTTGTGGTACCAGCTCAGTGCCCACTGCCTGCACTTCATACATACATAAGACTTAGAAAGATTTTTATCAGGAGTTACAAAGCTCTGGTGAGAGAGGACTCCAGTCTGCCCTAGGTAAGACATGTCCTTGAAGCCAGCTGTCCTGCATCATCAGCTGTCCTGTGTAGATACTGGGGTCAGTTTAGAGTTATCAGTACAACATTCAAAACTCCACCTATGCTGCACATAGGCTGAACCAATTAGCTCTGGTAAAATGAGAAAAAGACATTTGGGTTTAAGATATCACATTTCAAATGTAGCTTGTCTATTTTGTGAATGCAACTCACCTGGAATTTTTCTCCCCCTGTAAGATCTACCTTCAACTTTGCTAGTGATTTAAACAAAAAGAAAAGGGCAAGGCTAGATTGAGAATGGCACCTTGCATTGGCTTCAGGCACTGCCTGGGAGCCCACAGGAGGACTGAGGGAGTCTGCTAGGCAGCAGGTTTAATGAGCAGTTAGGCATGATGATGTTTCAGGGGCTATGAATCCAAATGGCACTCAACACTCTGGCACATGTTTGTCAAAACATGTAATCCCTGTCTGTGCAGTTAAAAATAAATGTATTCTAAACTGGGGAACTCACTGGTTTCACTGGGAATGCAAGAGTACTTTCCAGGAGTCAGGCTGAGGCATTCAGCAACTACCCATCTGTATTTGGCATATATATATTTGGCCATATAACCTTTGCCAAGGCTGTTGCTCAAAAACATCATGTATAAAATGGAGAGGTGCTGCTACCTCCTCATGTCTACCTTGCACACCTCCTCTGAAAGCTTCACAGGTCAAGAACTGTCTCTGGCAGATGGTGCCTGGGCTGTAAGAATTTAAGCAACTTCTCCCTGATACCAAATGTTTCTGCCTTGGGGCTAGGAGACTGTGTGGTGTCAGTTTGGGCTCTCTCTTACAAAGGTTTCCTGAACCTTTGAAAGTGTCCTCCTGCACCTAGTTCGTTCTGGAATGACACAGATTTTACCTTTCTTCCCAAGCACATTAACCATGGTATTCATTATGCAGAGGGTAACTCACATCCCCAGTGGTGTTAAAGCTGGGTCTGCCTTCCCCTTAAAAGTCCTAGTAGTCAGAGAAAAGTTTATGGTGAAATAAGGAGCAACATGCACAACTTGCCCCACCCTTCCCTGCAGGGCTATTGCTCATGTGTGGGAGCTAGAGAAAAAAGGAGTGAAGAAATGTAAATGTAAATCTGCCTGCTTTGCCCCTCACACCCAAACACTTCATATAAACAAACAGCCATCTCCAGGTACTGTTTTCAAGTCAAATAAGACAAGCAAATACTCAATATCTCTGTCCTGGAGCCACGTAAAACTTCTTTGCTGCAGAAAGCTTTCACCCCGCTTCTTCCTGAAGCTAAAATTTCCACTTACTTGGGAAAAAGGAAAAGAAGCAAAAATTTAAGGGAAAAGCATAGATACTGTAAATCTGTTTATTCTAAGAGATTTGGTTTCTTTACTGAAACAAAGAGGGAAAAATTTGCAGTGCAACTCCTATTTACACACAGTGTTTATGGCATGACATGTTAAGTTGCAGAAGTATCTGCACCCTGAACAAATTGAGAAAACACGGATGTTTTGTCTGATCTTTTCTTAAACTAGGAAACAGAGAAACAAAGGTAAGGTAAAAGCAGCACGTCACAGCTATGTAACATTCCAAGAAGTTGAAATTACATAGTATTTTTATTCAAGCTGCATTAAAAAACAGTGAAAAAATCAATAGTGAATTAGGCAGTGTAAGAGTGCACACAACAGAGATATTGAAAAAAAATAAACTCCACCAAAAAAAAAGAGGTGTAAAGGAACTTGGAACCAATACGTCAAAGTGACACAGTGAGGGCCTGATTCCTGGGTTTGGCTATCCCAAAACACAGCAGCAGAATGAGAATAGTTATCACATCTTCCTGGGTGTCAGGAAAGACCTTCCAGAAGCAGAGGAATAGCAAAATCTACTTTCGCAGCACTCCGAGAAGAGATAAAACAGGCTTGTAGGTGCATGCAGGGCATGTGCATTGTATAAACGTGGTATCACTGAGATGGCAGACCTGATAGGACAGGCTGACGAAGCAGCTGCAGGGGATCTAGAACTGGGGTCTTCCCCAAGTCATGGACAAAATTATCTTGAAGCTTCTGAGCACTGAAGAACCAAACCTAAGCAGTAAGAAAGGCCAAGGATTATGTCAACAAGCTCTGACCCTGCATTGCCCAAAAACCTTGATGGAGTAATATTATATACTGCCTTTATGTTTATGAACAAAACCAGTTGGAGGCTTTCTTCTGAAATACTCCTGTATTTCAAAAGCAAATACCAAAAGTAGTAGAAAGTGACACCACTACACCTGTCTGTAAAGGTACTAAAGGCAGAGCTGACAAAGCTTAAACAGAAACACAGAGACACAGGGTCTGGTAACCTTTCCACAGAACAAGGCACCGCAGAGATCTCCTGGCTCCAGCACTGGTTCCTTTTGTGCCTCCAGACAATCCTCTTTATCCTCTGCCCTTCAAATAAAATAACATTTGCTTGCTTCTGAAGGCAGCCACAAGGATAAAGGAGCAACAGGCCAGTGGCTGTCAATCTCACCTCTTATTCCATAAATTCTGAAAGCAGCTTCTTCCATTTGCTGTGATTTCTCAAGTACCTTGCTCTTTGATTATAGTATTGACCTATTTTAAGGGAAAACTATATCGATTTTAAGCTAACAGGATGGTAAGCCCATAACTTTGTTTCCTGACTCCTACTGCTGAAGTATTTCTGTGGATTCTGTGGGCTGCATTTACTCTAGTTTTTGAGTGTGGGAAAAGTAAACAAGCAATTGTTTATATGCCATCCTTCACCTTCTGCATTGTGGAACACTTACACCTATTTTAGGACAGACTGTTGGAGCGAAAGAGACACATTTGTCGTAGGGTTTAGAGTGCTTATTATTGCAGGGCAGTATTTTAGACCTGTGGAGCTTCTCTACTTTTTAAACCCTCAATACACTTATAAGCAATGCAAAGACATTTGAAGCTCTTGGTTTTCCCCCATATTGACTCCAACCCTATTTCAGGTTCCTTTAGAATGATGCTCTGTCGGTCATAATTGTTCAAGGACTGGCTGATGTGAGCTGGGAGCAGCAGCCTTTGTGGCAAACACAGACTTGGCCATTCCCACTCTGCAGTGAGAGCCTTCAGTCTGGGCCTCCATGGAACTTGGAGAACACCAGCCCGTCTCTCCCAGGCACCCTCTGCGGTACCAAGAACAACTGCGGGCTCATTTTCTACAACTGAGGGAATTCGGTGTTATCAAGTGGAAAAGAAGGGGAGAAGAGAAGGAGAGAAGCAAAGAGTGGAGGAAAAGAGAAAAAAAAAAGAAAAAGAAAAAGAAAGGTAAAAAAGAAAGAGAAAAAAGGAAGAAGGGAAAAAGAGAAAAAAAAGAAGAAAGAAAAAAGAGAGAAAAAGAGGAAAAAAATAAGAGAAAAAAAAAGAAAGGGAAAAGAAAAAGGAAGAAAAATAAGAAAATGAAAAAAGAAAAAAGAGAAAAATAAGAAAGAGAAAAAATTAGAAAGAGAAAAAAGAAAAAGGAGAAAAAAGAGAAAAATTTAGTTATGATAAAAAGTTGCATTCAAACTATCACTGGCAATTAAAAAAGGTTCCAGTAATGAAAGAAAGGATATATATAGGTATATATAAGATATGTATATAGGATATATATATTACTACTATATATGTACTATTATATGGGATATATATATATACATATATATATGGGATATATAGGTATATAAGTTCCCCAGGAACTGTTCACAACCTAAACAAACCAACAGCATTTTACCTTCTTCTCAAAACAGTTCAAATTAGGATTACTCAAAATGTGTAAATTCAAAAAGAGAATTTGCAATTTTATTCTATGATGATGCAAAGACCTTGTTAATTAACACAAGAAGCTTGTCAAAGCTTTAGGAAGATGTATTCTTAACATTTTTCTGACTGGTCAGGTTATCTAGGTTCTCTAGCTCTGCCCCATAAAGGTATGACACAATTGTAATGTCAGCAAAATTAATATATTTCCAAAGTCTTGGATCCTGCATCACATGAAATTCTTTCAGAGATGTTTTCTTACTCTTCTTTCACACTACAGTTTTACACTAACAGCAAAATTACTGTCATTAGGAGATCTAACTGTATTTTCCCAATGCTTAAAAATGCTTGAAGAATCACTAAAAAACTCTATCAGGCAGAGCAAAGCATTTGCATCATTCTATATTAAATTTGATTGAATTGGTTCCAAAACTGTGAGTAGCCTTTATGAAACAGATTGGTACTTTAATGTCTGCTAATCAAGTAAGAACCTAATATTCCAATCCATGGTCAGACTTTGCCGCCTTCTTAGCTGTCTCAGTGTCAGTCCTGAAAGCACTGACATACTGTGAGGTATTTTCATCACTAAAAATTACTTCTGTTTTAAGTTGAAACAACGTTGTGTGTGCCATACTGCCTCAGTGCAGTGTTGCAGATATACAGGATAGTCATGTTATAACTTTGTCATGTTTCAGAACCACGAAGTCTACAATAATGAGCAAAACAAAAATAAATAAGGCTCCTCCTTTCTTCCTTACATATTTCCATATTGCTTTGATGAATCTAAAAGAAATGCAAATCAGCATTTCAGATAGAAAGTGCCACACTCAGCACCACACCTTACCCTGTGGCCAGGAAATGCTTGATATT
Organism: Atrichornis clamosus; assembly: GCA_013400975.1. NCBI lineage: Eukaryota > Metazoa > Chordata > Aves > Passeriformes > Menuridae > Atrichornis > Atrichornis clamosus. The sequence continues at coordinate 32,293 of WBMZ01012333.1, forward strand.
CCATGATCCTCCACATGGCTGAACTGCTGGTGCCATGCATGATGTGGAGGTACCTGAGAGCTTGTGGTTGTTAGAAGGCTCCCAGCAGACCTGTTTGGGGAGCACAAATTGCAGTTTCCAGGCAGCATGACAGAAATCCACAAGTACTTGCCATTCACCACAAAATCTCCTATTCCAATAGGAATTCTGTAGCTCATTGTGAAGCATGTTACCAGGATCATAATTAGAATTACCTTCTTGAAGTTAACAGTGCACTTATTCATTCTTAGAGCATAGGAATTATCTATTTTGGGGTATAGGAAGGTTGCACTGCAATCTTTTGAGCTTATTTTGGTGTACATGATGGCTTCACTGAAGTCAGTTGAGGATCAAGGTCTGCACAAATTCCAATAAATATCGTTTCATACAGAGGACTACAAAGGAAGGGCTGTGGGGAAGATTAACAGTAAATGTTGCATATCACAAAATTAGTAGGTAGATGGTTGTCTTTGAACTTACTGTGAGAGAGTACATTTTATATCAACAGCCATCAATGACAGAAAGATACAAATAAAAATACGTGGTAATAACTGCCTACTGAAAACAGTGGTATTCAAACATCTGCTCTCTCACTGAACTGCTTTACAACACTGTTTTGACATAAATATCTCTCCAACATCTTTTATCTCTTAGACTTCTTTTAATAGTTTTCTGAAGTGTATTTTAGGTACTTGGTGCAATTAGTAAGCCTAGTTAAGCCTTATTTGTACACTTGATATCCTTTACCCAGTGCTGGCAAGTCCAAACGACATTCACTGCAATGGAGTGCATAGCATAAACATGAGGTAAAGCTTTAGACAGTTGAATTCTACATTGAATCCTTACAATGCCACAAAAAAATATCAGCTACTGTGCAAACAAAGAAGCAAATATGAAAAAGAGTAGTCTACTATTTTAAATCCTACCTGTACACTCCAAAGACAAGTCCTAGATTTTCAATAATGTATGGCATGACTATTCCATTTTTGCTCTACACAGCCTTGATTCTACAGGAAGCGAGACTGGTCTGGCCAGAAATAACATTATCTGATGTTTCAATGACTAACAGATTAGTTTATAATAATCTTGTAGATCATGAAGAATGAGCATCAGGCTGGTTTAAGTAGAACTTGTTTGACCTGTTCAGCTAGAGGTGGACTCTGACAATTTGATTCCAGCCTGCAGTCTGAAGCAAAAGGCTCATCCAAAAAATGATGAACCTTATGCCTACCTTCCTAGTTAAAATAATTTTCAGGGTATATTTTTTCTCTCTAAGCAACTTCCAACTAAATAATAGTTGTCATCTCCAGCCACCTCAATTCAAGAGTTCATTACTGCATTTTCCACTTATGTTCCTAACTTTGACCTTGGAACAACTCCTAAGACATTGAGCAGTAATTCAGTCTCCTGACTACCTCATCCTATGAGAATCTCTCCTGAGAGCAGGCTGCTAAAGGCAGTTTTGTATTTGACCCAGTACTAGAACAACAAACTCCATTTCAGTTTGAGTTACAGTTTGGGTTTGGTCCAGGACTACAGATGGCATCAAATGCAGTTTTCTTTCTTGTAAAATCACGTATCTGCAGCATTTCTACCTTGGGGAAGGTGGCATTTTCAAATGTGCTGATCACTGATCTTCCTCTCCTTCTTCCTATACATTTCATATGGGAAAAAATGGAGGGAGGGGGGAAAAATGAACACACAACAACATCCAAATGTTTCTCATAATTGAAAAATTAAAAAACAGAAAGAGGATACCCGAATTGGTGTTAATCCTATTGATTGTGCTCAAACAGGTAACCTTTTCAGGTCTCAAAGTTTCTTTCAACATAACAAATATTTGGGAAAGAAACTTTATCATTTCTACAGTTAACAGGGAGAGCTTCAGTAACTTACAGTTTTATAGCATTCTACCACTATTTCTCAAAAACAATTTATAGTAATGTATTTTAGAGGTCCAAGTTGTTTTAAATTATACACAATTCTGTATTCAAAATGACCACATCATTTGTTATGAATAAAGTACTCTGTTTCTCTTGTGTTTTATGAAGACTTATAGTTTCCCCAAAATGTACTATACAAAATACTTCATACAAGAATGGCCATGAAAAATGGCTACATTGGCAACTTTTGATTGGATTCACAGATTGTATAATAATGTTTCTTTCCTGTGACTGGTGAAGGAGAATGGCTAACTAATATCTTGTGCTCAAAAAAGGTGTCATTGATCTAGGTAAAGTATTTTACTAATTCTGTTTAGTTAAAGTGACGGAAATCTTCATGGGACTATGTTTAAGCTGACTTAAAACTGATTTATACTGAATTTGCTTGATTTGATTAGTTATTATAAATAGAGATAAGGCATGAGACCCAGTAATAGATATTTGTGCCTGATTGTGATCCCACCAAAGACTTAGTAGAGTCAAATTTGATTTCAACAGCAGCAGCAGGTAAAAGAGGATAAGACCCCAGATAAAATGTTTTATACATATATATGGATATATATATCTGTGTGTCTCTGTGTATACATATATATTTGGTTATACAAATAAGTATTTCCATTAATATCCCTCCTACTCTATTCCTGTGTCAAGGAAAATTCTCTTGTTCAGAAGTTGGACTCAATGATCCTTGTGGGTCCCTTGAACTCAGGATATTTTATGATTTCGGCTAATCAAAGGTAGAAAATGGAAAATTCCTTTCATCTAAGGCAGTATAAATTCGATATGTTAGAAATAATTCAGGTAATTGTCTTGCAAATATGAATAAGTAACATAATGGTCTACCCCACATAATGGTGCATTCTTTACACATTCAGCACGATTTGTACAGCAGAGGTTAGCAGCAGCCAAGTTGGATGCCTAGTATAGAAAGATGTCTCCAGGAGGACACGTGGTAGCAGGAAGGATTAATGGGGTCCTGACCTGTCTCTGGTGGCGGAATGGGGATTGAGAATGGGTGATAGCAGATGGAGTCTCATCGCCACCCTTCCACTCCCTGTTCTCAGACTGACCCAATGAGGTCCTCTCCCCGACCTTCTCTAACACAGCCAGAGCTGCTGCCCCAAAGCCCGATCCTGTTGTCCACTGTAAACCCACTTTGGTCCTCTGGCAAAGTACACAGTAGGTTGTACTGGGCTGAAGGGCGACTGACAGATCTGCAGTCCTCTCCATTCATTTCATCCCTGCATAACAGAGCCTCGACAAACACTCCATTCCAGCTTTTCCATTGTCTTCCAGCTTTCACCTGCTGACAAAACAGACCCCTCAATACCCACCACCCCCCAGCTCAACTATCAACTCTCAGATCCACACAGTGGGTGTCCTGTCCTGGCACCACCTCATGCCTTCTGCACCAAGACATTCACCAACGTCAAACTCAGCTGGTCCCAACAGTAGTAAGTCAAAAGAAGAAGAAAAAAAAAGGCAAAAACCCAAAAGGCCAAAAGTCCCTAAACCCAAGAAAAGAATCTATCTTCCAAACTGTTCTGCAAAGGCTGACGCCTCCCCAGGCGCCATTCGACGGCAGCCGCAGGCCAGCGGCCGCAGGCGGGGATTTCGAGGACGGAGCAGTCCGAAGATGAGGCAGGTGGACCGCGGCCAGGGGCCGTCTCAGCATCACGAGGCACCCATGGCCCTGCGCCGCTCCTCTCCTCGCCTCGCCTCCTCAGCGCGGCCGGCCGGACCGCTCCGTCCGCGGCGGCGGCGGCGGCAGGGAGGCGTTGTTGGACGGTGGGATTGCCCGCCGCCCCAGCACCGGCTCCCCTGTTCCTTTCCTTTCCTTCCCTTCCCTTCCTGCCGGTGGCGGCCCCGCGGTGCCTCCCGGCGCGGGCGCGCGGTGCGTTCGTTACCTGGCGCTCGGCGGCGGCTCCTTCCTCACCTGTGCGCGCCTCTGCCAATGGCAGCGCACCTGGCGGCCGCACCGCCCAATCAGCGCGCGGCTCGTCCCTCTCCCCGCTCCTTTAGTGAAAGAATCCAGCGCCGTTCGGGAAAGTTACCTGTGCGCGCCCGGCCCGGCCGCTTTCCCGTGCCGATCCCCGCCGGCGCCCCAGCCCCGCCGCTCCCCACATGCCAGGGGGAGGGGGCTCTACCTGTCCTGCCTCGGCGGCTGGCTGCGGAGCCGGGAGAGGGGGGGAAGGAAAGCAGAATTACCAGTAGCTCTGGTTCTGCCGTCCCGGGCGTTCACACGCACACCTTCACCTGCACAGACCTGAAAGTCCAGTTCCGCCAGGCAGACGGAGGCACCGGGAAAAGGGGAGAGAGTTCATTGGATCAAACATGTCACAAGAGACGGACAAGTAAGTGATCGCAGGCACGCCGCTGCGCCCGCTGCGCGGGGCGGCCCGCCTGTCTGGCCGTGTTCCCCCTCGCTGGTGGCGGATGCGGACCCACCGGGACGGCGTTTCTCCCTGTTCTCCCTCCTACAGCGACGCCGGACCGGGCGCACAGACACTCCGGAGCGCCCGAGGACAAGTCTACGGCTCCCGGCCCCGCACCTCGCTCTCCGCCTGGCCGTGGGGCTGCGCGATTATTTGTTTAATTCCCCTTTTAGTTTAGATTTTTTTGTTTGCTTGTTTGTGCTGTTTTGTTTTTTCCCCCTCACCTCGAGGGTCGCTTTTCGGGACGGAGCGCTCCTCGCCATGGGAGAGAGGAGCGGCCTCCGCCTGCCAAAGGCCCGGACGTAAAATGCTTCTTGGCTTTTGTGTTGGCGCAACAAAGGGCTTTTATTCCCCAAAGGGCTGGGCACGGCCATTTTCCTCCCCTCGGCTGGGGCCTGGTGGGCAGTGGACCTGGGCGGTGGGAAGAAGGATCTGGCTCGGCCCAGGTGTTTCCCGGCCGCTCCATGCGGCGCCTTTAGTCCCGCCGTCCTGACCTTGTTTTCCCGGCGGGACGCCCGGGCGGGTCCGCGGCTGATCGGAGACCGGCGGGGTTAAAAAGTAACTTTCCTAGTAGCGGGGCCAGAGGAGGAGGATGAAGAGGAGATGGAAGCCTCCCTCTCCCGTCTGCTCCGGGCCCGCCGCAGCCCTTCTCCCGCCCGGGCCTGGCGGCAGCGAGGCCACGGCAGAGCGGCACTGCAAGGGGACTCCCCGTTGTCTCTTGAGGCCGCCGGCCGTGGTGCTGGGTCCCACCCGGGACACGCAGGACCGCGGCGGGGCCGGCGGCGGCCTCGATGTCCCGGGGGCGAGGAGCGCCGCCAGGAGCCGTCGGTGGGCGCGGAGGCCGCGGCATGCGCCCCTGCTGCCACCCCGGCCCCGCCAGCGCCCGGTGCCGACCGGCCCAGGCCGGGGGTGGGTTATTTAGCCCCGGTAAATAACTCTCACAGGCGATGCCGCGCTCCCGCCATGGCGGCGAGTGGTTCGGCGTGGCGCCCAGAGCCGCCGTGAGGCAGCCAGGCGGGAAGGCCATTTTCCCTGCTCGGGTGATTAGTGTTTCTGCAGGAGGTGGTTGGGGAGAGTTAGGGGCTAAGGAAGATGGAGGGCAGGACGTGTCAGGGGTCAAGCGGGAGGTGGCAGGTTTGTTTTACTGCTGCCCCGGTGTAGGTAGGAGTGCCCCAAACATGGGTGTGATCTCGGCTACGCTTGGTGTTGCTCAGGTGCCAGCCCTGTTTGGGCTCCCCAGAGCCTTTGTGCCAAAGGAGGTGGAGGGGAGGAGCCTGCTGTTGGAGAGAGACTTGGTGACAACCTGCCTGTCAAGGAGTGAAAGAAGGAGATTATCTGACAAAAGAAAACAGTACAGTTGCCTCCCCTGATAGGGAAGAGACAGGACGGTTCAGAGGAGAAAGATTTAAAAAAATGTATTAGACCTGGCCTTTTCAAACATCAGCTGACAGTGGGATTGTGCAAAGGTAGCTATTAACATAAAATTAAACTGATTTGGGTAGGAGTTGAGAGTGGAGTTTAGGAGTTAATTTGAGCTGGAATGGGAACTAATGCCTTAGGTGGCCAGATTAGAGCAGTAAATAAGTGCAAGATCGGGAATAAAGATAGAGCCCTGAGGGGTGCCAGTGAGTGAAGGAGAAGCTGAAAGAGCAGTTGTTCAGCTGGGAGGGGAACCAGATTAACTGTGGAAGAGCTGACAAGTAGTGATGGAGGGCATCCCAAAGCTACAGGTAGTTCCAGAACTGCTCGAAGGTGAAAGGGGCCTATGAGTTACTTCCTGGCCAAGCCTAGCTGCCAGTAATTTCAGCAGCCAGAAACTAGGCTGCGGCAGATCAAGGGCAGTTAATGGAAGTGGGAGGGAAATATGGAGAGGTGGGGGGGGTCAGAAGAACAACTTTGCACCATAGTCAGCTTTGAAGCAGAAAAACAGTGCAGAGGAAACCTAACTCATGTAAGAAACCAGAGCAAAAGTGGTTTCCCTCTGGGTCTGGGGTGCTACTGAGCTACAGGACTATCCTTCCTTTCGAACAGTAACAACATGGCATATTGAGTGTAAGCTACTGCAACTGGAGCATTAATGCTCTTCATACCCTGCTCTGTGTAGTGCTGCAACTGTTCCTGCTGTGAGGAACTTACGAGCCGTGCAGAGCATGCAAGCTCAAGTAACAGCACTTGCCTCACTGCAGGTATGTCTGTGATCTGTTTCTGGTTAAGGTGTTTAGAAAATTCATAGGTGATAGGTAAGAGTTTGTAAAGGAAGTGAAAAGTAAAGAAATCCCCTATGCTCTCTATATGCAAGTGTAACATGAGAAGACAAATACATTTGTTTCCAGAAGATATGACCAGATGGAATGAGATAATAGACTGGTGGGGAGAGTTTGCATGGGAAGGTTTTTGGTTGGTTTTTTTTTTTAGGCTCTAATTATATCCAATTAAAACCTAATCCAGAGAGTACATTATTCTCCTCCACATGGCCTTTCTTTTACTTAAAACTAGATCTTACCTAAAGGCAAGACTGGAGAGTGAAGCTCATTATTTCGAGGTCAGTTAATTTGTCAGAGTCATTGGACATGTTTTTGTGGGGCTTGTTCTAGTGAAGAGCTGGTGTAAAGGACTGAGAAGCTGAGGGGACATAGAAAGTGTGGAAAAATACCTTCTATGGGACTTGCCAGGTTTTCTGGAGAGGTGCTACACTCTGCTGCACTACAACTGCACAGGGCTGCCTGCAGACTCCCTCCTTAGAGGGAGTAGTAGGGAGGGTTCTGTAGTGCTTTTAGGGAGGAAGGTGGACAGTTAGGTGAAAATACCAAAGAACCAGGTGTTTGATTCTGATGCTAACTGAGGAGCTTGGAAGGGGAGATTATCCTTACGATAGCCGCACTATCTCCCTGTCTTTCCCTTCAGTCTTTTTGCCTAAGCTGGGTCTTGCCTGCTGGCTTCAACAAACTCTCAGGTCAGGAGAGATAAGGCATGATTGCACATGCATTTTTCAGAGGTAGTACTGACTTAAGCAGGCTGTGGCCACTTGTTCCTACTGCTGTTCCACCCTCTCAGCTGTGTCAGTAGAGCTATTTGTGCAGCTAGAGAACTGGCTCAGGGTTGAGGAGGTTATTTTTGACATCCGTTTTTCATTGGTCTGGGTTCATACGCAGAGGGAGTGCAAGCAAATGGCAAGTGTTATGAAAAGAACTGCTTGAACTGGAATCTCTGCAGAAGGAAATGTGTGTCCCTGCCACTCTATGAATGTTTTGGAGGTCTGTGCAGCTGCTTCTGTTATTATCCAATTTCCAGACCCTTTGAGGGGACCCTGGGGGTTAAAGAAGGCTGGGGGATGTAGGGTGGGGAGGAGGGAGCATCCCTTTTGCAGGGTGAAAAGATGATTCCAGGGCTCACTTCTGCATTTAGAGGCTAAAGTTCTTACTTGTAGTATACAAAAAAAGAAAAAAAAATCACCACAAAACTCCAGAGCAATGACTGTAGTGCATTAGTGAAGCAAATCAGTGAGCTCACTACTTCTGAGACTTAACTGGGTTTTAGAGATTGACACTTCTTCTGTGAATAAGGAGCAGTAATTGTACTACCATGTGGGATCTGCCTTGTAAATTCCAGTTGTGTCCCTGCCGCTCCAGGCGTTGTGTGAAGTCCCAGGTGGGCTGGGACAGCCGTAGCAGGAAGGGCAGGCTCGTGGCAGACCCCGGCACTGGCTGCGGTGGCTCTCAGCGGCCGCGGTGGCTCTGCCCCTCTGCCTGACTGCAGCCGCCTGACCGCCCCTCTGTCAGGCTCCCAACAGCCCAGGGTGCGCAAGAGCTACTCAGGACACCAGGTTGCCAGGGCTGGGGCATGCTCAGACTGCCCACATAAAGGAGGGCTTGGGGCAGCCTGGGTCTACAGCTGAGCATGTGCTTGTGGGTAAATAACTGAGTGGAGAGCGAGCCTGTAGGTGGGAATGGGTTCAGACCTGTTCCCGTGTGTCAGTGGAGGCATGTTCGCATCCAGCTCACTGCTTGGTAGTATCTGTGGCACAAGGTGATCTTGGGCTCTTCACAGGGTAATCTTGACTTACTGTTTTCTCCTCCGTGTGTAAATGTACTGCCTTCATAGTGTTTACGTGTCCAGTACTATAACACAAAGGGGGTTTGTAGTTTACAATGTGATTCTGTGTATTGTTCTTAATTTTTTTCTTTGAGGGTCAAACGTATTTTCAGCAGATACTAAATGGCAATTAGGTGACAGACTACTCAAATCCTCTTTTTTTTCCCCTTACTGCCAAGTGTCTGAATAGGGCATCCAATGAGATTAGTTTTCCAAAGTGTCACTCATCCGGGAATGAATGGAGAAACAGGAATTAGATGTGTTTAGTTCTTGTGCTTTTCAAATATCAGCCATGCTGTCACAGATGTTCCCTAGAAAACCATTTCTGTGCAAGGAACGTGGAAAACCGGTGTGCAGAGCCTCACAGAACTTGCAACCATAAGCTTAACTGAGAGGAGTAAGAGTGTCAAATGGTTGGGTCTTGCTGTTTACACTGCTGTCTCTCTGGTGCTGGAGTCTGAGACCAGACTGAAGATCAAAGCAGAGGAGGAGGGATGGGATTTTCCCAGGTCACTTTAACTTGATTGTAATGATCACATAACCTCTTCCCAGTGGGAGAGTCAGCAGGGACATCATCATCCTTGTTCTGGCAGGGACATCTGAAGGGGAAATGATATTACACCAGTTGACATTTGTTGTCAGACGTTTTCACAAATATTAATCCAGTGCAATGGTTACCTTAAATATTTTTTTTTTCGTTATTAGGAAGCAGCCAATTAAGCTGCCCTTTTTTATACACACAGAAAATAGCATTTTCAAATGCTGATCTAGGAATTAAACTTGGGATGGATCTTCATTAGCTTTTTAGTCAGTGTTTGGGACAGTACTAGCTAGCTAAAAGAAGTAATTATTTCAGACATCTTAGTATACAGGGATACTGTTCTGTACTTCTACAGTGCTAATGTCATAAAGAAGACAATGGTCGCTTACAAAATATTTAACCAAGCAAACCATATTAAGTGCATGTGAACTGTGAAGTCAAATATTGCAACATACCTATAGCTTTAGAATGTCTCAGATCACATGTATAGATTTATTATATATATTTATCTAACTATAGCTATATATATTTATATAGAGAGATTTGTTAAGTTTCCTAATTTTGGGAGGTAAGGGTTTATTCCATAATAATGTATTCTAGTTGTTCTGTAAAGCATATTTTTGGGTTTGTATGCTTTTAAAAAATATTTGTGGGAAATCTTGTCCCAGGTTTGCTTGTTGAATTCATGTTTTCCTTCTGACTGCATAAAAGATTTAATATCCTGAAAAAGCAGTAATCAGTGCTATCAGTGCAGTAACTATTCCATTTCCATTAACTCTGTGGAAGCAGTGAATGAACAAGGACTGTGGGGCCAAGGGTCAGGTTAAATTGCAGGAGGTCTGGGCAGCCTTGTCATGACCTGTTTTTAATTTTAAAGCCTGCTTCTACCTGCTTCAAATCAGCTAAAACAACCTTGAGTGCTATGCACATGCAAAGTACACTTCATACCAAAACAGCATGGCCTGCTATGAAGCTGCTAAGTAATTGCTAATTTTGATCAGCTCTGTCAGCTCCTGCAGGAGTGCTGTGAGCTTCAGTTTTTCCTTATTTCTTGAGATATCAGTGATTTTTTTACAAATGTGCTGAAACCTTCCCTTTCTTTTGAGACTCTTCTTGGTTAAAAAAAAAGGCAACAGGTTTAGTACACTAGTAACAAGAGATTGTCTGGTAGAAATAATATTTAATTGTAAGTGAAACAAAAGTAACGTCTCTGAAATCATAAGTATTAAAAGTCTGTCTCAGGGTAAGTAATTGCTTACTTGAACTAGTCCTTAGTAGGCATTTACTGTACATATTTAATCCTTGTGTCATGTTTCTTTTTCGTACTTCCACTTTGACATAGTTAACAATAATTTTTTGTCAATGTTAATGAATCACCTATTTGTTTTAATCTCTTTAATCACTATTGCATGCTCAAGTTATTTTGGTTCTGAGTAAAAACAAATAAAACTTCTACTAGGCATTTAATTGTTAAACTAGTCTGTTTTGCCATTCACTGTTGCTGTTCTTATTATTTTACTTCCTCTCAGAGTGTTTAGTAAAGGTAAAATAATTTCTTTTAATCATTTTGCATGTGTAATCTTGTTCAGATTTGTCTTGTGCTCAAAAAGTATAATTGTCCTAAAATTGCAAGAGTCCCAAACTTGCATTAATTAGAAGGCAAAATTACTCAGCCCTTTAATGGAAGTTTTTTTCTTGGTATGGACTTCTGTCTGGGCCAGAGTGCGTTTTACCTTTTCTTTTCCTGGTGGTCTAAATGCTTTGATTTTTCCTTCACTCTTGAATCATTTGTGTATTTATATAGTCACTGGATTGGGTTAAGTGCACTTTGGAGACCTGTTGTGCATCTGGGAATGATGTGATTGTCAGCTATGAAAGACAAAATACTGAGACACATGGGCCATAATTTTCCTGTTTGTTAAACATTTTATGCTCCTGGGTAGTTTTAATGGAAACTTATTATCTAATTGAAAGAACAATGTTGCAGACAATTTAATTATACTTTTGACAAAAAATCCTGAGGAGTCTCAAGTTGGTTTTTTTTAACTAAATAAATCAAAACTTGCGATGAGCCACACATGTTGTTGGGTTTTTTTGATGATTTCTTGTTTGTTTGTTTATTTTGTTTTGCTTTTAACTTGTTGTCTAGGCAAAGCAGTATTTTGAAGGTAGTAAACTTGGGCCAAAACTAGCATTATAATCTTTGAAGCAAATGGTTTCAAGCACTAGGACTAGCTTTGATTTATACTTCTCCACGTAATGAGCATAGGCAGAAATTTATGGTCTGGAATCTGAAGTTTAACTTATGCAACTTCTGTGGGATCTATCCTGCATTTAAATTGTCATAGTACTTCATTTTGTGTATTAGTTTTAAGACAATTGCATGAACATCTGTTCTAAATCTGTTTTGTAGTTGCCTTATAGCTGAACTGAGATTTGTGTAAGTAAAATAAACTTACAAAGGGTTTTAGAGCTACTGAAATGTTTGTAAATGATCATACTCTGCCCTCCTTAGGCATGTCAAAACTGAAGTAGGAACTTCTGCTCTCTTTTCTGGTTCTTTGATGCATCTGGAGCATGCTGCCGTACCTTTTGTCACACCAAATGAAACATGAGTGTTCTAGGAGTTCACCATTTCTTTGACTTTGCACTGGAGGAGAGACTAAGCAGACAGGTGTTCTTCCCACAGCACACTGAGTCACAGCATAGTTCAGCCAGGTCTCTGATCTGGATAGTTACGGGATCAGAAACTCAGGATGTAATATGATGTGCGGTCCTTGTCTGCGTGCAACAGAAGTGGTCCCTTTGGCTAGCATCTTGTTTTAGAATTTGTGTTTCTCCCAGGATTTCTAGATTGAAAACAGTTGCCCTGTTCACCTTCTTATCATTCAACTAACAAGGAACCTTGTTATCCTATGGCCTTGATGTGCTGGGCTGGGAACGAGGGTGGCATGAGTCTGTCTTGCCTTTTTCAGTTATTTGACTAGTGCTAAAATTTCTGGGTGCTTTGTAACAGCTGTATGGACCAAAGCCTCATATCCCATCTCTTGAAGGAATAATTTCCAGAGGATGTGTGCAGAAGTGCTTGGCACTCTTATATCACCTATGTAAGAACTGGCAGGCTCAGGCCTAGTCTGAAACCTGGGGACTGGAACTCCTCCCATTCTCCTGTCTCACATACATCGCTTGTGTGTTCCCATCTGGCACCTAGCCTCTGCAGGGAGGGGCAAGTCCTCATGCATTGTCAGGGGATGAAGAAGTCTGCAGATATATTCATGGAGCAGCTTGATTTTAACATTTTTTTTTTAAAAAACTTGTTGTAAGAACAAATGCAATGTCAAAACTCCCCACAATTAAAAAATGGAAATGCCTAGGCTGGGTGCCCACCTCGGCATTTAAACAATCTTCTTTGGATTTCAGGGTTGAACTTCCTGGGCAAGGCAAAAGATGTGGGGTGGGCAGGAAGAAGCTTTCTTTCCCACCAGGACCAATTGGACCAGGATTTGATGCTGAGCCTATGATGGAGCAGGATGCAGCTGTACTTGATGAAGCATGGCTGCATCAGTCTGCTTCATGTTCAGTGGTAGATTTAACAGAGACGTTGAGGGCTACTTGAAATTTGCAAATTCAAGAGAAAACTCTTGAGCATCAAAATTGGCTTCGAGAGACTGGCAGGCAGGATATGTTTCTGAATAAAAAGGAAACTCTGATCATCAAGGCTTTTACCATTGTTCATAAGTGTGTTAATGGTCAATTCTGATTCATTGTAAACTAATTCACAAATTGCATCAAGTTGGGTGAGAATTTACCTGTAGTAGAATTTTATAGCCCCAAGGGCCAGATGTTGAATGTTCATTTTCTTTAATCCGAGGAAGAGCTTTAAAGGCTGGCCCTTTCCATTTAGCTGATTTATTGACGTTATGTACCATGTGCCTCTCCAATTTATGTTGTACTGCAGTAACTTGAAAGGAAATGAAATTTTGGACATCTTTGTATTTATACACTACACTTGTATAGGTTTTATAAAATTCCATCATCTTAATTTTAAATAAATTCCAAAAAATCATTGTAACTGCTATTCATCTGGAAAATTTATGTATGTATTTTGTTATGAAAGCACAAATATCATACTAGATGGTATGAAGAGGAAGATCTTTCCTAAACAGTTGGGAGAAAAAAGTAGATTTTGCCAAATAAGGGCCGTCTGAAGTTTAGTGTTGACATAAATGCTCCAGTGTCAGAGCAATCTAGCTTCTAGCTAGACCATTCTCCAGAAAATACCTTTCATTCTCACACAGATGTTACCGTTTGACATAAAACAACTGAAACATTTTGCATTCATGAGGAGCTCAAGTGATAGCTTGAAAGGAAACATTTACTTTTTAGACACCAAGTATCCTGAATTGTTCAGCTTTTTCTCCATGATAAAACGATCCTCTGCTTTCAGCCTGTGCGGCTGCATCCCGCCCATCTGTGTTCTGGTTAGCACACATCCTGACTCCCAGATGGAGGGGTGGTGGGCTAGCCTGGGTGAGGAATGGGCACAGCAAGGATTGGTCTTGGTCTCTGCTTTTTGGCAGGTTCTTTTAGATGTGACTGAGTCTACAGTGGGTATTTGTTGGTCTTACTGGTGAGGTTGAATGGGAACGTGTACTTGCAATCTCGACCTTTCTTTCTTCCTTCAGTGTGTGTTTCTTGGTGGATGTGGTCACTGATGGATTTGCAGCTTTTGATAAGATCCATAGATCTATGGATCTGCTAATTGCAGGCTACAAATAAGACTTTTCTTTCAGCTGGGGTGTTCGGAGCTGCTCTCTACAGTGGGAATGCTGTTACTTGTAGGTGTCAGCCATTGTCTTCCACATGGTCCAGGTGCCACCAGAGTTGCTCTCCTCCAAGCAGCTGCCTGATGTCATCAGTTGCACAGCTGGAACAGCTGGGTCTGCCCTGGCATGGAAGGATGACTGCCAAGACCAAGGGAACCTACCTGTGCAGAACCTCACTTAGGATGTTGGGTTTTCTTGGCATATATTAAAATACAATTTATTTATCTCTTCTGGTTGTGGAGGACTTGGCTACCCCTCCGTCATGTTCAGATGAAATTGTTCAGGGGATTCAGCAGTTGTGCAAAAAGGAAAGGGAGTGTGTGCACACACAAGTCTCATTTCTTCAGAGAAATCCTCCCTCTCATCCAAACCACCTTATTTAATAGAGAAGTTTTCTTAAAGTGAGCCCAGTTGTTTTGGCTGACTGCTTTGGATATAATGTTTGAAATGATTGACTATCTTAAATCATGATAATTAGCTCTGACCATTAACCTCCCACAGAGCTGATTACAGGGATGGGGGTGATGAGGAAATTTTTTATTTTTCTTAGTGCTATTGTTTCAGTCTATTTGTAGAGTAAACACAATGAGTGTGTCAGTTGATTATGCTGCAGATCATCTCTCAAGCCAGAGGAGACAGATATTTAGTTTTTAAATGTGGAAAACCTGAGCTTTTGAAAAAAAAACATGCTCTGGAGAGATGTTGGGAAGGCTCTTGGTCTATGCACCTGTGCCTTTCCAGCCATTCCAACTGTTTACTTACTGCGTGGCTGTTTCTAGAGCATTTATCCCCTTTTCTTTAGCTTCCCCCCAACACAATCATAATCACACCTCTGCGAGACCGCACTCTGGTCATTGCTCTAAGATTGTCTTGACTAAGTTAGAGCAGCAGAGATTGACTCCTCCCCTCCAGCATTTTTATGGACAAGCACAGTCCAGCTCTTAGAAGGTGTGTTTTTAAAGGGGATCTCTCTGTCTGACTGTAGTGCTCATAAATGACTTAGGACTGTCGCACGGCTGTGAGTGCTCTGAGTAACAAAAGGCAGCACTTATTGACTGTAAGGGAAGATGGCTACGGGAAGGAGGGCAAGTGGGATTTTGTGCATCGCAATGGGCTGCATGCAGTGAAACAGCCTGGATTTAGCTGAAGGGGAGCTTTGTTGAGGAAAGGAGAATCCTTGCCTGGAATAATTGCCTCTGAGCCAGGGAGAATTGACTACTCCAGAGTGGGAACAGGACCTCAGCTACATCTGGCACAAACAGCAGGGCTGTTGCAGATCTGATTTGAGTTGCTAACAATAAGGTATTGAAAGGGCAAGCAGACCCAGAAGTTCTCTCTGTATTTCCGTGGGCCCCTAATTTATGCTCAGCTTCACTTGCTGAAGCAAACCTGTAACAACACAAATGTATACATGCAAACAAGAGGGACAAAAATCTTCAGGGAAAGGCCAGGCAGAAAGGTCCTCAAAATAAAAAAACAAAAAAGGAAGCTTAATAAATCTGGTTATTTTATGTGAAAAGAAAATAGAATTGATACTGTAGTAGTTGGCTGTATTTTCTGACACGAAGCTATGAAGTGCTTTCTTCCCCCACAGAGCTCATTAAATTGTGCTGTGTGTACCAGATGGATTGTTTTGTTTTTCATTAAATAAAGAAATTTGTAAACAGTGCTCTGTACCATAGAGATTGTAATCTCCACCATCCCCCTCCTCTTCCTTAAACACTGGGGCACGCACTTTGCTGGTTGGACTCGCACCACAGCAGAGTTCTGGCGAAGCCCCAGCCTTCTGCTGGTCACTGCAGCTTGGGGGCCTGGCAAGGCACGCTCCCGACTTCCAAGAGCATTTACTGCGTGGGTGCAGTTGTGCTTTTATCAAATCCTATTTCTGAAAACAAATAAAAGGCTCGTTTGCACAGTTTAAATGCCACTCTCTGTGCAACAGCAGCAGTTGATTGGGTTAGATCTGTGGAGCTGGCACTGCTGCAGGTACGGCAGAGCAGAAAGAGGAGCACTGAACTGGTTTTTACGTAGAAGATAGCAAAATGTATTTGATGAAGGTCACCAGGAACAACTAGTTTCACCAGTTAAGTCAGTACACTTAGTTATTCTGCCATCTCTGCAGCTTTCAAATTTGTAAGGTTCAATGTGTTAAAAGTTTCATTGTGATCCTTGTAACTTGAGCCACAATTCTTGACAATGCTCTTGTAATACCCACTAAGCAGCACACCCCTCACTCCACTATTTACCTTGCCTAATCTGTTTGCCTACTATCTTATGTAATAGTACTGCAATTTTTTTTTTGTGTGTAGCTCTTGTATCAATAAGTTTATTGAACAGTTTGCAAAAGCAGGTGCTATTATCTTCATTTATGTTTCCATTATACTGGAAATTTCAGCCGTAGCTGTGGTGCAGCAGTATACACAGGCACTGGTCAGTTTGTACCACTCTCAGGTTGGAGGAACCTGCTCTGCTGCAAATCCCACTCACTAATGGTCTTGAGTGTCTTACCATGGGTCTGTAACTAGATGCGGTGAGTGATAAGGTGTGAATTGAGACCAAATATGTTGACTTCGCTTTCATCCACTGGGTCCATTGCTCATGTCCTGTTACAGAAATCTTCTCTGAAATTACTGACAAGTTGCATTCCACAAGCAGAGAATAGCTCAGTAATAAGGTATACCCAGTTAATAAATACTGAACTATACTCTGTTTAGGTGAACCCTAGATTAGTACTAGATGCTTTTTCTTGTTTTTCATTCATGTTGTCTTATGTCAGTTAAATGTTGGAATTTTTTTTTTTCCCTAATCAAGTGTGCATCTAGCAAAATTATTGGGGAAAAATGTTCTTCTATTGTTGCTTCTTTTCTTTTTTCAAATTATTTTTACATATTTTGATATCTCTATCTGTATACTAGTAAAAATACATTTGAATTATTGTCACAAGATCTGTACGTATTTAAATTTTATTTTGTTGAGTACTGAAGATACGTAATACTGATAAATATGTCACCAAGTGTAATACAGAGATGCTTCTTGATATAATCATATAACTTTAATTGAGCTATTTGATGTTCTTTACCATGCCTTGTGAATAAAATAATCCCTTCTGGATCACAATTTTATTCTTCCTGTCTATGCAGTAACAAGCGACTTGTGGCCTTAGTGCCAAATGACACTTCATTCAACACCAGACGAGCCTACACCAGTGAAGATGAAGCCTGGAAGTCGTATTTGGAGAATCCCCTAACAGCAGCTACCAAGGCTATGATGAGCATAAATGGTGATGAGGACAGTGCTGCTGCTCTTGGCCTATTGTATGACTATTATAAAGTAGGTAACTCCGTTATTATCCCTCCCTGCTGCACTAGCAGGGACTGCTCTAAGAGGCATCAAAAGAGCCAGTTTTCAAAGACAGAAGTCACTACATCTTATTTTCTCTCTAATACTTGTATCAAGCACCTGTTCCGTTATAGGAAGCCCGTTTGAAACGGTTTTGATGTATTAGTTCTGTAGAGAAAAAACAAAATCAGAATTCCCATATTAAATTCTCAACCATATTTTCTTTTTGAGCATAGTGTTTTTCCTCTTCCCCTGCAAGGACTTTGGATGAATTAGCCCCCTTCTTATTTGTGCTTGAATTCTTGCAATATTCTTAAAAGAGTGTAAAAGGGGAGGCCTTGTCCATCTGTAGGTTTGCCTGCTTTTCTAGTTCATTCCACACATGTTAGAGTTTGCTCTTTAACTGGAGTATCTCTCATCTGACAGTTTCCCATGTTATTTTTGTTTATATAACGATTGCAGTAGGCTGTATACAAACATACAGTGAGGTCTAGCCCTTGCACTGGCAATTTGCAGGACAGAAATGGAGTTGGACATAGAGCCGGAGATCTAAGTCAATTTACAGGAAAATACTGACACACAGTTTTAGTTTATGTCAGGTTCTAAACCCAGCAATTTACCTACCATTTTGATAACATCTTTTTTTCTTTAAAGTATTTTATAGTATTTAAGTAAAGCTATGTTTGAAATTTCTGCTGGAATCTGCAGAGTGCATCTCTGTGTAATGCAGAAATGTCGCTCTGAAACCCATGCTGACCCCTTGGTACTCTGCAAACAGAATCAATGTTGCCTCCCAAGCACTAAGTATGAAATTATTCATGTCACTTAAGCTATCTCCATATTCCTGAAGCCACCTCTGGCTGCCTTGGACAGATGATCTTCTGTGGTAGCCAGCATAGCAATGCCAGCTCCCTGTGTAATTTATGAAGGAGTAATAGGAATGGAAATTTATTATATAAAACCTTTGGTTTTACTATTTATAATGTATATATTCTTTTAGAGAATAGGCTCCTCTATTTAATCTCTGTCACATTAATTGAGTGTTCAGGAGAAGGGGTTGTAGGCAAGATGCCATATACCAACCTTATGGTTAAATATTGTTTTAATTCCTTTGCTGATTATATTTCAAGAGATGTTCTTTACTTTTGTGTGTTGCTGTTAGTAGAGAAAACTTTTCCCATGGCGAAATAAGAAAGGTCCTTTTCTCTACTTGACATAATCACCACAATACCAGAGTCTGTGAAATTAATATGGATTAATAAAATTCAGGATGTGTGTGATCATCTGGAGTAATGACTTCTGTCTTAGTAATACCTTCGTGTGTAGCAGGTCATGAATCTGATGGATTTTTAAAATAAAACTAGAGAATAGCCCTTTTCCTTCTCAAAACTATGTTCTAAAAGACATGTCTGGTCCTTGTTCCAGGTGATTGCAAAAGAGTTGGGGTTCAGGTGGAATAAGGTGGGATTAACATCTCAAAGCCATTTCCAGCATTCAATCATAAGTACTTTTGTCTTAAACTGGGAAGACATGATAGCTCTTATTGATAACTCTCAAACAGGAACCTAAAATGTAACCCCTGTGCTGTAATATGAAAGTGT
Source organism: Atrichornis clamosus (assembly GCA_013400975.1). NCBI lineage: Eukaryota > Metazoa > Chordata > Aves > Passeriformes > Menuridae > Atrichornis > Atrichornis clamosus. Next base: position 51,088 of record WBMZ01012333.1, read on the forward strand.
AGAGGAGGACTTCCAGTGCACCAGGCTCTTGAATTGTCCTTATTATCTGGCTCATTTGTTCTGACATGCTGGATAATATTTTTGAAATACTTTTTCCAGTCAATAGGAATTGTTTGAATTTAACCATTTGGGTTTTTTTGACTTCTCCTTTTTCTTGTAGTGATATTTACATAAACAAAGACCCTCATTCAGGGATAAATTTATAATCTTAAAAAAGGAATCAACATTTGTGAATTGTGGCTTTTATCCCAGTTCAAAAAAAATATGAAAGAGATTTTTTAACCAGCAGGATGCTTAATAGGGAGAAGGGATGTCCCTAAAAGAAGGACAGGTTCTGGTTTAGGACTCTCTGCTGTCTTGCATTGTTATCATTGGCTACTGTAGTGCACTGTAATACTGTTTTTCCTCTAAAGTCAGATATTTTCCTGATATTTCTTTAGAATATTTAAAGATAGAAGACATGGCTTTAACCCATTCTTAGGTCTATTCTTGCTTTTTAATCCTGAATTAATTGCTGTGATGGAGTGGATGTCTTCTTGTGCAAAAGATAGAAGTTTTAGCTCCTAAATTGCTGGTTTGGCAAGACAAGAAAAATATGGTCATGGCAGCAACTTTGCCCTTGGTGGTTTCATATCTGTGCTGGTGTCAGGAAACTGGTATGTGGCAATATAAATCTTTTAAGTAACTTGGTGTCAGTTCTGAATTTGTCAAGGGGCCGGATTTGACTGGATTTTTACTTCTCATTGCTGTTGATGCAATCAGCAAAGCAGAAGTCAGTGTTTCTGATGACATGCCAGCATGCCCTGATTTGTCCTCATACTAGGAGAGGGAAAGATCCACAAACTTTCCCTAGGTACGAGTCCTACGTTCTCCAGGCTGCTCTCTAACAGGAGGACTTAGCTGACTTATGGTTTAACTGAAAAACCTTTTTTATTTGAGCAAAATGGTCTTAGTGCAGAGCTCATCAAAGCATCGTATCTTCCTTCTCATCTGGTGTTATTCAGTGAAAAGTGTGCGTGTGTTTTTGGAATAATATGAGCTTTGATTTTGAGATAGCTTGGCTTAGCTTGATATTGAAAAGATAGGACATAAAGAAGAGTGCTTTGCTCCAGACTGGTGTGCCCAAGAACTAGAAAGCTATTCCTAAGGTTTTTCCCTTTGGAAATTTTCTTTCTGTTCACAATGAGTCTCCCCCGCAAAAAACCAGCTCCTGGCATCTGTGAACTAGACAACACTGATAGAGTTACATTTTTCTAGTTGTTGCAGTAAGCAGTCTGAAGCTGCAAATGCCTGACAGTCACATTTACCTGACCCCATGCCTGGTGTTGTTCTCAGGTTCCCAGAGATAAAAGGCTGTTGTCTGTTAACAAAGTGAGTGATAATCAAGACGACCAAGATAAAAGGTACAGTATTATTCAAAATCATACATCCAGCTTCTAACAGTGTTGATCAGTTGTGAACTGAAGGAACTTGATAGCCTGAGGGTTTATGATTTTCTTCCGAAAGTTAAAAGAATGAAGGCTGTTTTGAGAAGCACATTTTACTCATTAATTTTTATTAGGAAAAATGGGTAGTATTATCAAACAGGCAGTTTGCAAAGTAGCAGAGGGTTTCACTTTTTGTTTGTTTGGTTTTGTTGTTTTGCTGCTGCTGAGATTAGTAAAATCAGATTATATTGACAGTTGGCTATTGGCTGTTTTTCTTTGTTTTCTTGTTGAAGGGCAAAAAGTAAGTAGTTTGGCCTCAGTAACCTCATTTGTAAAGTCTTATTTAACATAACTTAGTGTCTGCCCAGCAACTAAAGTAACTCTCTTAAAATCATTTACTTAGAATGTTTTTCTCACTCCTCTCAGATTCCAGCCTTTCTCTGTAGGCTAAAAGTGACTTGAGTCAAAGGAAGCTGCCTCCTACTATTAAGACTTGCAGAAATGAAAGCGTGTATATTTTTGTGGAAAGGACTAAGTTTTTGCATACTCGAAGGTATCTCCATATAAAATTATGATGGAGGGAAGCTACATAAAGGTTTATTTCAACGTAGCTGATTTGTGACAGCCTTAGATGGTCTCTACTAGCTGTTCATAAGGTGAATGTTTAAATAATAGTATAAATTTACTGTTTCAAAATAGACCATGAAATGTTTTTTTGAGGGACAATTTTTCTTCTACGAACACCAGAGAAATTCCTACATTGAGTACGATTGACAAAACTGGCCTTCAGTGGAAAGCCAAAAGAGAGGAACCATAGTGTCAGAGCATTTCTCCTGGGTTCAAAACAAAGCAGTGTTACACCTACTGAAAGTTTTATGAGTTCACAATTTTATGTCAGTGGAACTACTATCAGCAGTCAGATTGCTTTCAACAGCAACTGTGGGTGGATGTGGGAATGCTGCTGAGGTTGCCTTGCAGCCACTATAGTTACTGATCTACTCTGCTACAATGGGATTCCTGGGCTTGCTCTTTTTGAAGAGCATTGGTACCAGAGTTATGCAAACAGCAGTGGCCTGTCAACAGCCTGAAAGGGCATGCCATCAGCATATGAATTTTGCTGTGTGTATTCTGCCTATTTCATGTGCAAATTGTCTACTGTGTGTAATCCATAACTTGCCTTACTTTTTATTCTTATTTTGTGTCTAAAGGCTGTTGCACTGCTGGATTGATTTTGCATCCAAATTATAAGCCAAGGCAAGAGCAACCCAGGATACCCAGAATTTGTTGTAACCAGTCTTCCTGATTATGGGTCAAATAAAATGTATTCTCTTTCTCTAGTAGTTAAAGAGCCTTGGACCTCTCTGCTGGCCTCACAATTTCTTTTGCCTAGTATTTGTTAATGTATTACTTCTTATGGCAGTGGCTTATCAGAATTGAAAGATCTTCTTCCCTGACATCTAAGAGCATTAAGCTACTTGAGGAGGAGATTTCCTCTATCAGGGCAGTTCAATACATTTTTTGGTTTTGTCTCACAGAAATTGTCTTAATACCACGGAAGCTCAGAGTAACTTAAGTGGGGGAGAGAACCGTGTGCAAGTCCTGAAGACGGTGCCAGTTAACCTTTCCTTGAACCAAGATCCTATGGAGTCATCCAAAAGGGAATACAACACAAATGTGTCTGGAAGCTCAACGCCCATCACAGGGACCGGAGTGACTGTGGTTAAAGCAGAGGAATTCACCCCTGTTTTTATGACCCCACAAACACACTATGCAAGAGGAGAAAATGAGGAACACCGAGGGGTTATCTTTGAACCATACGAAGTGTCCAACATTGCTCCCCACACCAATTATCTCAAAGATGACCAGCGCAGTACTCCTGACAGTACCTACAGCGACACCTTCAAAGATGGAGGAACAGAAGTAAGTTTTTCACCTCAAATTAGCATCTAAAAACTCAAAAGCTGTAAACAAGATAAGGATATTTGAGCTTGTAAACAAGATAAGGAGATTTGAACTGTCCACAAGAGCCATTAGAAGGACAGGGTTGCTTGTTTCAACAAATTAGTTTCTACTCCTTGCTGTGTTCCTGTCAGTCTGTGCTCTGATTATAGGGGAGCATTATGAAGAATTTCAGATGACAATTTAAAAGATATTTATTGAAAATTCTGAGAATATAACTATTGATTTTTTTGTCTCTTGGGATATTGTGTCAAGTAGAGGACAGTTGTCATTCTGAAAGAAGACTTATTTACCATTAAGATCTGCCTTCAGACCTATGAATAACAGTAAGAAATAGCAGCCACTTGTAACGGGAAAATTCTAGATGTTCTTTTGAAAGTGTGAATGAATAGTGACAGCCTCTGCTGCTGGATAAACCCAAGTGATTTATTCAGAAGCTCTCTGTTGCACTAAGCTCTATTCTGCAACATGAGCAAGCGAGAAAATGTAGTAGAATTAGACAAGTAGAGGGTAATGGAGACTTCAACAGGCAAGGAACAGCTGCATGTATATGTACAGGAATGAGGAGAAAAAAGACAAGGAGCTCCCTCTATTTTACAGTTATGCTGAGTCAAAGTGATTTTACAGTCAGCTTTAGTATTGTGAGTACCCTCTGGCTGCTTTTGCCTGCTGCAGAATAATGCAAACAAGCTGGAAGTGTAGAAATATAAATAATATAAAGCTGACAGTACCTCTGCAGATAATTAGAGGTATTAGATGGTAGAACTCCTCTGGGGTTTTTCTCCTCCCAATTCTACAAAATTGTAAATGTAACAAAAGTACAAGGCAAGCTACATTAAGGCGGAGATGCTCTGATTGGGTATATGAGAAATTTACTGTGTTTGTGTCAAGTATTATAGAAAAGTACATTGTCTCTACAAGCAACACAGATCAGGATGTCTGGAGGTAAAATCCATTTCAGATATAGAACACATGTAGGTCAACTAAATGAGTAATTATTGAAGCAATCTAGCTTGCCATTGTAAAATCAGTAGGATCAAACCTTGGATTAGAGACCCTGCTCTGCCTTAGGATATCACATTATTTCAGATATTTTTGTTTGCTACTGGTAAATAGCTCTTCTGTTACTGTACTCATGGCTTTCCCTGGAGTACTGTAGCAGAGTGATTCCATTACATTGATTTGTTCTGGGACACGCTGCTGAGATGTTCCCAAACAGCCCATCTGCTCTGTGCAGAGAGCTGTCAAACGTGCAAACTTGTTTAATTTGGATGTGAAAAGAGACTTTATATCTATATGTTGGCTTTGCATTCCAGACTCTGTGTTATAGTAATTTTGTTACAATGGTAATATTTTGTTACATGTTTATTTTAAATTATGAGTTAATAGCAGGGTATGCTTGTCATCTAGGCTTTCTGTACAGCCTGTGGAGAAAAAATCAGTTCAAATCCACTTGCCAAAAGTGGGTGTGGAATGGTTTTCCAGGTGCACCCACTCCTCTCCATCTTGACCTCCCTATTAACTCTATGAGGATCACTGAACAACTAACTTTAGGTCCCCAGCCATAGCTGTTAGTGGCCTTCTAGCCTCAAGTGTTCACAGACATGGCACAGCAGAAAGTGCTTAGCCACCCTAATACAACCTCACTGAGCACTGAGCCTGTCCCTTTGTTTTTTCTCAACTACCCAAATCCCAGGAAGTGCTTTGCCCCTGCCATGCTTTGACTGCTTCTCCAACCACATGCTGTTGTGTAGGGACAGCTGTATGAAGCAGGTGTGAGGATACCATAAGGTAAAATGTCAAAACATACCAAAAGTAACCTAGGCTAAGTTAGTGTTTAAAGGTAGGAATAACGTTGTTCTTACTAGTTTTCCCTAAGTGCTTGGAAAGTACTTACTTGCTAAGTACTGGTGAGAATGACTGGATTTGAATTTGCTCTAATACTCAGTTTTTAAACACATTATAAATACATATTTAGAAATTGTTTCAAAACATTTATGGAGTGACTTAGTTGTGTTATACTGAAGGAGTGCTGAGTTTTTATAGAGCCTTGTGGTAGGGGGCACTTTGATCAATCACTTGCTGTGTTCTTCAGATACAATTTTAACAATTATATAAATATACTGTTCTCATCTCTTTCATTTTCTTATTTAGCTGTGCTTAATTTATTAGTTCTTTATAGTATAAGCAAATTCTTTGAGGTTAGGCAAGTAAATTGCATGTTTTTGAAAATGTCAACCTCTAACCTTCATATAAAGTGTTACTAGCATATTAATATTCACTCAGATTTTTAGGTATTTTGAGTTTTAAAGGGTTGATGGTTTCTTCTCAATTGTCTTTAAATAAATATAGTTATACTTCTGTTGGTATTTGCACTTTGTATCAAACAGTATTGAATTGGTTTTATTTTTCAGAAGTATCGGAGTGTGTCAGTAGGGGCTGAAGAATATATTTATGAACAAACAAGGTATGGCATAAGCTTTGAAATGTGTTGACTGTCATCAGGCAGGAATGTATTGAGGAGTGGCTGCCAGTGTCCACTTCCTACCCTCCCTTTCTTCACCCTGGTATCTACAGGGCTCCCTTCATGCTGCCGAGTATCACTCTCCCCTTGTTCTTTTGATTATGTTAGCTCTCGGATCTGGCCACTTTATATCTTCATCTATTGCCTTCCCTCAGCATTGTTTTAAATTAGTAACTCCTCTGAAGCCCCCCCAAGATACATGAAATGAAAACTGTTAAGAGAAGTTCCCCAGGTGACAGGGCATAGCTTTGACAGCAAGGTCGTGAAAAGTCTTTTCAGGATGGCAGGATGCACAAGTCAAATGTCCAGCATAGTTGAAAAGCTTCAAAAAACAGATTCAAGAATTGATGTTTGAAAAGAGTAGTGTTCTTCCTAAGCACAGCAAAAAAATATATATAGCATGGGCAAACACTGCAGAGTCCCTTTATCTAGTAAAGACCACTATCACTAAAGTTTTTAAGCTGATGCTTCATTTAATACTTGTGAATGGTTCTGTTTATATCTGAGAGATTACTCTCACTTCAGAAACAACAACATGCCTACATATATTTTTCTAGATTAGTCATATGACTACAACTGTGGTAAAGGTTCCTTACAGCTTGATCTTTTTTTCTGAAGAATGTTAGAACAATCATTAACTGCAGTGAGCTCAGAACTGAGTCATTATATAGGCAGAAGATATGAAACAGATATTTAGCAGAGGCTGCTCACTTACTACACTGAACATTTGTAAAACTGAATCCTGAAGCACTTTGTATTTTTTGTGTTGTTAACAATTCTCACACATTAAGTCTTTCATGCTACAGCCAGGTCCGTGTTAGAATGAAACCTCTGAATGTGCATTAAGAAAAACTAAATACGCCTTTCCTGGGAATTACCTGGAAGTGGAAGGTGCTCAGAAATGAAAACTTCACATTGAAAAAAGAAGTGGTGAATATGAAAGTAATCAGAAGCCTGATAGAAGATCCCTTAATGACTACAAAGGGGTTTAGTTGAGACTTATGATGAGGTTCAGAATAGTATTATAGTAATTTGAGTGACTGCAATAAGTTCTGAGGGTGAGAGTAATCTTCCTGCTGTAGGTCACACTTTGATTGCCAACTGGAAACAAGAAGAAAATTCTCAAGTGGTACTACACAGAGACTGCAAAATTGGCCAAGTGCAATGTGTCTGGGATTTACATTTTTTGACGTCTTTTGAAACATACAGAATGCCAGGAAACAGAAGACCAGACCATGGCAGACTGTTGGCAGCTCTGTTAAGACATTGTGTGTCTGACTTCGATCATTCTAAGCCCTTCTCAGCACACATCCTCATTAGTTTTTCTGTCTTGTGTGTGGTTTCAAGGTGCATCTCCCAGGGCATTCAGTGTGCTTTGACGTGTGTCTTGAAAACGCAACCTGCGGTCCCTTTGTGTGACACTAAATCAGGGCTGTGCCCCCACCTCTAATGGGTGGTCAATCCGTAGGACAAGCGTGTGTGGCAGGAGGGATGCTGGGTCTGCCCCGCTGGTGGTGTTGCTCTTCCAGTCCACTCAGAGAGGACCGCACTTGCCAGCGTGGGCAGTGCCTCTGTTCCCCTTGCGCGCGGGCAGGGGGACTGTGCCAGCACTCGCCACAGCGGAGGGGACAGCCGTGCCTTTGTGCTGCCTTCCCTCTGTGTGTGTGTGAGAGCCTTCGTGCTGGCTGCTTTGTGGGGAAGTGCCAGTGCTGCCATCCGTGAGTTGGGATAGGTATAGATGACTGTTTGCTTTTTACCTTAGTTTTGCTTTGATTTGTAACTTCTAAGTGACTAGAAAAATGACTGGATTTCAATTTGTAAGCCAAGAAACACTTAGAAGTTGTCTTCCTTTGATTGAATGACTTCTACTAAACTAAATAATTGATACTAAACTGTCTGAAACTTCTTTTGGATGGAAAGGCAGTGGAGCCATTGGGTTTTTTCTACCTTCTCTTTGAGTGGGTATGTAAATGTAATTATTATTCATATATTTTATTGGATTTTTTCCATGATTGTTTAAAATATTTTTGTTTTCCCTTTATTTCTATGTTGCTATTGCAGTACTATGATGCTCCAGAGTATATACTTGAATTAGAAAGTTAAGGATACACTGTTGTTTTGGACCAGCGTATTCCTCCTTTTGCTTCTGCTCCAGCACTGCTTAAATACTTTGCTGAATTAAGACCTTTGTGAAGATGCTTCCACTGTATCTCAAGTTCGTGAGGACTTGCTTCGTTAAGGTTCCTGTGCAGTGTGAAGAAAAGTTTTTTGTTTTTTGTTTTTTTTCTGCAAGGTCAACATTATTTTGATGTAAGAGAATGTGCGGAGCTACAGGCATCGTTTTTATTGGATTACTGTTCATGCCCAGTATTGGAGGAGGTGGCTGGAAGAGGTTCCGTGAGAATTGTTTCCAGCTAACAGTTCACTAGTTAATGGAGCCTTAACTTTTTGTGGTTTGAGAACTGCTTTAAAGTTGGGAAGTTCTTCAGTGAAGGAGGGTCTTTTTTAAGATCTAAAATTTCAACACAAGAGCAAATTATTTTTCTCTGGTATTCTTCTTTTTCTAAAAGGAGGTTACTTGGCTGGAGATACAACTAAATGTAGGCACTTTGTTCTGTCTAACTGATTTTGAAAAGAAAGCTTATAAAAACCTTGATTTGCATGTTGTCTTTAAACAAATGATCTTACTGTCCCTTCTCTTTGTATTCAAGAGACTTACAGTCCAGATTGTTTTATGCTTGATTGCAAGGTCTGATGAAGTTGAAAAAAAGGAAATTGCAATTTTAAATTTCTATGTAACCTTTTCCTGGAACTTCATTATTAGCTTCTTATGCCTTAAACCATGCAATAATTACATAATAAAAGAGAAAAGGAGAAAGTGATATGGATTTTGTTGGTGTTTCTCTCCTTGTCTTTTCAGCAGCACTTTTCAGTACACGCTAGAAGCTACCAAGTCACTGCGCCAAAAGCAAGGGGAGGGACCCATGACCTACTTGAACAAAGGACAGTTCTACGCCATCACCCTGAGTGAGACGGGTGACAACAAATGTTTCCGGCATCCCATCAGCAAAGTCAGGGTATTGTCCCATTTCTTTCCTAGGTGGGAATGGAGCTCTGCAGATAAGATGCAGTTGTGGTTGATTGGCTTTTAATTTTTTTTTCTTGTGGGAGAGGATGGGGCAAGCTTTTCTCGTGATCAATGTAAAGGTGGGACAGCACCATATTGATGGTGGTAACAAGTGTTTTGCTGTCCAGTTTTTTTGGAGTGTGATCTAACGAGTTAATTAGATATACATGTCTGCCTCAGTTTATGGTTTGGCAGAATGGTGATTACACAGATACTACACCTGACTCTGGTGAACTTCTTGCCGTGATTAAAACAAGAAAATCCAAGAACTGCTGCATCTGCTGTGTAGTCCATCTTCATTCACTGGTGCACTTCATCAGCTGCTTTCCAGTGCATTTAACATAAAATGTGAAAAATTGAATCCATCCTTTGTGACAAATTTTAAATCATTTACATTGTAGAAGTGTGAGCTTCCACTTGATATTCACCCAGAAGTGTAACAAAATGAATGATTTGCATATTAGATTCCATGGGTAGAACTGGACTTTGTGTATTCAGCGACATCTACTCGGTGAATGGGCCTTCTGATTTCCTTGGTAATGTTTTTGAGTTAACAAATCATAGCCCAGTAACCTTGGAATGAACAATGAGCCCTGTAAATTTTACCCTGAAGCTGTCAGGGCTGCATATGTATGAGGCTGCAAAAGTATTTCCATCCAAATAAATGAAGTACTCTAAAAATGTGGTGACTTTAGTCGAAGGAACCAATGAAAGTCAATGTGAGCAGTGAAGCAGACAAAAACCTGTATGTTTCTATCATACATGAAGTTTAGAGAGACTCTTCCTAAACAGAGGCAATGATTTGGAAACCTGAATTAGCAGTTAATTTTTAGCCTGGTTCCCTGAGGACATGAGACTGTTGGCTGAATCTGATATAAGACTTCTCTGTTGCTGCACAGTCTATTTCCCTGCCACCCATTCCTTTCCATTTTGTGGTTCTAGCTCTAATACTTACAGAGCTGAAACAGGAGTCAGGAGCTCACTGGTCTGATTGAAAACCAGTCCTCATATGCCTGGTTCAGTGCACTGCCACATGAGTTTTGAAGCTGTGGCAGCAGAAGGGTGGAAACCTTAAAGGAGAGGTGAGACCACATCCTTTTGGAGGATGTAGTTGACAGAAGATTGTGAATCCATGTGCAACTTTCACAATCATGTTCTGTTTGCCAGGGCCTTACTCAAGCGGCTGGTGAATTTATTGCCAATTCCATCCAAAGCTGACAGAGGGGCAAGAGGTTTTGAAGGTATTAAACCTCTAAAAGTTCCATCTAAGTGGTTCATAGAGGAAAGAGATTAATTCTGTCCTTGGTGGAAAGGGTAGTCTGCATGGCCAATTCTTGTTAGTGCATCAGCTGGCCAGCCAGCATACACCTGGTGGCCCTCCAGTATGTATAGGCATAACTCAGGACTCCTCCCTGGTGTGTACTGCCTTGTGCCCATGGAGAGACTCGGTAGACATGGAAGACATGGTGATGGTGTTCAGCTTTTATAGGTGGAATGCAGAAGGTCACGGAGCACGTGAAGGGTTATGGTGGTAACTGCATGGAGGGACACAGATCATGAATCAGTTGTCATCCAGCTCCTCATCTAATTTAACACCTTGATGGTGGGTTTTTTGTGCTTAGTGTCTTGGGGTTAAAGGAGGAATAGGGTATATAAAAGTTAAGTTTTTGTTCTCTGTGATTTATTTTCACTTCAGTTTAACTGGTGTGATCATTCTTCCATTGTTTTGTGTTGTTTTGTTTTGCTTGCCTACAGCAGGGATTTTTTAAAAAGCCTATATTTCTTGTGTAAAATTTTGCATAAAATTTCAATCTGTTTTCTTTGAATTACAGTTTAACAAAAGGAATTCAGAACGTGAACTGAAAACCTCAGCAAAACTCAGTAAATAGTTACACTGCGTTTGTCATTAAATACCTGTGTGCAAGGGTCCTGCTCCCAAGAAGAGTATTTGGATTGTGCATGCTGAAACCAAAAATGGCCTGCCTTTAGCCAGTGAGATGACTTCTTAAAATGAATAATATGATTAAATTTTATTTGGACTATCAAGAACATAATCCCGGGCCTTGCATTATTTTACAACTACATTTCTTCTGCCCTGAGTCTTTAAGTATATTGTAATATTGGAGTGATTAAAACCCAGCAATCTTTTACAGCTGAAGTACTGGGAGAGTGACCAGATCAGAATTAGAGGCATATGGGAGATTTTAATTTTTGGTTTTCTGACTAGTAATTATTTTAACTAATGTGACTTTTGGTGTTGTTTTTTGTAGAGTGTGGTCATGGTTGTTTTCAGTGAGGATAAAAACAGAGATGAGCAGCTGAAATACTGGAAGTACTGGCATTCCCGGCAGCACACAGCTAAACAGAGAGTCCTCGACATTGGTGAGTGTAAGAGGATCTCCAGATGCTTCAGGGAAGTTTTCAGATATGTACCTTGCACAGGTGGAATATATTGGCAGTGGCTGCAAGGCTTGTACCACAATTTTTAGCAATTACTTGTTCCTGCTAGGACTATGGGGTCTATGGAGCAGGATAGGGACCAATGGTTCTCAGTAGTTACACAGAAAAGCTGCCCCTTACATGCTTATTTAGTGGTGTACCACTTTCTGCAGCTGGGAAATAGAGGTTTGCACCTCCTCAGGAGTGGCAGAGTGTTTGTTTCCTTTAATTTTTCAAAGGCTGATCCAGTCTTTGATCCAGTAACAGTTATGTTAGATAATTGATGTGGAACTGCAGTCTGAGAGTGAAGATATCATCACTGTGGTGACTGCAAAGGAGTGTGCAGGACTCCTGCACCCCTAGATTTTGAGTCTTGTCAGTGTCAGCAGTGAGGGAGAGCTGAGAAGCAAGATCTGGTGTGCTGTCCTGAGAGACCTGTTTACTGTTCATCCCATCTAAAGTATTTACAAGCCTATTTCAGCCCCAACTGCCCTGTCCGCATGCTTCGGAGATTTTAGCAGAGGAAGAGCACGTACTTGCTGCCAAGGAGCCTGAAGTTGAAATCAGTGGCAGTGTCTAGACATCAAGCGCTTCTCCCCTCCCACGTGCAGTTTACACATGCAGCCATCTGCACGGATTCCAGTCAAAGGAGTCGGCAAGACCAAAGCACACAAAGTCTATCTTGTTTTGACTGCCTGAGGGAACCAAACCATTGAATGGCAGGAATGAGAGGGGGCAGAGAGAGGGGCAAAACCAAAGTAGGGTTACTCTTAGAGAACATTTGGAGACTTCAAGGGTGTTTGATCTGGGTGATCACGGAATCTGTCCCAAGTGGTCCTAATCATTGCTGTGCCTGTAGGCTTTCAAATGCTACAGTCTTCACTGAGACCTGGTGTTATTTAAGGTCAGGTGTATTTTGTCCAAGCAGCTCTTCTGCAATCTCCTCTGCCTCTTGTCTTATAATCATTATTCTGGCTGAACAGTTTCACTAACATTTTTTTTTTCTTTCCCCTATTTTCTCATTTTGGTTTTTGGGGTAGTTAAGGCAGTAAAACCACCACTCCAGACCAAATGACTCCTATCATGACATGTTAAAAGAACAAGTAGGCCACGTCACAGCTATTTCTGAAGGCTGCCTGTTTTTTTGTGCTAGTCCCTACAAGCTTGCAGTGGTAATGCTCATACCTTTGAAAAGTATGTGCTGAGGAGCTCGTTCCGCTGTAGTGCCAACACCCTCTGACTCCACTGCGCTTGTGGTGTCCTGGCACATTGCAGTTGCCTTAGCCCAACAAGTCAACTTATGATACATATTCTGTAAAATAGTGCTCTGCAAAAGAAGTGCTGTGCATGAGTTGTGTGTTTACCTGTGTTAGAGTGAATGTCTTTTAATTTTCCAGTAGTTTGAGGTGAAATAGGTCTGTGCTGACTTTTGAGGCACTCTGGTGCATATTCTTTATTGGACTACAAACATGAGCAAAGCTCAGTGTAGTAAGACTTACTGATACAGCACTTCTTGTCGGATGTAAGAGTTGTAAGAGTGTGGTTCACCTCAGAGTTTTCAGAAAAAGAGACCTAGATGTTGCTCAGTAGTGTTTTCTTGAGAGCAACTGAAATACAGCCTTAGCTCTTACCAAGTACAGTATTCTGAAGTATATTTCATTTTCTTTGGCACTTGCATTAGAGCTATTTGACTTATTAGGCCAGAATGGCTCCCAACTACATTTCAAGTATCAAGCTGCATTTAGCAAAGTCTTCTAGTTTCATCATCAAATGATCTAACTGAGCAACTTAATCCAAATTTGAAGTTGGCTCTGCTTGAACCAGATAACCTCCAGAGGTCCCTTCCATGCAAAATTACATTGAATTGCTCTATGAAAATTTCCCTTTACATTAAAAATTCAGCTGCCTGAAGGGGTCCTCTAAAAGAATACTGAGTTATTGTCCAGGCCCTGTGTAGTTAACAGAGAAAATTAGGTGTCTATAAATCTGCATCACCTGTTCTATAGATGTTACTATTATTTTAACTTGATGTTTGTAGCATATTTAACATCTGTGAATCCTTTAAAATTGTTTATGAATGCATTTTTAATCCAGAGCATGATGTGGTCCTTAGCAGGCAGAGGATCAAATGAATTTGGGATGCTTTCTTTCTGGTCTCCAGCTGTTCAGCTCTCAGATGGGGTGGGGACTGTGCTTGTGCTGCTTTCAGCAGTGTCAGGTTTGTGTCTGCCTGCCTTCTGGCTTGCAGCTATATTCTGGAGATCAGAGGAAATAGTGACTTGCTCCTTCACTCCAGACACTCAGGGGTCACTGCTTTAATTTGTTTGTACATTGGCTGGTGCACCTCCTGGAAGGAAGGATGGTTGAATGGATTAGGTGCAGTGTCAGGTCTGAAGAAGCATTGATATTAATAAGATAAGCATGTACTTACATGTAAGCAAGTCCCTAGTGCTTGAGGAATAAAGCTGAGGGCTTGACACTTGTTTAGCAAGAAGGTATTTTCCAAAATTTAGGCTGTGTGCTGTAATGGATTTTTCTGAAGAAGGAGGAAGGCACATGTTTATTTTTTTCAGCAGGAGTAAGGGAGGGAGAAAAAAGTCCTAACTGTCTTTTTCACAGTGCTGTGACATTGGTTCACTAGCTTTTTCTTTTAAAATAATGTCAAATAAAGAATACAATGCTTGATTGCAATGAATATTGATTATTTAGAATCAGTACAATAATTTGACAAATACTGAAACAGATTCAAATATGAGAAGTGGTATGGAAGATTTGTGCTCCAGAAACTTACATGTGTTTTGTTTCAGGATAGATTGTATTATTTATGTGCATGATACCAAAGCATACAATGGTATGTAATGCATGATTAGTGCTTAACATTAAAAATTTCCCATTGTTTAACATGCAGTTTACATAACAAAAGAGGAAATAATTCCTGTACTGCCATTTTCTTGCTTATAGAACAACCCCAATTTTCTGATAGCTCACAGGAGGAGATGTGGAAAAATTGTAGCTTTCAAATATCCTCAGATATAAATGCTTTTTTAATCAACTGAGGAGGCTTCTTTAATTGTCTATAAATTGAGGGGAATAGGATGCACTTCTGCTTTTTAACAGCATCTCACATAGACATTCCATGAGATTTGTGTATAACAATGAAAAAAACAGAGGCATGTGTTGGGAGAAGAGAAGGGTTGGTGGGATGTGAGGTTCTGACAGCCTTTTAGGAGAAGAAAACATGTGTCTTTACAAGACATCTTGTTCATGTCTTTCCGAAGTGCACCTACACAGCACGCCCATATGCAACAGTCAGTTGCATGAGGCACTTTCTGGTGAATCATAAATTTAAGAGGTGGGTGGATGTGTGCACATGCATATTAAATGACTTATGTGTCTTCTAATTCCTGTCCTTTGCATCCCCACACTGAATTTAGATAGTGAAGCCAATGACTTCAGTTAGGAGATCTGAGTTCAAGGTGAGAATGAAAAGCCTGCTTGCCCTCTCAAACACTAGGTTAATTTGCTACATCACTAAATATCTCCTGCTGTTCCTGTGCTCTGAACAGTGTTTTTTTTACTGTATCCAAAATCATTCATGCGTCCCAAGGAAACAGTTTCACTTGCCCAGCAAGATGCCAGCGTTATTATGTTTCAGATGAGAGAAAAGTATACTGATTGTATGTCTCAAATGTGAAATAATTCTTGCAGCAGTGGTTTTGTTATAAATGATTTTAAAACAGTTATTATCTAGAAATTATTTTTTATGGACCAACAGTTTAGGCAAAAGAAATGAATATTGAAACTATTAGTGAGTCTCACAGAACACAAAAACATCCTCTTTCTATAACTGATTACAAAGCTAAGAATCAGCATTCTTCTGAAGCACAGATTTGGGCAAGCATTAGATCAAGGGCATAATCTCAGCCCTCTGGCACTGAGTCCAGTTGAGGACTTGAGGGATTCTTAGGAAATGTTTATGTCCCAGAGAGAGTTGGTGCGTTTTTGTGAACAGTCTGGAAGTTCCTTTAATCAAGAAGATCTTACTTTGTATTTCTCTTAATCTGTCATCAGAAAGAAGAAAGTGTGTTAAACTGACCAGCAAAGGCAGGAAAAAGCAGGGCTTATTTGTCTTTTCAATTATAAAGAAGACTTGGGAGTTGTCTGTATTACATGGTTTTCCACCCTTACTGTTTTTGGGGGAGGGTTGGTCAACTTTGAAATCTTCTTCCCTTTTGCTTTGCATTCCTTTCAAAATGCTAGATTATTTATAATCATAACAGCTCTTTGGGAAGAAGTGAGAAGAATGTGCAGATTTTGTAGTCAGGCAAAATAAAAATACTGTGTTTGATTGCTGTTTTAGTATGGGGCATACTTTGGAAAAAGGATCTTTGTGGTTGTGGTTCTTAGTGGGTTTTTGTTCCTTGGTTTGAATTTTTTTTGTTTGTTTGATGGTTTTGGAGGGTAGAGTTTTTTGGGGTTTTTTTTGAGGAGATTGTTGCTCTTGGTTTTTGCTTTTTTAAAAAATAATATATAAATATTGATCCAGCATCCAGTGCAGTAATTCCTGGGAAAGTTCAAATGGCTGTGCAAGAAATGCACACTGATAATTTCCTCCAATTATAGCTCTTAGCCTTTTAGAAAGCTTCTTCAGGACTTACCATGATGTTATTTATTTATGTCAAGGTTTGAACAGTCCCTTTAATGCTTCAGTAATTTTAAGTTAATTTTCCAGTTTTGGCCATTCCTTGGCCAAGCTAATGAATGTACCAACTCATTGCCACTAGAGACACACTTTTTTTGGGGAGCAAACAATATTTTGCAAGAACATTAGCTAGTGATATACTGTGCATAAGACTCAAATTGCTTTATATTACCTCTTTGCAATTAAGATTATTCATAATTAATCGTAAAGAGTACAAGAGGTAGTTTTGATGCATTGGACAACCCAGATGAAGAAGCAAAGATGTATTATGAGTTGTAAAGCAGAAAGTTCAAATTTCTTCATGAGTCTTTTGTTTGTTTTTTTCTTACAGCTGATTACAAGGAGAGTTTTAATACCATTGGGAATATTGAAGAAATTGCATTCAATGCTGTGTCCTTTACTTGGGATGTCAATGAGGAGGCAAAGGTGAGGAAAAGCCATGCAGATGGTATCCCTTTATCAGGACCACCCATCCTTAGCCAGTGTTTCACTTCTCCCCTTTCTGACAAATAAGAAGGGTTGCTGGTAGGTGCCCAGACTGAGAAACAGTTAAAGTCCTTTTCCTATTTGCAAAGTCTGGTGTGGGACACAAAGTGAATGTTTTCTTTCTCTAAATTATCAACTTCCTTTCTATACTATGAACATCTCCAATAATCATTATTCTGTAAGTTAGATTATGCCTTCCCTTGTGGTGATGCTATTAGTTTTTATATTTTTTCACAGGCTGTCCTTGCAATTGGGAATGAACGTGTTTTTGAGAACTGAGGCTTTTTCTTTACTTTTTTTTTAAATGGTCAAGTACCCTCAGGCATGGGGTTTTTCATTTAGGAATGTGGCTGTTAAGTGGACCTATAAACCAGGACAGCAGAACACCTTAACTAGTTTCTTATAGATAAGGTTCTACAAAGGCTGTCAGAGTGCTTCAGCTGCATGGACTAGTGTGGGAGAAATGAAAAGCTGCCGGTAATTATAAGGAGAAGTTAGCCCCCGGAAAGCAAACAACAAGGGAAATAGACTGTGTAAAAAGAGTGGGGGTAATACAGTACTCTTGGGGATGTAGAGTTAATAAACAGCAAACACTGAGCTTGGCAAATTCCTGATAGTGTTTGCATGTTGAATACAAAATACCCAATGTTCAAGTTATGCTATGAATCTTTCAAATAGAGAGACTCCTGCATGCACGATTCCCCACTGTATTTCTAATAGCATTAGAGAGTTGCATTGAGTGAGTGAGTCCTGTGAGAAATTGCATCGAAACTCACTGTTCTGACTCCTTTACTGAAGGTGCTGAGGTTTGTAGTAATAGGGATTTTCATCTCTGATGCACATCTTTAAAGAAAAGACAATAGTTCTGAAAACTCTTTCAAAAGCAGGCCTTGGTAAACAGAGTTGTACTTGGCTCAGTTGATAATGGTGCTGTATTTATTCATGCAATGATCACACTGCCACTGCCCCAGATATTTCCCTATTACGTGATTCCATTTCCAAATACAGCTGTATGTTGTCCTCTGCAGTCACAACAGGTGACTATTGTATGTGTGTGTTCATTGTGCAAGCAAACACAGATTTGCGATCTCTAACACAACAGTCTTTCTCAAAGACCTTTACAGAATCACTACCAGGGCCTGAAGCATGACAGTCTTGTCCCAGTGGCATCTACCATCCCCATGGCTGGCAGTTCTCTAACACATTTGCATTTGCACCTCCAAGCCAGACTGAGCAAGACACCATGTTGATCTAGGAACAAGAAAGTCACATCACGCCCACTAATGTCAGGTGTTAACCTCAGACATTTTGTTCTAATCTCACACCATTCATTTTGTTCTTGCCTTGGGTGCCAGAACATTAAGAACACAACCCTTGCACTGATCACTGGACATAAAACAAGCTAAGATTTTAAAATAAAGACTCTTACTGTGGCTGAATTTAGAAAATGTGTCAGGAGTAAGATTTAAGCTGCTTGTATTTCTGCAGGAAACAGTTATTAAAATGCAAATTGGCTTATGCATATTTATTTTGGGGGATGGTTATCAAATATCTGATCTTTTAGGAGCTTGAACTGCAACGGTATTAATAAAAGTAAGAGGATTCATAACATGCTTTGGTGTTGGGCTATCAAGCATAAATCAGGTTTTATGCGTAAGCTTATCACCTTGCCTGCACTGAAGTGTTTCCCTCCCCACAGAAGTGTACGTGTACCCACTTGCTTGCTCCTGTTGGAGAGTCTAATACAATAACTAGTTGTGCTGGGTCTGGGGATTCCCATAGGATGCCCCTGTGGTGTTGGAAAGCTGTGGACTCTGAGGCATGTCACTGAAGGCTGTTTTTTGTCCAGCAATTACCTCATCCAAGGGTGATGAAGAATTTCAAGGCATAATTATAGACTCTTTTCCTAAGCTTTTTGAATGATGATCTTTCAACTGGCTCCATTGTTTTTGTTCAGTGTTGTTTTCCATTTTCACCACAATTTCAAGATTAAAACTTAACTCATTCAGAGGCACAAAGGCCTTTCTTTTCCGACTCAGACAAAAGTGGCACACAACAGTGCTTTTCAGGGCCTCTGAGCTGGAATGTGATGAAGCTCTCTACTGGCCCTGGAAGGAACAAAGAAAACACACTTCTTGTTGGAAATGCACAGGGGAGTGATGTGGAAAATCAAACAGAAGCAGCAGAAATCGCCTAACCAAATATCCCTGTGTCTCCTTGGAGACTAAATCACACATCTAGGAAGACCTATCTTGAGCATCAGATTTCTCACTTTACTACTCCACCTGGATGGCAGCTGATTTAAAGCCATATTCCTCCTCATATAAAGCCTGATTTTTCTTCTCACACACAAGCAGAACAGGCCTTCCCCTTTGAAGCCCTTTAGGATGAGGTTATAAGAGGATGGGTGTGGCAGCCAGAATCTGCCTGCTAACAGTGAGCCTGCTAGTGGTTGGTAAGGCAGCATCTTGTGGGTCTTATGTAGAAGAAAAAGGATTTCAGAGGGTACAGGCACAGGCCTCTCTCTATTGTCCCAGTAATGTCAATGGAACTGATGTCAGTGGTGCCCCATCTTCCAACTGCTGCTTGGCACAACAAGTCAATGGAAAGGGAATCTTGTACAGTGCACGTCAAGCTGTGGAATAATCACACTATTGGTTTCTGTGGACTAAAGAAACAGCACCAATGTCAGAAAGACCATTCCTCTAGCATTTCCTCTGCTGCATCTGGTTGACAGCAGCAGTCCCCTTGCCTTCTGGCAGCACAGAACTGGTCCTGACACATCTTTATCCTTTTCTGCTGGGGCTGTTATCTAGAGGTCACTGTGGGGCTTGTGGTTCAGAGCAGGGAAATGAGGGGAAGGCTTTATAGCTGTGTCAAACTCTATCTTATATTTTCTTAAGACAAAAATTCTGTTATGTAAGGGAGCAGAGATAGGAAGAGAAGAACAGTTGTGTACAATCTGTCTTTGTTTCACTCCCATATTTAGTTCTCTGTATAAATACGCAACATTTATGGGCAAGGTGATTTGTTGGCTCCCCTCAGTTGAACCCGAATGCTATGTTTGGTATTTTTAAAGATGTTCTTTAAAAAAAGATGAGGAAACAAGCAACAATTAACAAGAACTGGCTGACTTTTAAACTATCTTTTAAAAGCCTATTTATAATATACTAGAAAATAGAAAATGCCTTGCTGCTGCCCTATAAAAGATTTTGCTGCAGCATCTGGCCAGTTGATGAAGTTCTGTGGAGGCTCTTGAACAGAGCTTAGTTCAATTTTTGATAGACAGTCATCTGTCTGCTTGCAGTCTTACTGCTGACAGACATTAGTTTGCAAGAAAGATAATTAAGAACCAGAATCCTCTTGGTCAAAGCAGAATATATTTGTTATAAATCATACCAACTCCTTGAGATATGCCTTCTCTCTTATGGGTACTTTGCTAATTTAAAATAGCTACAATGGTGTTACTTCTGAAACAATACATTAATTGTATATTTTTATGGAAAGTGCTTTTTAAGCCTTAAAATTGAAGATGTGACTTCAATTGCTAACAGTTGCTAACGAAAAATGTCACCTTAAAGAGACAGACAGTTTTCAGTGATACCAAGAGATTACTGATTTCTGCTAAGCACTGCAACTTGGACATGCAATAAACAGACATATTGGTGGCTGTGTCATTCAGGCAGGTGCTGGCAGATGCTTTTCCGTGAATACAGGAGTTGTGTGCTGAGCAGTCGTTGTGCTTGCGTGCAATCATTGTCCTGCTATATTTAACTGAAATGTAGATCTTTAATCCAAAGCATGCTGAAGCCTCTGGGAACCTTTCCAGTTATTTAATGAGTTTTGGCATAGCCCATACAGTATTAAGCTATTTTCAAAGAATGAGTGATTTGCAGGATTAGGTTCTTGGATGTTGTGGGCCAAAGTGAGCTCCAATTCCAGTGGGCACAATGGTAAAATCAAGCGTACTTCTAGAGCAGCACCAACTCTGGGAGTGATTTGTATTGTGACAATCCATATTTCTTAAACATTTTTAGTGATACTTAAGACAGGCTTTGACTAGTATAAGAATTATTTTGTTCTTAATCACAAATTTCCTTCTTAAGTTACATCAAATTTAATATAATTAGGAAGGAAATTAGCATTTTCTCTACTCTCAAAATGTAAAGGTTGAAGGTACCAGAAATTTTACAGGATGAGACCTGGCAGCTATTTTAATAAACCATGTCTGTGTGTGCAAATGTGCATGTATATATGTGTGTATATGTATGCAAAACATGCACACACATGTACCTATATTAAAGAAGAGTTAACTTGTGGTAGCACATAATGTTGAAATTCAGTGTATACAAATGGCTTGGTAAGTATACATCTGGGATTCAAAGCAAATGGCATTTTTATGTAGTTGCCGGGGTGTGGTGTGGGTTGAGGAAGCTTCAAAAGAGTAGTGTAAACATTTGCTGGAGACATTTGTATTGAAATAAAACAAAGGTCTTACCTTTGAGTGGGATTTATAAGGTAACGGCTGGTAGGAGAAACTATAAACCCACACTTTTTGTGTATATGAGGAATGATGGGATTGATGTTAGTCATTTGAGAGACAAGTCATTTAACTCTTTGTTGTTACAGTCTAGAGGGATGAACCTTTTTAAAACAGGGTTTTAAAAGAGCCGTCACCTGGGTGTAAGTTCTATGTGTTGCCAGTATTCAGCAGAGAAATTGCTTTAAGTTTCTTATTTTGTGCCATAACACACTCTTCCCTCCCTTCTGCCCTTGGCTCTTTCTGAGACAATGGGAGCCAGAAATGTAAATAGTAATAAAAGGCTTATATTAGAAGTTTCGTAACTGTAGACCTTTAAAGTGTATAAGCTGAGAGACCGCAGCAGGAGTCATGTTGGCTGAATTAAATGAATTAAATTAAAAGGGAAATGCACTTCTGAGCCTTGCTTTCTCTTAAGGCAGCTTACTGTGTTTGTGTCTTGTACATCCCTAATTATGCTGCAGTTTTTAACAAACAGTAATTCACATAATAGCAGCTACACCAGGAGGAGTGCCTTGCGCAAAAGAGAGAGTACTTTTCCTAGACATGCTCTATAACAAACAGACAGAAGAGTTGTCGTTATATTAGGGCCCTTGTGAAACTTTCTCAGTGCCAAATGTTTCTCCAAATTAGTATTTAATTGCCAATGGCATGCCTGAGCTGGAGACTAGATGGGTGGAACTCTGCCATTAATTGCTCTAATCTAAGATATGCTGACATTAAAAAAAAAAGATATCACTATAATGACAACCCAAATGTGTTCCTGATAGCAAAACATTGCTAAAATCCAGTTTGCACAGGAAAAAAAAAAAGGTTTGTATCTGAATTCAGGTACAATAATAGTCACTTTTATTAATATAGTTCTAAGACAAGTGCAGACAGGGCTTTGGAGGGAACAGTGATTTCTATTCCTGCTACTGTAATTTCTGTTTAACTCTCCATTTTCTAACTATGTTAACTCTACTATGCAAGACACCACAGCAAGGAGGATCTTAAATCTGGATATTCAATCCTCTAACAAAAGTAGAGCAGCACTTCTTCTTTTCATGGCTGCCCATGAAGTTGTTTTGCCCCTTGTCTCATTGAGAGTGGCATACATGCATTATGGACAGCAGCTGAGAAGAGGGAGAAGTTGAGGGTTGTGGGCAAAGCAGGCCATGCTTGGACACATGGCTGAAATAATTGTTGTTCAGAGCAGGTCACTGCTCTGGGGACATGGTTTCTCGTCCAACCAGGGGAGAGAGAAGGGGACTGTCCAGAGGTATCCCCAGGTCCTGTTCACCATAGCAGCCTGCTGCACTTGTGCAAACCTTTAGTCATGCAAATTTTAAAAAGACCCTAAAATAAACTCAAAACCCAGAATCTATGTCCTCTTCCCCTTCTCTCTATACACCCCCCATGTTTTCCAAATCCAAAGTCAGTGTTGTGCTTTACAGAAAAGCAAATAGAATATTGTATGGAGACAAAAAATTTCCCCAGTATGAATGATCTGTGTTAATTCGAACCCATCTGTCTATCTATGTGGTGCAAATGATATGACAGAAAGTATAGAACTTTTCATGTGCATGAATGTACAGTCATTTCTCCTCAGAGAGATCCTGATGTATTACAGTGTCAGGACAAGATATTGAATCTTACAGTATCCATCTATTATTCATGCTGAATAATCTGTTATTGCTGCATGGGGACTCTTGAAACGATAAAGTCTATCTTTCCCAGACACTCCTACTCTGCTCTGTGATTGTGGAGGCAGTGAAAGGGATGACACACGGTCTATGTATTTGATTAAGGTGGGACAAGATCTTTTTCAGCTTCTCAGCTGAGTGTGCAGCAAAGGTGGGAGATGTACAAACTGCCGGGTAGATGCAAAGCCTGCACGTAGACTCACTTTTGAACGTACATTTTGGAAAATCCCTGGGCAGAAGTATGAGCTAAAATATAGCGAGACCAGATTCTGTTTTATGCTAGACCTCATTCCACTTCTGTGTGTTCATACACACTTTAAACCATTGCCCTGACACTATAAAGGAGTCTGAAGGCAAATGAAAATTCAGGCCGTCGTATTTCAAAGGCGTATGCACCCATATCTACACTTACCTTTGGAGCTGGAGGAGATCAACTTGTAATTTGAAACAGAAATAACACTATCAGCTTCAAAATCAGAGTTTCACCTAGGGCCTTTCCCTGCCTCCCTCTTCTCCCCGCAGTTAAAGTTCAACTATTTCATTTGTAAATGCAGCTCTGTGATACAATCAGAAGCAGAAAGCAGAGGGGCCATTAACTCAGTCAGGCAAACAAGCTGCTCTGGCTCCATCATAAAGACCCTGACTGTAATGTTAACTTCTGCCAGGAGAGTAAAGTATCCCCCACCAGCCTTGGTGGAGCCCTTCTTTATTCTCAGCTGCCTTTCTTCGGGATGTTGCATTCTGGTCACTCACACTGTTTGTTTATTTTTCCTGTTTGTGGAATGGAGTTTGAGGAGGGGTGTTGTCCTTCACTCTCTTCCTTCCTGAATCCTCCCAGACCCCAGGGGCCTGCTGCCCTCTCCTCTGGCTGGTGAGCTGTGCATCAAGTCTGTTTGAGAGACCTGTTTGAGATCTCATTTTTCCTGAGTGTCCTCATTCTTCTGGAGCAGATTTTACATCCTCCTGGTTCAGGAGATACATATTGCTGGTTTTCTCTGTCCTTTTCCTTAGTTCACAGTTTTGGGGTTTTGTTTTCTTTGGTGTTTTGTTGTTGTTTTTTAAACTAAGGAAAAGTGAAAAGTCGAATCAGGTTAATACACAATTGCCCCAAATTATTATGTAATGCACAAATTCCTCACTGGGCTGGAAATTGGACTTTTAATCTAGTTTCTTCTCTTGAGTTTCATGCATGCCATCCTGACTCAAAACTATCAGTGGTATTTCAGTTCACAGTGCCTGCTTTACATCAGAATAGTCTGTGGGAGACCCTTCTCCCAGGTCCTGTGCAGATGAGATACACCTTATCCCATGGTGCCAATGGAGTTAAAGAGCAGGAGATGATTAGTGGCTATCAACAGATGTTAGGTTTTATTTGTAGAAGGAGAGCAAGAGATGGATTTCTGAAGCACAGGCAAGCATGGGACTTGCTAGCTCAGTTGGTTAAAGCATGATGCTAATAATGCCAAGGTTGTGGGTTCCATCCCTGTATGGGCCATTCACTTAAGAGTTGGACTCAATGATCCTTCTGGGTCCCTTCCAGCTCGGGTGATTCTGTGATGCTCTGAATGCAATGTCAAGTTACGTGAATGCTACATGGCAAAGAGGACTTCTGAGAAGACGTAGGGAGGAGTTTTATAAATGTTTGAGAAACTCCTTCCCAGTTTGAAAGACAGGGTGAGATGCATCTTTGAAATTGAGGTAAGATAGTGAAGGGCCTTTAAGGTGAAACACAGGGATATCTGTTGATGGGATAAAGGGGTACTGTTGATGACAGTGTGAAGAAAATTTATAAAATAAGAAAAAACAGTAAAGTTTATCTTTGTCCCACTGAATTTGAATTGTGAGCTGTCAGAAGAACAAGCCATACAAAAAACAGCTGGAAAGGATGAAGAAAGATGATCTATATTAACAAATAGTGCAAACACGCAGAGCAGGTTTGTAGAATGAAACAAGTCAGGGCTAAAGACCTGACATCCATGTGAGGTACATTTTAGGAGGTTTTTTTCTTGGATTGTCTTTAATCAGTTCCCATGGACTACGCAACTATTAGCAGCTGGAGCATCTGAGTGATCCTAGGACACATTTTCTGGTCTGGCCCTTCCAAAAAAGGATCCCATTCCTGTACTCTGAGCTCTCTGGTGTGAACCAAAGCACAGTAAGCTGGGACAACCAAATGATTCACCTCAAATGTGAGCTTCTGATCCAAACTAAAGCACCAATATATGCCTTACAAGCTTGTCCTTCTTCCCAACATTGGAGCGTCTGCTGGATTTAGGATAGAAGTGGAGGATAAATGTGTGAATTTCCAGAATGTGCATCATAGCTGAATTTAAAACTTTTTCTTTTATCTTCCCATTTTTTGTCATGTATTTCCAGAATTTTAATAGTTCTTTGCACCACATTTTAAAAGTAATCTCTTTGGCACACAGATTTTCATCACAGTGAATTGCTTGAGCACAGACTTCTCCTCACAAAAAGGAGTAAAAGGGCTTCCTTTGATGATTCAGATCGATACTTACAGCTACAACAACCGCAGCAATAAACCTATCCACCGAGCCTACTGCCAGATCAAGGTTTTTTGTGACAAGGTAAGTGGAAAGCACATAGAGGAAGAACCTTGTTGGACAGTTTATTATTACTGTATTTTAGATCTAATTAAATGTTTTTTCTTTCCTTAAAGAATTGAGTTTCTTCTTAGCATTTGGACCAGCTATATCATAAGTCTAACAGATTATCATGGAATTATTTCACTGCTTTGCAACCCTTTTGGCCCTGATTCCTCACCTTGTGAGCAGTAGTTGGACTGTTTAAGGACAGATTGTTATAGGTCATGATTCTGGAATATCAAGTAGTAGAAAGTGCAAACGTAAAGATCTCTACTTGGAAGGTCAGTGCTGATCACAGGCTCACGTGGCAGTCTGCTGGTGTCATCCCTTCTGACTCTCACAGCCAGGATAGGTAGCAGGTAAACTTCATGGAGACTCTCTGACACAGAAAAGCACTTTTCAGTGAAGGTCTGCTAAGCTTTCTTTTATGATGCAGTGGAAAACACCAAGTTCCAATGATGCAGCTGATGGGTTTCCCCCCTCCCTTACTTACAAGCAGTTATTTTAGAAGCTTCAATGAGACTTTTATGTTGCTAGGATTTTCTTATCAAAAGTAAAATGCAAAAATATGTTAGCCATTCCCATTTTGTAGTTCAGTATTTTTTGTGTTTGTGTTCACACCTTCATTACAAAATTTGGTTCTTTTACAATATGTATAATTTCTCCTTTGTGGGAACTGGTAAGATTTTTCAACAACCACAGAACATGCCTTAATGAATTAGAAAGTGTCATGGTCAGCTGTTATATCACCAAGTAGAAACAGTTTCTCAGAAATGTTAGGTTGGTGATGATTCTTAGAAGAGAGTGTGACCACTTTTCAATTCTGTTTAGCATCTGCAGCCAATGACTTTATCTGTGCTGAGAAAGATCTTCCACGGGGGAGCTGATGCCTGGATTCTAGTCAGGGTTCGGGGATTCAGGAGCCTACATCTATTGAAGTTACTTGGAAATTTATCCAAATTAGTCTTTCCATCTTACAGGTGGGAATAGAAAGACAAAAGGCCGTGCCCCAGGCAGAACGTAACTTTTTAATGGAAAGGGTAAGAGTTCAACTCTTTCAGGTCTCTGTGTTACTGCTCCTTCCCCCTTTTCAGTTCATTCTCTCGTTGCTGTCTTGACAATGAGATCTTGAGGGCTAATCAGTCAGCTGTGTTAGTGGAGGAAATTCTTTGGAAGTAATGAATGTAGATGTATGCACTGGGGCCTTCTTGCAGCCAAAATGCTATGGTTTTAATTGTAACTTTGAATGTCAAATATTGAGATTTGAAGCTAGAGCTGAATGTTAAAAGCTCAGTAAATATCAAAGTAACAAGTTGTTTCCATCTACCTGTTTCTGAAGAGCAATTAGAAAAATTTGAATTACTTTTAAAAAGGAAGGAAATTCAGAGCACAAGCTCATCAAGGGTGACCTGTGAATACAACTGGTGGAGATTTTGAATAATACATGTTCATTGCATCTATTGACTTAATTGATGCTTCAAATATTCAGACTAGAAAGCAGGAAATGAATGCTGAGTCTATTAATCAAAACTGTCTCAAAGTAGAATAAAAGATCATAGGGGTAGTTAAAGCATTATACACATCAAAACTGTATTGGAAGTGGGAACTGAAGGGCTTGAGTGTATTGATAATAGGATATATATATATATGTTTAATAGAAATGAATACACACACATAGAGCTTTTTAACTTAATGCAGGTGTGAAAATTAGTTGAGTGAATGAAAATTATCAAAGTCAGTTCACATGATGGTTTGTGCTAATTAGTACTTGGTAAGAGATGAATTCTTGCTTCTGCACTAACTTATGCTGCCAGATCTTTACCAACATCCCTTTGTCACAGGGCTTTTGTAAGTAAATAAATGGTTGGAAAATTTCCACTTGCTGGTGGTGCTGGGAGAATTCTTCGTATCAGAGGAAGGTAGCTGGTGGGGCTGAGTATCTTCATCTTTCCCAGATGTCAAAATAAACCCCTGGCTCTGGTTAAGGTGGTGCTAAATGGTTGTTTCTCTCGATAGCCTGCAACTCACCCTCCAGTGACACAGACAGGGCTTGCTGGCTCTGTGGGAAAGGCCATGAAGCTGAGGCATTTATTTATTGCCCATCTTTTTGTCATGATCAATTAAAGAGATACTATAGGACCATTAAAGAAACGCCCAGCAAACATATAATGATTTTTATAAATTTTAGAAGTGTGAACTGCACCGTTATGCCCCAATCTGACAACCTCAAAGAGAAGCTGATGAGAAAAGTACCTGATTTATTGCAATCACCTGGACTAGTGGAACTGCACAGTAAATTCGTCCTGCCTAAGTATGAAATATATTTCATTTTGAAATATGGAAGAAAGAAATGTTTCTGTACCTGAGGTGTTCTTACAAATGTTTTTTTCTGCAATGGTGGTGCCTTCTTAGGACCAGTAGGTGTATTTGTATATTGACTTAGATAAATCACAGGTAGAAGTGTCTGTTTTTTAAGAACATTTGCTGACAAATTGATGTCTTATAGCTGAAACACAACATGGCTGTTGTGGAAAGAGTTATCCTTGAAGAAATAAAACTGCATTTAATTAAGTGGTACTTATTATAGATATTTTTCAGTATTTACTCTGGAAATTGCTTAATTTTAATCTTAACTTGCATATAAACTAGAGAGCGACACCAATTCAGATTCAGTGCGTGCTTTGTGGCATAAATGTATGGAGATAAATGCTGCAAAGGTTGTAAATGTGTCCTTACTCCCTATTCATTCTCCAATCTTTTGTGCATGTTTTTTTTTCAGTAGGCAATCTTCAAAGCATTTGTTACAGTGTTCAACTTGTTTTCTCAGTGCTAATTCTCTGCCCTTGCAGTTTTTTTATCGTGTGTAGATCAGTGATGCTGCATTATGATGAGAATATATAATTTTTATTCCTCAAGTAGGTTGTCAGGGAAACTTGCTACCAGGCCTATTTCTATTTCTATATCGCACGATGCTTTAGACACTGTGTATGAATGAACTGGGGCTTCAGAGGTATTTGATTTTCTGTATGTGAATACTGAAAAGAAGCAGAAGCCTTTGACTTGACAAATACTATAACTGTTCCAAAATAAAATAAATTAATCCAGTTTTCTTTAATCTGAAACAAATACATGTTCTTTGGAATATATGCAGTTCTTGCCTCCTTGTTTTCGGTATGGAACATCATAGAGAAAATGGATTATCATAGACTATTTAGCAACTCTAATTGCCTATTAATCTTCAGCTTTAGAGAGAAGAAGGCTGAAGTCTATGTGCCTGCCCAACCCAATGTGGAATGCTTTAGCCTGGAACTAGATGCAAGTGTACACATGAGCTTCATAGTGGTGATGGGAGTGGTTCTTATGATGGCAAGGACTTTGCCAGGCTGGAGCTAGAATGCAAGACTTAATCTTAAATGAGTTGAAAAATTAGGAAGAAAATATTTTGAATCAGCTGCAATTCATAGGCTGCATTTTGCTAATGATTAGTAGCAGAAGTACTCCTTGCATACATGCAAAGTCACATTTGTAAAGTGGCTGTGACACAAATAAACACTGGTGGGTGGGAATGGCTGCCCAGCTCATGGATTGCCTGCACCCCAGAGAACTTGGGGGCTATTGCCTTGAATGAGTGAATGAATGAAGAGAAAGCCATGACGCTTTACCAAGTTCATGGTTACAAAGAATATAACAGAAAATCAGTAAAACATATATCTTTTATTGTGTATAAAAACCTGAGTCTTCCTCAGTTTTGATTTTCCTGAGAGGGAACTCGTGCTTGCTGCTGTGTATGAAATACTGTGGTGGTTCATCCTGTTTCCTGTGAGCAGCAGTGTGGCAGCACAGCGTGGCAGGCAGGGCTGTGGCCACCTGGCAGAGCGCTTTGTGCAGCTCTCAGGATGTGCCTTCTGCAGGACAGTGGCTGTGACGTGCATTTTTGCTCCTTTCTTACAAGGAACAGGTGACCAATGGTTTTTAAGGTTACTGATGTACCCCTAGAAACAATTTTGATAAGAGCACAACTCTGTATCTTCTGGCTTCTGTGGTTGAGGTCAGTGAGTGACAACTGGATTGGGACCTGGGTCTGGAAGCAGTGTTTCTGTTTGACACCTTCATGTTTTTCTAAAGAGCTATTTCTTCCTCTGGCTCTTTTAGTCTCTGGAAATCTACTGATAGATCACAACCAGGAGTACATCTTTCCTCGCATTCTTTTTAAGCTTGGTTCATTGACTCATGTGTGAATTTTGCTATCTTGAGTGGGTAGTTTTTGCTTTCCTTCCCTCCCTCCCCTCCTTTCTATTCAAGAAACTTCTAATTTTAATTTGGAAAAAAATTCTGTAATCTTGCATGCCAACTGTCTGGGAGCATATGGATCTTTATTACCCTTCACAATGTGACGGGTATTATTTATAAAGTAAATTAGGAGAACTTCAAAGGAGGTGTTGCTGCTTTTTATGTCAATAACAAGTTTTATTTTTTAAACTTGTTGAGAGTGTATTTACATAACAGAAGCCTGCAACTTCCCAGGAGTTTCTGGTGCCTAATAGGGCAGTGCTACATTGCTTTCCCATTTCTGGAGAGCTTCTCCCTGTTTGAAATGCCTGTATTTTTCTGTAAGAACCCTTGCACTGTTGGCAAGCTGTCAGCATAGCCCTCTTGGACTGTCAGTTCTCAAAGGCTCTGCACAACTGGCCACAGTGGAGCAATGCCACCCCCAGACAAAGTGGGTGGAGGAGAGTTTAGGGAAGACTTCAGCACAGACATGATCTGAGATGATAGCAGTCCTGCAGGTGTTTTACACCATTACATACACGATGTATGTGGCCTTAGCACTCTGTCCATTGCAGAGACACTGGGCTTGGGATGCCCTTTGCACAAGTTGTACTGGCATCAGTCCTGCTACAGACTGCACTCTGCCTGTCCATCCTGGCTCCTCCAAACCATCATGTGGATATGTTCCCCTTGCCGTCTGCAGCCCTGGGAGCTGCTGGATGTGCCAGACTGAGTCTCAAGCACAAGTGATCGATGCAAAGCTGGTACCTTCCCAACAGACTGGACAGATTTATCTTCAAAGGAATAACCAGTTTCTCTTTTAGTATTTCTGACCTGTCTGTTGCTGTAGTTCCGGGCATTACAGAGTACAATGCTCACAGTGGTTCTTCTTTGGGTAATATCTGTGGGTTGTCTTTTTTGCATCAGGGAGCAGAAAGGAAAATCCGAGATGAAGAGAGAAAGCAGAACAGGAAGAAAGGCAAAGGCCAGGCATCCCAAGCCTCTTGTAATAATGGTGAGTAAAGCGAGCCTTTCTAGTCTGGGGCTAAGTCACGCTGAACATGCCTCCTTTCACAACCATGTTGCTTTGTGATCCACCTAGCAGCTGAAGGGAAGTTGAGTGCACTCCCTCTGCAGAAAAAGAGTGATATCACCTTCTTCAAAACAATGGCTGACCTGGATTCCCAGCCAGTTCTCTTCATACCGGATGTTCACTTTGGAAACCTACAAAGAACTGGACAGGTAGGAAATGATAATGAGTTGAGCTGGTGCCCACTTGCCATCTGGCTACCTCTGCTCTGGGGCAGGTTTTAGGAAAACAAATCACTATTTCCAGGGGCTGCTTGTTTCAGCTCTCATTTTGGTAAATGCTGTTTTGGCGTGTCACCTATAAAAGACCTTACAAGAGACAAGTACCTTTCTGAGTTCTGGGTGCAAAGAAGGAGTTCATACTTCTTTGGCAACTGACTAGCTTGTGTTTGTTACAGTCTTGTCATTCTTTTGCTGGGAAGAAAGAATGAAACAAATAGTCAAGAATTTTTAAATAAAAACTGTGATGGAAAGAAAGTCTGGTTTTGAGTGTGCTCTTCGGCTTGGTGAAATGAAGTGCCACCTTGTGGTAGTAGAGATTCCCCTCCCTGTCACAGCTGAAAACAAAGACCAAGTTCTTAAATGCGTAGGAAGGTCAAGAGTAGGGTCACTGAACACCACTGCCCATTTTCTGTCGGCATCACCTAGAGATCTGGAAATTTATTGAAAAAATATTTTCACTCTACCAAGTAAATTTCCATCATACCAATGTTAGTACTCAGTGCTGGCAGTTATTATCACCAGTAAATATAAGGAAGTCCTTGCTGACTTGTCTCTTTTCTACTTTGTCACCTGCTGGGAAATTGAAAACTGAATTGGAAGGTCAGCTCTGACAATTTTTTTACTATGAAGCTGTTATTTATTAACGTCTCGGGGAGTAGAATGAGACCTTTATGCATGTGTTTATAAAGACAAATAGTTGATGAGGAAATTTTATATGCATCTTGCTGCAAAACGTTAAAATGATGAAGATTAAATGAAATTGAGTGTTGGAATTGTCAATTATTTTGAAGCAGTGAGAATTGTGTTAGAGCAAAGCACAAGGAGCGCAGACATTGCAATCGCAGCTGTCACTGGCTTACTCTCCCAAGTTGGAAAGACGCCCACTCACATATCGGTGCTGGGTACCTTCTGTCCTCATGGCTTTCAAACCAGAGTGTGGTTTTGTCTCAAAACAGGAGAAGGTAAAAGCATTCCTTAGTATATGCAATCCTGTAAATAATTTTCTAAACTAACTGGAAGATACCCCCGTTTCCTAGCTCTTAGGCAATGTTCAGCCATGTCTTTTATTGCTGTAACTCATAGGTACAGACCTCTGCTTTGCACACACACACACCTCTGAGCTATTTTCCTTGTACAGGTTCAGAAGTGAAGGCTCCCAGTGAGAGGAGGGTGTGCTCTGAGTCTTGCCAGCACAGGTGCTGGAAATCCTCCCAGGAGGCCTTGCCCTGCGCAGCAGGACACGGCTGCGCTGCTCTGCCTCTGCCCCGCGCCCGCACTGCAACTCAGCAGCCGGAGGAACGGTGCACTTGTCGGTGCAGAGCTGGGGATTGGGCTGACTGTTCTGTAAAGCCTTGGACAACACACCACAGCGTGTTTTATACCTCCCCTGCCACTGTCAGCCACATTTGTTGCTGTTGTAAATTTGGTCCTGGTGACTCTGCGCTATATGGATTTACACAGAACTGGACTTGGGCTTCTGCCCGCAGCCTGTGCAAAAGATGTTCAGCTGTACCATTAGTAATTGTATTTCCATTAGGCCTGTAATTTAATCTTGTTCTTTATAGTTTAATTAGATTTTCAGACAGTATTAAATGCATACAAAAGCTTGTGAGTGTGGTGACTTAAACTGTATTAGGGGTAATTTAGGTGAGTAGTGATCTGATTTAGAGGATTGTAAAAAAATTGGGAAAATGATATAAACCGGGAAGAGGGTAATGTCTTTCAAATATACTTTGATATATTTTCACTAGATGATATTCAACAGCAGTTTCTCTAAGCCACACTTTTTTCAGATGACAGAACTAGAGATGTTTGTGTTTTATAGAAAGAAAAGGATTTTTAACATATGACAAACTGCAAAACACTTGTCTTTTCTCCCTTTTGAAGTTATTCTATTAAGCAAGTGTCTGAGTTTTGGCAATAATTGATTTTTATTTCCATCCTTCCAGGTTTACTATAATACAGATGATGAGAGAGAAGGGTAAGATATTTATTGTTTCACAAGCTTTGCAGTTAACAGTTCAAACTCATAGACAGTAGACACAAAACATGAAATCAGATAAAACTGATCCCTTTTCTCCCTCTTCCCTCATGTTCTCCCATTGCTAATGAAGTGTGAATAACTGTAGAACTGGTAGAGGGAGGTTTATTTTATGGTGTAGCTTTCTTTTTCTTCATGTAAACCATCCATTTTTTATGTCTATGTTTTAATACATTTTCAAGTAAAACAGTTGAAAAAGCCATAAAGTTCAATATAGGGACAAGACAATATATTTAATAATGAAGTACCTTCTATGTAAGTTTAAGGATTCTCAAATAATTTAAAAACCAGGGATTTTTTATGGAAGCACTCACCTTCACTGCAGTCCTGAAAGCTGTTTAGCAGCACACAAGTGTGAATGCAACAAATACAGGAACTGCAGAGAGAATGGCCATGTGCCAGAAGAGAAAGGCAGGAAGAGAACAGAGAACCTGGGAAGGAGGAAGGTTTGAAAAGGGAGCACCCACTATCTGACTTTTGAGGGACTGGAAGAATTGATGAAAGTCCCTCTAATAGTTAGAGATGCCATTGTATAAGGGCTTTAATATGGGTGACTGAAGTTCAGACCACAATGTGTGCAAGCCCAGTACTTTTGTAAGTTGCTTGAATCACAAGTGAACACCCTCAAGTCTGAGATTTTGGAGTAGCACAACTGGACTCCCATAAACTTGCAAAAAGTGACCTATAGTAGGGAGTGGCCAAGAACCTGCAGCCGACATTGACTTGAAAACAAGAGGCCCTTTTAATTTCTTTTTGAAACTTATGTTCTTCATAAGGCTCACAGTGGAATTTGAGAAACAAAGGGGTTTATTGCACCAAGCAGTAACCACCCCCCTTCCCTCAACATTTAAACAGTTGAGGGCCTTTGGGGTTTTCAAATTAGTGTGTAACATCGGAACATATTTTCCTGTCACCTGTCCCAGCCAATCAGTCTTGGCAATTTAAGAGGTCTGGATAGTTTGGATAAGCATCAAAAGCTAAATCCTTGCAGTTTCTGCTTTTGGTGCTACTTGAGCAGCTAGTGGGTGTTTTTGCCAGAGTACAGAGTGAGTCATAACTGTTGTTGTTGTCTCCTCTTCTGCTGTGAGCACAGTTTTACTGTGACATGATCCCTGTTTTGTGTATTCTAGTAGCAGTGTCCTGGTCAAAAGGATGTTCCGGCCTGTGGAGGAAGAGTTTGGTCCTTCCCCTTTGAAACAAATCAAAGAAGAAGGTCTGAAAAGAGGTAACAGTCAATTCTTAGTAGTTAAAAATAATTCTGTGGGACTCAAACCCAAAGGCAGGGAAGGGCAGGTGTGGCTCAGACAGAGTCAGTTGTTGGATGCAAGTGCAAATGTGGGGAGATGGGAGAAGAGATCTTGGCACCTGCCAGTCTACAAGGGATCATTTTAACAAATGCTAGAAATTACTTAAAAGAGGAATTAAAAAAAAAAAAAGCTCTCTCAAGAAGGGATTAGGACACATGCATATATAAAAAAGCTAGAAAGTTTCTTGATCCTTGGCCAAGCTGCGTAGTTCATAAAAGTTCCAGTAGCAAATCTACGATGATCTATTTTTAACTTTTGCTCATCTTTTCTGTTCTGGATGGGATCACAAGCAAATACGCAAGATTCATTGGGTCAAATACAGAGACCTTAACAGGCAATCTCCTGCTGACTGCAGATTTAGGTTAACTGGAATAAAATCTCAGAAATTTCCTACCCAAATAGAAGTATAAGACATGGAGAGACATCT
Organism: Atrichornis clamosus; assembly: GCA_013400975.1. NCBI lineage: Eukaryota > Metazoa > Chordata > Aves > Passeriformes > Menuridae > Atrichornis > Atrichornis clamosus. Next base: position 85,938 of record WBMZ01012333.1, read on the forward strand.
TCCAGCAGCTTTAACTGAATTGTTTGAGTTTGTTTCCCTTAATTGTTTTTACTGCTTGAGTGAATACTATTGCAGTCACATTTCATATGCTCTACCAACTCTTGTTTTCTAGTCTGCTACAAGTGAAGCATAAGTTGAATAATGTTGAAACAACAGTTTAGGTTGAGCTGTTAAACTTTGCACTGAAAATGACTTTGTCCACCAAATCTGCTTTGTATACAGTCACTTCCAGTGCAGTGCCATTGGTGATAAATTCCTACACTGTCACAGTTTAACACCCTGGAGAATATTTGCCATTTTTCAGTCTCATGAGTTCTGTCATATAAGTATATTGAAGGCTCCAGGGCTTTGACAAACTTATATAACTGAAACTTGAAGTATTTTGAGGTTCACCCATCAGGTTGTGAGACAACAAAGCAACAAGGTGCAGAAGTGAACTTGGTTGTTTTTAGTTGCACCATTTGTAGGACTCCTTTAAGCTTTACAGAAATAACTTCCCACAAGCCTGCATTTGCAGTGTTTCTGTGTTGGTTGGGGGAACGAGGGGAAGTATAGAAGATTATAGGATGGAGACTGATATCTACTTGAAATAAATGTGAATATATGTTCTTTTAATTAAATCTTAAATTAATTATGTGAGGTCAGCACTGACCACAGACTTGCATTTCGTTGACTCCAGACCTTTGCCAAATTCACATTATCAGGGTTCTGTCAAGCAGAAGAGGACAGCCACAGGGGCTACATAAAGAACTGTCATTTCCTACAATTTCACCTGGGTTTCCCAGCTGGAGGCCTGGGAATCTGCCTGCAAGGAGCTGTTCATTTGCTTTGATTATTCCTTTCCTTTGCTGTGGTTAGTTGTTTTAATACCATCCAGGACTTGCAAGCATTTCAAGGGTAAGGTCAGAAAGAAAAAAAAAAATTACAACTGGTGGTGAAACTATGTAACCTGATTAAATCCAGGAGAGGCACAGAACCAGAGAAACTGGAGGATGCTCTCTTCACATCCCATTCCTGTTCAGTGTTTCTCACAACTTGGACTATGCTGGCTGGAGACCAAGCCTTTTCCAGTGCGGCCTTTGCTCTGGTGAACTTCCTGCCATCCAGAACCCTGCATCTGAGATTGTGCTGATGAGTGCAGCTCAGCTGAATCTGCCCATTTGACAATGCTGTCTTTGCCACAGGACTCACTGGGTATTAAAATGTTTGGGGCTTTTTCCCCCAGATTTGCCCTATTAGAAGCTTCTTTTCTCAAGTTTATTTGGTACAGCAGAATCAACAACTCCTAGAGAGTGGGTATAGATGGGGCACTGGTGTAATGGTTGAGAGAGAGCAGGTCTGATATGTGAAAATACACTTTAAAAACCATGTAGCCCCAAGGTGTCTCATTAGCAAAGTAGTGCAGGTAAGTAGCAGCCAGTGAGGTGTCCACGCCCAGCTGAAGAACTGAAGTGACAGTGTGTGGCCCCACCTCTGTCTGATGGACCTAATTGTAATTCTGTCTGGTGGAAGAAAAATATTAAGGGGCAGCCTTCAAGAGAACAGGTCCAAAGGGATTTGTGAACTGCAGTAAAATAATGTTCATATTCTCACTCAGGTAGCTGCATCTTTTTGAATTATTCTTTCATTTCCTCGACCTCTAAGGGAGGTTCAAGACCCCACCAAAGAAATGTGAATTATGTTAATCTGTACCAAATATGCAAGACAGCTAATTACTTGGCTAAGTTTGTGGCTTTTTCCTGTTTTGAGTTCTCAGTAAGCTTTCAAATCACCTTCCCTTTCAGATTTCATAGGGAGTTTCCCATTAATTATAAATCCAGTAGCTAAGTTATAGATCAGGTGGATTTCCAGTCCTGTAGTTCTCAGTTTGAAGAAAATAGTTTTTTGCCTACCTTTTGTTGCTTAGAGAAGTCATGTTAAAATACTCTGAAATACTTTGGATTCATGAGAATTAGGGGGTTGTGAACTATGCCTGTGAAGGACAACATTCACACTGTCACCAAGGGAATTTGTGCCTGGGCAATAGTGAAAACTCCAAATGTGAGAACAGAAAGCCAGGTCACAGCTACCAGCCCTTCTTTCCTTGACTAAGATGAACCATATCTCCATCCAGATACCACTTAACAGAGACTGTAGTTGTTGTTCAGTTGTTGTAGGGTGTCAGTCACAGCATTGGTAGTGCCCAGGCTCAGACCTTCCTAATGTTCCAAAGTCTTACTGTCCCATTTTGTCCTCAGTTTCATTTTTGTCACGTCTCTTGTTGTTAACACTTTAAAAACAGGTATCTAACATTGTTCTTCCACATTCACACATAAATCCTCAATTTGGTGGCCTGGCTTCCAAAAATCTCACAGGTGCAACAATATCCCTTGCCTTAAGCAAAGGCTGTTTGCCACTCTGCAATTTGGTGTATTGAGGCTGTTTCTTAAGTAACTAAAGATAAATTTATCACCCCCCATCTTTTACAATTCTTTTTAACCTCTAAGTAACGTTAAGGACTACAGTGGATTTCAGTGCTGGTAAGAGGGTTAAGAACTAAGACCAGGTAGTAGGTCAGACAAATTTGAATTTACCTTTTAACTTTCAGTCAAAAATACCTCATTGCCTGGTACGAGATTTTGCCCCCGCTCCCCTCTGAACCTTGTAATCTGTAGGATTAGAGCGAGCCCATTTAGATGCCATGAACATGGTGACAGTAGGATCAGAGGGCATAAGTAAGAGTTGTGTTGCATGGTCACAGTCATCCAGTGGCAATGCTGCTGCAGAGCCCAGTGGAGCCTTTGCAGCCCCTTTCCCTCCGCCCTGGCCGTGCCTCCTGCTGCGGTCACCTCTCTGCTCTTCTGCCAGCACTAAGGCTTGTGGGGCTGCATTGCATGCTGAGGCAGGGATCTGATCTGTTTGAAGAACAACTAAAAAAAAGTTGTTTTTTCACTCACATCTGCTCTTTGAGGGAGTTCATCATCCAGGAAAATTCATTGAGATGAGCCAGAGTAAGAGACCATAAGGGCAGGGACGAGACAGGGGCTCCCTAAGGCATCAATGTCACCAGAAGGCTTTTATGAAAAAGTGCCCTACTGAATCAAAGCCAAGATTTTCACACCTGTTAGGGGAAATAAAAAACCAACAACCCCCCATAAGCTTACTAATCCTGGCTCTCTGTGGTTCAGGTTCCCCGTTATCCTTGTAATGGATCCTTCATTCAGCATAATGTTGCCTGGCACACCAAGCACAACAGAGAGATCTAAAGCTCAGCACTGGGATTGTGTAATGTCCCCAGCTTTAACCTTGGACCGAGTGATTTTTCTTTGCTTCTTTCAGATAACGTTTGTAATTGTTAAGTCTGGCAGAGCTCCAGATGTTTGTAAAGCTAGGAGTTACAGGACAGCCCTCTAGTCACAAGGAAAAGAATTATTAAGTTAATGTAATTGTTAGTACTGGTAAAATTAGCCCTTTGAGTGAGTGCTTGCTCACGCATTTAAACATATCAGACCCAGTAAAATTTAACTCCTGGTGTGGAATATTTTTTTCCTTTTACATTTTTACAGTTTGGATTGTGGCCCAAAGTTATCTCAGCTTCTAAGTCCTTTCAAATTACATTCTCAGGCAGGCCCCAAAGAATTGCTAAAATGTAGGTGAAAAGGATATGGCTCTGCATGCTGTGGTAGCAGTTTTGTGGCTCGTACTTCTGAATTTAAGATGCAAAAAACACATCATTGTCCTGCATGCCTGGCTTGTAGGCCAAGTCGGGAAACTGAACTACCCACATCTTTTTCCAGTCATTTCAAAACATGGTCAAAGAGGCTATAATTATCTGCAAATGGGCCTGAGTTCATCCTGCTATAGTCTTGACCTGAGAATTAACTTCAAAACAATTGCTGCTATATGAAAAATACCTCATATTTATTGATTCACCTGCACATCATCTATTGAGTTACCTGGTGAAGATATCTTTTGGACCACAAGAATTTGCAGTTTCAAAAGATACCCTTTTCTGTCTAACAAACAAACACCAAAAAAAAAGATGATTGACAGTGCAATTTGTCACACAGACATGACAGTGCATGTGTATTTGTACCTCATATGCAGCACTGCTATTTGAAAAGGCAGTTTATTTAGGAAACAAAATAAATTGCAGAACATCTTATTTAACCTGCTACTTATCAGTCATGTGAGATGATGTCTAAAACACTTTTCTAGTGTTTATGTTTATTTGATTTGTAGCTGTCTGCTTTGCTTTTGCCATGTTATAGCAAGTTTCCTCCTTTTACCTGTACAAGGCAGAAGAAAACAAAAGCTACAGAGGGCAGGGCACTGTGCCTGTGGACAACTAACAGACAGCAGGGCATCTGAGGGAGGAAATGGAACAGAAATGCTGTTTGGGTACCTAAGCAGGGGTGGACACACTGGAAAATGCCTGCCTTCCAGCTGTGGTCTTGAATGTCTTTCCTGTGAAGTCTCATATTACTTTGAACTCATTTTTCCTAGTGTTTTTCATACTGGTCAGGCAATTTGCAGTCATCTGCATGGTAATGTCAGAGAGAATTTTTCCTTTACCTTTTCTTTGATTTTGCTCTCAAAGGCACAGCTGAAGACAATCCAGACTTACCTTTTTTGAATGTCCTTTCCCAGCCTTTTAGATGAAGCCTGACGAGGTACAAACCAAGACAGAGGTTTAGGAAGACCTAGCTTGTGTAATTTGTCTTATGACCGAGGGACAAGGCCCCAGTGGTTTTTAGCTTCCTTCTGTAAATGGGGATTTGGGTTCTCAAGATTGAGTTTTCTCACATTAGATTAAATTTGCTGAATTTTCAGTACTGTGTTTTCAATGCAACTATGATGTGTTGTCCATGTCTAGATCACTGATGATATTAAAAGTACATTTTTTTAAGTGCAAACAACTTCAGTGCTTCATTTTGTCTATCACGGATTAATATTTGTTTTTCTATTCAGTGCGGGGTGTTTCATCTGTGCAATTGACTGAACCTACTCCAAGTTTGATTTTTTTTCTTCTATTTCAGTGCTTCTGTATGTGAGGAAGGAGACAGATGAGGTGTTTGATGCTTTGATGCTGAAATCACCCACAGTAAAGGGGCTAATGGAAGCTGTAAGTATCTGATGTCCTACCTTGTTTGTCTTTCTTGGCAAGATAATCTTGACATTCTCCATGTATTATTGAGATAAATCATATTATAAAGTTGAAGTACATTTAAAGCATTTCATAAAGGCTTTCTGGAGTACATCTCTGAAATGCTGGCATGTTCATAATTCAGTGTTGTCAGTAGGTTACTGGGATTAAGCAGTGTCACAGAGCTGATTATTGGTGACCTGAGCCTTGAGGAATGTCAGTAATTAATCAGTGTCAGGGAAGCAGAGAGGTGCAGGCTTCATTTTCTGAAATGCTTCTTTCTAACTGATGATTCAGAGCCTGTTGAATCTTTTCCTGTAATGCCCATCAGTACGTTCACAGGCTGGTTTCCAAGAAGAGGCCCAAGGATGTATGGTCTCTGAGTGAATTTCATATGGCCTCTGTGCAGTTGCTGTTCAGCACGTAAGAGGCAGGTGCTGAGCCAAGGCAGACTTGTCATTCATACCTCGTCTCAAATTCCTTCTCCAGCCCCAACTCACAGTGTGAGCTCCCTACCAGCCTGCCTCTTTGCTGCTTCTTTGACTGGAGCTTTTGCTTGTTACCCATTGGCTGTCCTCACGGAGTTGCTATTTCCACATTTAGTCCTGTTTATATGACCTGAGGGCTCGTAGGTATGTGAAATTTGGCAAGGGGAGTGTTAAAAAGTAGCCACGTATCTCACTGCTTCAGTGGGGGAACTAAGTTGAGGTTGACATGTGGGATGCTGAGTTGATTTCCTGCCTTGTTTAGGAGTAGGGGAGAAGATGGAAATGGATGAAAGTGCCCCTAGAGTGCTCAGCGAGTGCTAGAAGTGTGTATATTCATACTCTCTTAAAACTGTCACAGTGTCTTGTTGCATGTACCCGACATTCTAATGCGGTAAAGACTGAGTTATTTGGTCAATATTTGGCCAGTAGCAGAAGGCAGAAAAAGATTTGCAGATTAGTGAAGTTGTTTAAAGCACTTGTTTAGATGAGAGCATCTCTGAGGAGAGTCAGTGGCATGCTAAAGATGCCCTAACTGTGCTTCTTTTGCCAATGCTCTTTGTTAGCTGTGACTGCAGCTCAGTTGTCAGGCAGAGAACAGGTATAACAAAATCCAGGCTTTGCTTGGAGAGGCTGCAGTCTGATTCATGGCAAGCTGTAACACGTTTTCATCTTGTCTTTGTATGGAAGTTAAAAGTGTATTATAGTCCTCCTATAACCGTTCAAGCTAGCATGAACATTTTATCTCCAGTAGTCTCTGCCTCTCCACGTGTGTTCTCCAGCCACCATGTAACAAGAACAAAGCTGGTGCAGAAGCAGGAAAGGTTTCTGCATACCTCAGTCAGCACAGCTGCTGACTCATTGGCATGTTTTCGGCACCAGAGAAATCTAAGCTGTTGTAAAATGTCCCAGTTCACTGGAAGGAACACACTCAGAAAATTTTAATTCTCTTTGGTAAGATATTGTGTATAACACAATGCCAAAAAGCTGCCAAAGTGCATATTCTTAAATATTCTCTCTACAGTCGTTGCAGCATATCAAGTAATTTTGTAACTGTGCACATTCTAAATGCTCCATTCTAATCTCTGTACTAAGAATTCAGGAACTGAGCCTCTGAGTATTATAAAGCCCCAGATCTGAAAGAGAGCTCTAATGACCCTCAGTCATACCCTCGTTCTCTGTTTATGGATTTAACTTTTTTTTTCTTTTCATTAGTCACTATTCCTGATCTGTGACTTTTTCCTAACTTTCTATTATTAATTATATGGTTTTCTCAGATCCAAATGTTTATCTTATTCTCATATATACCCCCATTCCAAATGAACAATTAGATTCCTTCTCAGATATCTTTCTTTTGGCAAATATCTAGAAGTCTTGGGTTTCAGAAACACAGCACATCTCAGGAAGTGATGCAGATGTTTGGTTTTCACTAGTCAGTCTTGATCAACAGAAAATAGCAAAACAATTGCCCATCACAAAACAACACACATATGTGGTGACTGACCAGCTCCACATCCTGCTTTCAGCCTGATCCAAAGTCAGGATAACTCTGTGGATCTCAGGAGGTACCCCAGTCTTACAATGTGCAAAATCACATACTTATTCAAATTACAGAAGGCAGTTCAAATTGAGACATTCAAGCATCTCCCAAAGTCTTTCTATAATTAAAAGTTAATAGCTGAGTTCAATAGAGCTAGCTTAGACTATTAGATACCTGCCTATATATGTGATATTCCAACCAATGTAGGGCAACAGACTAGACCATTCCATAGAAACAAGCTGGCAAAGGTATTTTCCTACGTGCTTTGACCAGCCCAGATGTTGCCCTTTCTGTCTTCCTGACTCTAGCAGAGAGCATTTCTGATGGCTTGTGCAGTCAGACAAACTTGCCATGCCAGGGGACTGCAGCCCAAAGGGACACCCAGACAGCTATTTCAGTGCCACTCTGAAGGCTGTTACACTGCTTTGGGCATCCTAACAGAAAGAAAGGAAACTCTGCTCAGAAGATTGACAAATGGACAATGGAGATGATAAGGAAAAGTATTCCTTCAAATAAAGATATCTTTTTAAAATTTAAAGTAGCCTGCTTGGGTTCAGGGGAGAAATCCTGTTGTTTTGTATGGAAGTTGGCAGTAAGTGGTGTTCCCCCTGCCTGGCAGCAAACAGCCTGAGAAGAGGGTGTTAAGTGAGATGCCCTAGCAGATGCTAGCTCTCTGCTTTCTCGGATTCTGCAGCAGGACTTAGCACATTTGTATTGGAGACTGTGAGAGGGAGGCTCTCCCATACCCCCATTTTGAGCCTTGCTTCCACAGCTTGCTGTTTGGTATAATTGCTTGATTCCCTAGGGGTTCCTGAGAAATGTGCTTATTCAGTCAGCTGGAAGTCTTTCGCAAAGCTCACTAATCCCTGCATGTTATATAAATCCTACACCTGTCATAGGCAGTGTGACAGGCAAGGCTTTCTCCTTTCCAGCTCTCATAGTTTATGTAGGAAGTGGTATCCCAAGAGTCCCAAACTGCTTTGAGCAACATTTGGAATGCATGAGTGTTAGGAATGCCAAATATCCTAGGGAAGATTTATGCTGGAATGTGCAGAATGCTGTATATTAGCTGCTATTAAGCCTCCTTGGCACAGAAATGTTTTGCTCTGCTTGTTTATTTGCATGGAGTCAGTGAAAAGTGTCTTCAAGTGGTGATCTTTACAATATCACTAGGCTTCAGAGTTAACAGACCAGAGAGAAACATTGTTTCCTCATGTTCAAGCAGTTGTGACACTTTTTGCAGTTTCAGGTTGCCAGTTTTTCTCCAATGCCTGTTACAAAGGATTTTTTGAACAGTCTAATGATATTGAGCCAATTTTATTATTTCTTGACATTAAAGCTTAAATTTAGGGGTATGACAAAACCACAGATACAAAAATTCAACACCAGATTGTTTGTCCAATATAATTCTGTTGATGATTAGCAAAGTCAGAGGATAAGAAAAAGAACAGTGAAACATGCTGGTGCAAGTGAAACTGAGGTAGTAAATACCACCCAGATTTAATTGGTATTTTGTTCTCTGCTAGGTGGAAAACTTAGGGAGTGGATGGGTTTATTGTATCTTATAAGTTATTCTCCTTTCTTTTAGCCACAGATGTATGCTAACAGTCAGAGGAAACTGCAGTGTAAAAAAAGTTGTATTGGTTCCTCAAAATCTTGAAGTTATGCTGTAGAATGCCTGTTAAGCTGATACCCTTGTGCATTATTAGGGATACTTTTAAAGTACAGAATTGCATCTTGGCTAAGATGACATTTATATTATTATAGGTGATGTAGACAAGTATAGGCTAATGAATTCTCTCTTTCAGAGAATCTTGGCTGTCTGGATGGGAGCTGTACTTGGGATTCAACCTCTGGCTCTTTGTCCTCGGTGCCAAGTTTATCCATTCCATTTTCTAGTTCATGATAATTGCTTTAACGTACTTCTCTAAAATACCACCTTTTCTCAGCAGAATTCTGAACGCAAACGCAAAGAAAGGATTTTACAGTGACTGATGTTTGCCAGTCTTTAAATGGATTTTTAATTATGCATTTCAGTTCTCTAATGCAGAAGATAAGTAGTTAGCTATTTAGCTGCAACTTTATTTCACCTGAGAAGAGCTGGAAACTTCCTTTGCTTGGCAGTAGAGTACCACAGAACATTAATCACTGAGAAAAAAACCCTCATTTCTCTGTAACTATTTTGCCTTTCGGGACAATCCCTTTCTAAAGTGTGAACTGTGAGATCTGTTCCCTCAAAGAAGGAAAAAAAATCAGATTAAGAAACAACTGAAAGATCAGTTTGAAATTCCCTAGTGTAATCTGAAGCTGGGAAGAGCATTGACTCCTTGAGCAGAGCGATAGGAGTTGCTGGGGCAGTTCTGATGACTCACACCCTGTTAAAACTATAGTATCCGAGTTTCTGGGTGAAGACAATTGTGGGTTTTGATCAAGCTGTTGAGGATTATTCCTCTCCAAGTCATCCTTAAATGGAAACATGATATGCTTGTGAGTGACAATTCTGTATATCTATCCTGTCAAAGTTTGTAGAGATTTTGTTTCAATGTTTTCTGTAAGGTACAAGGTGATAATTTTATATCCCTCATTTGTCTTTAATGATATTTCTTTTATTTTTATGATTCCAGATCTCTGAGAAATATGGGCTGCCAGTTGAAAAGATTGCAAAACTTTATAAGAAGAGCAAAAAAGGGTAAGTTAGTTAACTAACTAAGGGTCTATTGCAGGATCCTTTAGAAGTACTCAGAGATTCCAATTATATCTGGGGCCTCATGATGCTGGGCAGTATAAACAGTATAAACATTTTCAGGACAGAGAGCTTATACTGCCCATGTGCTTGAAATCTTCGTGTCCATGGAGACAGTAAGGGATGGCAGAGGAGGAAACATGGATCTCCAATCTGTGTCTGACCAATGTTCATAAACTTACTGTGAAGAAAGAGTTTGTGTTTGAAAAAGGTATCTGGATAAAGTCTGCTTTGTAGACAGTATGCTTAGTAACATCATAGAGGGCCAGCATGGGAGATGCTGCCTTTGCTGTGAATGCAGTGTGGAGTTCCCCTGCAGTATTAGGAAGGAGTAGGCCACTGTCCTACTCTGAAAGACAGGCAGGCAATGTCTGCTGCAGGGGTTTCAGCTGAGTTAATTTAGACATGAACATCACAGCTGGGCTTTTAGAATAGCTGGACTAGTGCTCCTTGCCATAAATCTAAATCTCTCCAACTTTTTTTTAGTTCTATTTAACCACAATATTGTAGTGATATAATTTTAAACCAATAATTTATTTTCAGCTGTAACTCTAGCCTAGGGCATTTTTGTGTCTGGGGATTGCTTTAGCTTTTGAGAAGACAGGTGAAACTTCTCATGTTTTGCTTCTTTCTAAGTGACAGAAGAAACACCTGGAAGTAAAGAGTGAGGAAAACACTCATATATACACTTCTAATTGTTGATGTCGATATTCCCACATCCAAACTGAGTTCTAGGTCTGTGAGCTGTGTGCAAAGCACAGTTACACTGCTTCCCTGTGGTAGCAACTCACACCACAGAGGTGCAGCAGCTCACATGGTGTCTGAGGAGTAGCACAGAGGTGTTGGTGGGAGCCAACCCCAGGCATGGAAAGCACCAGCTAGCTGGGTCTGCCAGGGACCTGAAGTGCAGCTCATCTGTAGGCAGCCTAAGAGTGTTAACGTCCCAGCACTGGCATGTTTCTTACCTCAACTACTTTGGCAAGGAGCAGCCTCTAATCCAAAGACTATAAGGAACTATGGGGCAGATCTTGATGATAATTCCCACTAGTGACCCTGCACTGGCACGTGCTGAAGTCTGTTTTTGTGTTGCAGAGAAATGAGTATATGTGGTGGAGTGCATGGTTTTCCCTTTCAGTGTCCTGGTACATAAAAACATTGATTTTTGCCTTTGTCACCAGTATCCTGGTAAACATGGATGACAACATTATTGAGCACTACTCCAATGAGGACACATTCATCCTGCACATGGAGAGCATGGTTGAAGGCTTCAAGATCACACTAACAGAGATCTAGTCTCAGATAGAGGCTTTTTGTAAGGAACCACAGCATTTCATCCTTCTTGGAAAGCAGAAGATTCCCTGGGAACTTGACAGACATTGATCAGAGAAACTGTTACAAGACTGCATTGAAAATACTGTCCATTCTGCACATGTGCACCCACTGCATATAGACTTGGGTTTGTCAAGCACAAGGCTACTAGGTAAATGTGGTCCCTTATTTATTGTTCCCCACTCTCTAGATTACAAGCAGTTACCAGCCCCCAGATCTGTAACCAGATAACCCACTGCAAATGTGAAATGCAGCATTTTAATCCATATTTCAGTGTGGATAAACTCATTCTAAAACATGTTAAGTAACCATGCTGGTCTAAGTTTCAGAAATCTGGTATAAATCACTTTACCAGTAGTTTTCTCTGTCATTGCTAAAAATCTGTTGCAGTGCTAAAGATGGGGAAAGTGGCTGACAGCTCAGACTGATCCATATCTCTCTCTACTGTATAGTCTTGCCAAATACCTCTGGTAGTTCTCAGCACGTAGCAATGAGGACTTGTAAGTAAGGCATTCAGCTACCAATGTCACTTGTAAGTAAATGGTAAAGAAACCATTTTAACCTTGTATATAATGTTTATAATATGCAATAATATATTTTAACTACTGTATGTGGGCATGTTTACTGCCACTATGTTTTTGTATGTATTGGGTTTAGGGTTTAACAGAATCTTTCCCAGAGGATTAAATTGCTTCAATCTGTTATGGAGTGTGTACTGAGAAGCTGATAACTGAATCTATACTGATAAGCTCCATCCTTGCTCACACAGTTATATATTAACATATTAGAGCAGACTGTTCTACTGGGTCTTGAATGCTCTGGCACAGTGGGGCCTACCTCAGGTGCCCAAGTCCCAGCTGTAGAACCTGAGTCTCCCATCCAGCTGTAACAAAATCCGAGAGACACCATGCACCTGTTGCCTGGTTTGCCTAGAGGTACAGGAGGGAATTCTTCCTGGTCTTCATCCTCTGATGAAGTGGAGGCTCCCAAAGTGGCCTTCTCTCAAGCCTGTGGTGGGAAAGATGCTTTCTGCAGCAGCCTGCTCCTCAAAGCATTCCTCTAGACTGTAAGAAACAGGACTTCAAACTCTTCCTCTTAAGAGTACTTGCTCTTCTATCTTCATTGAATGACTCTGTTGTGATTCCTAGGACAATTGGGTGAGGTATAAGCCTGGGCTTGATGTAAATATTTTATCAAAACTGGAATAAGTTTTCTAGTGGAGACTGAGTATCCTACAACTGAGGTGTGGAGATAGGTCTCTCTCTCAAGGGCTGGATCTGAACCCAAGTTGAACTACATGGTTATCCCATCAAATTCTGCCTGTCTTATGAATTCTGTGAATCGAGTAAGTTGTGTGGGTTAAAATCGTACCAGGAAAGGGGTTCAAGGCCTGAATGTCCTTATGACATCCAAACCCAGCATCTCTCTCTCTCTCCTTTCCAGCTACTCTGGCTATTGTAAAGAGCTCCTCAGTCAGCATACAATTACATGAGTTTCAGCCACATTTTATTCTCTATGCACTCTACGTGGATCCTGTGTGACAGACAGAAGTGTGGGTCATTTCCTATATGCAGCCTTTAGAGTTTATTTTTTAACTTCTGAAACTGTTTTACCTTTGTCACAAAACCTTTTTTTATTAGGTGATTAATGGCATAAAGAAGCACTATCTAGTTTAACAGGGCTCACTCTGTAGTGTTTTGAGCTACGTGGAGCTGTTTACATTAAAGCAAAGTAGCTGGGATACCTGACCAGTGTGATTTGGCCATGTCTGCATGAATTGTCCTGCAAGCTCTCGCATGCTTTCTTAACTTCATTAGCAGTAGCATTCCATTAAAATCTCTACTTCAATAGAAATGTTAGGTACATGTCAAGGTTTCTGTGGGAGCAGAAACTATAAAAGGTTCAGGCCGGTAGCACCCAGGCTAACGTACCCAGAATCCACATATGCCTGTAAAACAAAGTGTGTGTTCTTTCTCCTGCCCTTTTCTTTTGTCATGCAGTCTTTCCCCTTCTGATGCAGAGTTCTGTAGTGATTTCCTTAACTTTATATAAAAATGCACTCCAAGCAAAGATGCTCTTGCTGAGCATCTTTCAAGAGCAGACATCCTGGGAATACAAGAGATTTATGATGGTTCAGTTTGTTTCTACTTGGCTCAGACTGAGACAAAAAGTCTATGTTGACTTATCTCAGATACTTTTTTCCTAAAGAAAAAAAGAGGACAGTTTTGACAGGTGGCTTTGGGACTGATGAGCACACAGGACTGGTGAGCAATACTGTTAGTTCTTGTATTTCTCTGTTGGTGTTTGGAATCCTCAGCATATTAGCTGGGATCTCTCAGCTGGTCAGAATGTCTGGCAGTAGCTGCTAGTGAAGCATAGGAGTAAATGTAAGCAGGAGGTGAGCCCTGGTTCTGCCCCCAACAAACCTGCTGTTCAAGGGAATGCTAGTGGCTCCTGGGGCTGGCCTAGGTTGGAATGTGCTGCATTAAGAAAGGACAGTGAGAATTTAGGGATCAGAGAGGACAGACTGTCCTGGCAGCACCAGCACTCAGGTTAATGGGGCATTCTTGTCTTACACCTGGGTGGAGATGAGCTGTGATCTGTTGGGTGCTGTAGCATCCTGTCATGAGGAGCAGTGTAGGATCAGTGAGAAGTGCAGTGCTCCAGGAATACTGGGTGTTAAGGAACTATCTTTCCATTGCCATTTTAGGAGTTTTCAGGCAGTCACTGTCCAGAGAAGTTGCTTCCAAGATTAACAGAAAGCTATTCTAAATACATCTTAAAGTGTGTGAATTCCTGATCTCAATGAAGTTATCAGCACTGAGGAAGGAGACTAGATTGGTGGAAAGGCTATTTTAAAGCAACAACTAGAGCTAGGTGAGGGTGATTGCCCTTAACTTTATCTGCCAGAGTCTAAGGGCTTTGTTTCTCTGCTCCAGATGCAGGTGCATCACAAGCACTAAGACATTACAGAGTGTCCACCCTGCACCCCTTCAGTTGTAGTTACAGCATCAGCTGCTGGAGGAGCACTGAACCTTGGATGCTGGTTGTGGCAAGCTGCAAGCTTTCAGGGTTCACTTTGTTGGGCAAAATCAGCCCATCAGAGTGGTGGGAAAGGGGCAGTACGAGTAATGCAAACTTCTGAAGCAGTGGCCTGCCTTGTGCCCTGCTTGACTCAAATGTCCTGAGGAGTACATAGTGCTTGCATGTATATTGTTTAAAATATACATGTTGCTTTTGTTTGATAAAAAGTATTGATTAATGCTGGATCTTCCAAATACTATGATTTAAATGGAAGTAAGATTTGGCTACTGTTCAGCAAGGGACAGGAACATCTGCCTTGCCTCCTTTTGTGTCTGTGGCACTGCTGTGGTTGTTTATTTAAAGGAACAAAACCCTCATTTCCTTTTCAAGACAGCAGTCTTGAATCTTAACTAGTGCAGCCTGAAGTGTGGCTTGCTGCTCAGTGCACTGTCCCTACGAAGAGTTAGAGCAGTGCAGTGTCTGTTGATGCTGTGTTTTGAAAGACTCTATAATAGAGATGTACAAAAGGAGACCAGTCTTCCGATTTTGGTTCCCACTACAAATTTGGCACTTTTTCTGTCCATTTGATGCTTTATTATGAAACCCCATTCAAAATCTCAAATTTTAGTTGTTTCTCATAGTCAGGTGCTGATATCCCCAAAATAAAGTGCATCCTTTGAGTGAAGCTTGTGGATGTACAGCGATATCCCCATCAAGACATCTTGGACGATTTCTACCACTGAGTGTAAACTACAAAGAAAATAATGTTTTCTTCCCCTGTGTCCTCTCTCATGAAGTTTTTGGTCAATGGAATTCAGAGATCAAATGTCTTACTTATATATTTTTCTCTTTCATTCTATGAATTTTTAAAATGTTGTAAATTAATTCAAACAATAAGTAAAATCTAAACTTTCTAGCTGTCAGAGATGCTGTATATTGATTGAAATGGAACTGGAAAGGAGTATTTTAGGACTTTTTAAATGTAAAGCTTATTAAATGTTTATATGCTCTTCCATTTCCTATTAATTGAGACAAGATACAAACAAGAATGTTTGTGCCAAAGATTGTGACAAGCCGTCTTTCTGGCAAACAAGGAAACTTTATGTATAAATAGTGTGCTTTTATATTAAGAATATAGCTCATGTAACTTAATAGTGTTGCAACTGGGAGAGGGGTTTGATAAGCTGTAAATACAGTTATTTTATTTTTTGTACATTTTTAAGAAGGAAAAAAATAAATATTCCTAAGTATGAGATAATATTTCTGTTGCTGTGGTGTGTATTGCTATATCTCTCCAAGAGAGACAGTATCAGTATGTACAAATACCTGAAGGGAGGGTGCAGAGAGGATGGACTCAGGCTCTTCTCAGTGGTGCCCAGGGACAGGAACAGAGGCAGTGGGCACACACTGGAACACAGGAGGTTGCCTCTGAAATCAGGAAACACTTTTTTACTGTGAGTGTGACCGAGCACTGGAACAGGTTGCCCAGAGAGGTTGTGGAGTCTCTGTCCCTGGAGATATTTAAAAGCTGCCTTGACACGGTCCTGAACAACCAACACACACTTGCCCTGCTTGAGCAGGGGGATTGGACCAGGTGAACTGCAAGGTCCCTTCCAACCCCAACTGTTCCATCATTCTGTGACTTGTTGGAGTGTCCAACACTCCACTAACTGCAAGCACTGGCACTACCATCTTTGTGACCCCTGGGCACCTGGGATGAGATCCTTACCTGCATCTGCTCCTGCTGTGTCCTTGTCCTGAGTGCCCAAAGCACTGAAAGCACACCTGGCCACACATCTTGCAGTAAAACATTTTCATCAACCATTTGTTTTATTCTCCACTAGTTGACTTTGGCTTCTCAAACAAGAATTCAGGTGAGAACATCTAAGTAGGTGGGAAATTGCTTGGGAAAGCAATTGCCTCAGCAAAGGGAGGCTAACCAAGCAGTAGCAGGGCAGCCCTGTCTCACAGTGGTGTGGATGAGTGCTCTGGATGAGCCAGGATCAGCTCCCATGGAGCTCCTTAACGTAATCACGGCTTCTTTAAGGTTTCCTGGGCACTGCCTGTGATAGATGTTTAATTATATTTTATAGGAAGTAATTTTACTGAGTGGCTCTTAAAATGCGAATGCCTGAAAGCCGCGTGGTTGGCAGTGCTCCATCTGCGAGGCCACGGAGGGGTGAGCAGCAGCGTCGGCTGACGGGACCGCTGCATGCCTGGCATGGCTGAACCAGGGTTTAGCACACTGCCTCTGGCCCAAACTTCAGGGCACTCAGTGGAGCAGCAAAGCTGTGGTTTTCTGCACCTTCCCAACCTCTTGGCTCAATTTGTGCTGCTGAAAACAGTGGTAGATTAGGGACCATGCTATTTCCCGGATGGGGCCAGATCCAGGGTTCACAAGCCCATAAGCCACAGGGTCTCAGGTTCTCTCCTCCCTAAGGCAGTTCCAGTCCCAGACGCTGGGGGTTGAACATATGCTCCAGTGCCTGGTGGTGGCCATTGCCTGGAGCCAGGTTCTGTCCTGGGACAGAAGCCTTGGGCTTTGCACAGCGAGATGCACAGGCCAACAAAGGTGATAGATGGAGAATTTTAGCATCCCTGTGCAAATAAACACCTCCTTACACCTCTGCCTTTTTCTGCTAAATCATATTATGGCCCTAATGGGAGGGTGAGGAGAACGTATACCACAGTGAGTCTGGCACACTGGAAGCTCATGTAGTAAAGCCAGTTTGAAGTTGCACGGAGCACAGGAGATACCTGGACGCTGTAACTGGTGTTTCATCCAGGCTCCACCCTGTATCAAGCTCACATTAATGTGCAGTTCCACAGATAGGCTTTTTTATTTTTTTTTTAAATCTCAAGCGGAAATAGGCACTGGTTTCTGTTACCTTCCAGTGGGATTTAAACTACTTTTAGCACTCTCTGCTAATCCCAGCTCCGAATTTAACCTAGGTAAAAATTTGAGGAGGTTAAGGAGCATGCGCAGGAGCATGAGCTACTCCCCTCCAGAGCCTGTCTGAGGCTGGCAGGAGTCCCTGCAGTGACAAACTCTGCTGGCGCCTCATGAGCCACATCTCGGAGCAACTAACCACAGCTACCATCCTGCCAGCATTCTTGCCACATCCTGCCCCCTTGACGGCATGATAGTCATTAGGGGATAAAGAAGTGCCCTAAACCCGGAGAGGGATTTATCTATAGCTCTCAGCCCTGTGCTGTCCTAGCTCTGCTTTTATAAACCACTCCATGTTATCCTACTCCATGCCCAGCTGCTGGCTTTAGCTGCTGGAGGAAAAACCGTGTTAGCAGTGGAGAGCCCAGCCGGCAGAAATGTGCCGGCACAGCGCCCATGCACAACTTAAGCCCTGGCTAAGCCTTCCAAATTGGCTTTCACAGCTGCTGACTCTGTGCCCGTGGCAGTGAGCGGGACAGGAGCTGTGAAGGCAGCAGGCAAAGGCTTCTCTAAGGTTTTCTCACCAGGCCATTGAGCTACTTGAGGTTTAAGGCTCCAGCGTGAAGGGAGTAACAGCACATGGCACACCATAGCCAGCTGCAGCAGAATATTTATTAGGAAAGAACATTTAGGGGATTTCAGTAGGTGAATTTGTTTGAACTGTTGGTATCCTGTTTTCATCAAGATTGTTCAAGGTTACATATTTATGTAAGAAAACAATAATTCATATTTAGGTGCAATCAGTAATTCCAGTATGAAAAAGCACCGTGTCACAAAACAGTTTACAATACAAAAGTCTTCAAAATCTAACATTTAAAAACAATGTATTTGTTCAACAGTAATAACAATACAGTAAAAAAATTCTTATTTCCCTTCAAACAATACTGCTTATATATTTTGGCACTGAAAAAAGAAACTATCACAAATGCACCTTTTTAGCCACACAATGCTGTTTTGTGAGTGTCTATATAACAAGGAAAAACATGCTTTTGAAGTCAGCCATTTTGTCAGGTGCAATTTGAATTGCTTTCTCCATTAAAAAGGAAAAAACCCCAGAACTAAAAGAAAAATAACTCCTAAGCTGCAGCATGTCTTGCCTTTTGGCCCAGGACACAATCTGGAGAAACATCTCAGACTCAGTCCATCTAGTAAGTCAACCCTGCCTGGAAGGCTAAATCCAAGACCCTCTTTACTCTCCAAATCTGACATGAAATGTAGACCTAAGCCCCCCTATGGTCCTGTCTTTTAGGGACTGACCCCAAGTTCTAGCTATATTAAGCAACCCAATTAGATTCTGACCCTAACGTTGCTACTCAGGCTCTTCTTTCCCTTAATTCCCCCAAATTTTAGTTAATTAATTTTAAGTCACAAATGGTCTTACAGTGTGACCCCATTGGTTTTCTCCTGGCTCAGCCAGCAGTTCCAAGGAAAACCGAGCGTGCATGTGGATGAGCTAAGGGATAATGGAGCCTGATGCCAGCGGGGTGCCCTGGGTCAGGGCATTCCTCCCAGGTCTCCTCCTGGGGCCAGGACTGGCACACAGCATGGGAGGGGGAAGCTTGAATCTGAGAGAGGGAAAAACAAAAAACTAGACTTTTCAGGAAGAATTAGTTTCCACTCAAAACTGACCCCTATTAAAAGAAGAATGCAGGTGCTACGTGCTGGGAGAAACACTGGTGCCTGCGTGCAGCTATGATGGCCCTTGAAAAAGGCAGATTCTAGTGAGCATGCAGTCCTTGGTGCTATCTCTAAAAGCTGAACAATAACAAAAAAAATTTAAATAGTTTTTACATCTTACATCAAAGATGCCACTACAAAAACACCATAGTATCACACATTAATTAGTACAGTCTTAAAAATGCAAACCAATGCTGGTAAGACTCTCATACATTCTGCATATCTTATGTACAGAAAAGAACAGCTTCTCGAGAGGAGAGGACAGAGAGATAGTCTTCTGTTTTCTGAGTACATTGCATAATACAAATACATTATCAGCATAAGAAAACTTTATTCTAACACTAAGGGTTCAAGAAGGGTCCTAACTGGAAGTTAATAGCTGGGGGAACCGTGCACGTGCTGCGGGCACAAACCATATACACAACCCTCTGCCAAATTCTCCGTCTCCTTCAATGGCCTGGTCATCTGCTTTCATTTTACCAGGTAGGTTTAACATGTCACTCTGCAGGCACAGACTCCCAAAGCATGCACAGGGCCACATCCCCAAAAGCTGCCCCTGGTATGCATGAAGATGGCTCTCCTCTGCATGTCCTTCTCGTGAGCTTTCCCTGGCGGAGAATCAGCTGGAGACTCAGAATACCACCAGATGAGCTTACAACAGAACCGGGGGGGAAATTAGCACAGCACAATAGCTATAGGCAACAACACACAGGACACTAGCAATTCTAGACAGCCAGAAGAAAAATATGCAGACCAAATTAATTTAATTCATAGTTGTCCCTCTCCTTTCTGAGTGGTACAAGTCTTCCTTAGGATATGTAGATTTGCTTACAAAGCATTCATCTAGAGAGGTATCTAATTTTGCCGAGACACAGGATATGCTGAACTCCATGCTGCTGCAGTGAGTCTGCCTGTGGTAGATTATTTAAAGTTTGATTTGGTATCTATGCTGCAATGAGGCAAGAGTCTGAGGGAACAGAGAACGCTCTCCCTGTGGAATGGTCATGGACCTAAATAGGAACTGGACACTTTGATCTATTGAACTCTTGGCCATGGTTTATCTCAATTTATTAGTTTCTACAGCATCAAAAATATCTGCCCAAATTTAAACATAAAAACTGTTGCAATTTAATCCCAGCTGGCAACTAAGGCCCACACAGACACTCCTTCACTCCCTTCCAGTGGGATGGGAAAGAGAATTGGAAGGGTAGAAGTGAGAAAACCCATGGGTTGAGATAAAGACAGTTTAATAGGGAAAGCAAAAGTCCCATGCACAAGAAAAGCAAAACAAGGCATTCATTCACCAATTCCCATGTGCACGCAGGAGTTCAGCTGTCCCCAGAAAAACAGGGTTTCATCACAGGTGACAGTGACTTGGGAAGACAAACAACATCACTCCGAACATGTCACCCTCTTCCTCCTTCTTCCCCCCCATCTCTTTATACGCTGAGCATGACCCCATATGGTGTGCGGTATCCCTGGGGTCAGCTGGGTCAGCTGTCCTGGCTATGTCCCATTCCCATCTCCTTGTTCACCCCACTCCCCTTGCTGATGGGGTGGGGTGAGAGGCAGAAAAGTCCCTGACACTGTGTGAGCACTGCTGAGCAATAATGAAAACATCCCCCTGTTATCAACAGTTTCCAGCACAAATCCAAAACTTACCCCCATTGTAGCTACTGTGAGGAAAATTAACTCTATCACAGCCAAAGCCAGCACACAAATGTGTAACTACTTTTGCATCCATCACATCATTCACCCGTCAATATTTAAAAATCAAAAAATATTAAGTACTTCTGTCAGAAGAGGACAATATTGATCACTTCGGGTTCAAGAGCAAAATAGAGCTGAATATACAAATATTAACAACAAGACTGGTTTGATTCAATTGAAGTGAGCAAGTGGAAGAGATAAACATATTGAAATGCAGCTCAATCTGTCTCCTTGCAGCAAATGTGCAGACCAAAATAATCCCTAATATAATCAAGCTCTTCATTTTTGCCAGGCATGGTGAGCCCACCTCACTAGTAATTGCTCAGTCAGCTCTGCTCTTGGGATCATTGAGACTTCTGCATAAGAGCTGAAGGACCAACAGGGCTGAATCTAAGAGGATCTAAAATAATGAAATAAATCACAAACACACCTAAAACACTAATAAGAAAATTAAACACAAAATACCAAAGAAACACGATTTTGTGGCACATTCATGTGACTAACATGAAGCATGATGTCTTCAGTAGCCTTCCTTAGATCATTATCAGACTGAAAGCCTCATTTGTTTTTTCTTTTTCTTCCAGATAGTAATAAAAACTATTTGTTTGCCCTGGAAACGGGAATAACGACAGGAAAAAAAAGGTGGTGGTGGCAAGGAACTGCAAGTTCTCCCCCAAACAACCACACTGGACCCATTAATCTTCCCTCTGAGTGCAGCCAATGAGCAGCACAAATGAAGTTTAGAATCTAAGAGGATTTTATCAGGTGAATTTACTAATCACCATCATCCTGTCATCCCATTTGCTGGGGAAATGGGAGGTCAACCCTGAACACTGCTGAAAACTCTGTCCTCAGGAAGGAGAAAACCAGAGGTCATACCCTCAACACGTGTTTTTGACAAGATGACAGGAAGAGTTTCTGCCTGACATTACTATGCCAAGATTATCTCTTGGCATTTGGGCACTCCTGCAGGTCTGGGGCACCACATGCTCAGTGGTCATGCATAGGAAGATGCAGCTCCAGCCTGGAAGAAATCAGCTCTCTGTGGAGTAAACCATGGGAGTGGAGAGCTAGCACCAGTCAGGTTCAGCCTGCAGTGCCTTAACAGACATGTACACGATAATGAAAGCCATGTTGTTCCAGAGGTTCAGTGCCCTTGGAATGTTTAATACTGCTATTACCTAAAAATAGGAAATAAATAATGTGCTACACTCAGGTGGGCCAAATCAGAAACTGTTCATTTAAGTGCATCAAGCTTGGCTCCTCCAGGTGTCAAGGGCTGGTGTTTGTTTTTTGTTCACACAGAGACTGGGGATGGCAACTGGGAGGCGGGTGCAAGGACTTGGAGTGCTGGACACCCTGAGTGCATGCCCTGGGAAGGTGAGAATGTCTTTGGTAAAAGGTCAGGGCAAGAGGGGAAGATCTAAAACATGTCTCAGCTGCACAGTAAGCAAATACTGTGGAGAGCATGGGTGGCTGCTGTGTGCCTCGAGATCTAGGACACCCTCAGGTTGCCTAATAAGCTCAGATGACCATGTCTGTGGCAGAACCCAGAGCGCCCAGCCTCAGCACGCAGGGATGAAGCAGCCCAGGAAGTACCATGGACTGGGCTAGCACAGAGGAGCTGTTCTGTGCTGGCTACGGCGAAGAGGGTTTCACTGTGTGAATACAGACCCTGGGCTAAAGGCAGGGATGCCTCGGTTTTTCATTTCTCTAGTCTTTTCACATCTACAACACAAGCTTTTTTTTGCTTTGCTTATTGTGCATTAGTCAGCATTTTACAGGTGATAGCTTAATCACAACCACACATTAAAATAACACAACCTGTGGGAGCAATGAGAAAATCAAACCTGTACCTAGCAAGAAGCCCCTCACATCTGGCCTGTGCAGCTTGCTAAGACATGGACAGTACATCCAAAAACCTTTATACCTTATCCCAAGAAAATCCTCAACCCTGAAACAACTTCTTATTATGGATGATTTGGAAGCAGCAGGAGCAAAAGCCAGGCTGGAATAAGAGGTGCTGCTGAGATACCCATAGTAGACGGATAATTTCTGTGAGGGGCAAGGAGATTGTGCATCCAACAGATGGTTCTACTGCTCTGAAGGCCAGAGGCACCTAATGGCTTCTGCAGCCCCTCAGCAGTCCTGGTTTCTAGTGTCACTAATTTCCATGCCAATTTACAATCAATGTTGCCTTTTCCTTCTATCTGCTTAAAACATAGCTGCTCTTCTCACCTTTCCCAGCCTGCAAAATGACACCTGGGCTTTAAGAGTCAAATTGAGCTTTCCCTTCTTTTCTACATGACCGGGAAGGAACTCCTGCAGGCAATGTTTTGCCCTCAGTTGCACTTAGGATAAGACTTATGCTCCTCCTGGGCACTGTTTGTTCAACACCTGCCGGGGTATGGAGAACCATTCTGCAGCTTGTATGTAAGGAAGGGCAGAGTTATTCTACTCCTACAGCTGCATGTTAAGGCTGGATGCATTTTAGAGTGTATTTTGTCAGTGTCTCAGACAGAGCTGCTCAGATAGAAGGTGCCATTTCTGGTCTAGCCCTATCTCAGAGCACATCGCACCATGTGTCTGACGTTTCACTGCTGTGTATCTTACCCACCTACTGCACAATCAATGGAAAACTCTACATGAAGTTCTGAGCACTGCTCAGCTGTCTGGCACTGTCTGGCCAAATCTCTCTTCATTTCTAAGCGCAAGTTCTGCCCATGATACAAGAAAACCAACTTCCCCCATTTTAAGACTCCTACGTGAGATCCCACTTAGTAAGACACAGACCAAAGAATGCATCCAAATATTTGTGCAAAGGGCAGGTGAAATATTCTTCTCCACCAGTCTTGCACCAGATACCTGACATCTAACTCCTGAGCCCAAGAACCGCCTTGCCAGGAAACTAGGGAGCACTATGAGAAAGACGAAAGGAGGTGCTGGTGTAGTGGGTGTTCAGGAAGACTGGTCCAGCCTTTCCCTCCAATTGTTTCACTTGGCACTTGTATGCTAAACCGCAAAAGGAAACTCTTTTGAAGGATGCTTCTTGATCCTGACATGCTATATTGCTATCATGTTGCGTCTTCACCACTGGTGCTAAAAAAAGAGTTTTAAAAGAAGGAGGCAGCTCAGCTCAGAGCATTTGTTCTTAGGCAGGAGATTCCCTGCTCACTGCCACGTGTCCCTAGGGACCTGTCAGGTGTCACCGTGTTCTCTGGTTCACATGTACTGAGACGTACAGGCAAGGCCATCTTCTCATCCCAGCTTAGTCTGCAGATTAGGGCTCAACATAAAGCTACCACAGTTCACCAAGTTTCCATGAGTCAGCTGAGACAAGGTTCTGCCCACAGCAAAAGCAAGGTAATGCGATTTAACCTGGCCTGCAGTGAAAGAAAATTAAGCTAAGCCGCATTATTGCACTTTTGCCATCAGTGAAAAGAGCACACACTGAAAAGTCCTGTGGCGCATCCCCCAGGGGCAGTGTTCAAACCATGGAGACTTGGTCATGTGTGACTACTTCCTGCACTGGAGTGCAATATTTCTGCACACAGATCTCATCCAGCTACAGAATGTACACACTTCTGCCTTACTGTTTTAAGCAGCAGAAAATGTGGAGGTTGCACCTTATAACACAGAACAACAAAGGAAAAAATGCCCCAGCAATAAGATAAAAATCCTATAAGCTCCTAAAAACAGCGAAGTAACAGCACAGCTCTGGGTACCTCAGGAACATCACTGCTGTGAACTGACAGGGCTTCATATAATGTTGAAACATAAGTATTTCTTCAGTCCCTCTCAAACTCTAAGTGCTCACAAAAACACATCTGTTGGTTTTACAAGGGTTGTGTTCCCTTTTCCCTCCCCAAAGCACCCTAAAGCAAAGAGAGACAGCTGCAAAATTCACAGGTCATAGTCCTCACTTCACATCTTCTGGCCCAGAGTTTGACAAACTGACTAGGAACATCAGATAAATGGGATGGCATTTTCCATGGGTTCAGTCTACGTGTGGGATGTACTCATTAATTCCTTTGGACAATGCATGAATGAAGGATGCCTCTTGCACATGCAACTAAAACTAGAGAATGCGTCTGCAAAATTGAGAGATGATATGAAATAGTATGTGCTGTCTGCCTTCCTTCCTCTGTGGAGATATTGCTAAGGGATCACTCAAGAATGTCTGCCTTGCTGTGCTATTTTATACAGGATACATCACTTTGCCTTCAAAAGCTTTATGAAGGCAGTTATGATTGCAAATGCAAATGACAGCAAAGCAGAAAATTTCAATCTGAGGCACAGCACACCACTGCTGTCCTGCTGATCTGAGGTCTGCAGATGTTCCTATCACAACTCCAACTATGAATCACTCTTTAAGTACATGCAGAGGCAGAGGAAGAAAGGGATAGTTAATAATTTAAAACAACACCAATCATCAGTGGAAGTCAGGTAAAAGAATAACCTTAGTTCACTCTGTTAATGTTTATAGAATAGTCTTATCTGCAGCTATGTTCTCTGCAGCTGTAAGCTAATTCTCATTCCAAATTTTGTGAACTGTGGGAAGCATTACATCTCTGCTGGCCTGGGGTCTCAGTGCAGGTTGTGTTTTCAAACACGTGTTGTACAGTAGTAACATGGGAGGTGAGCCTGGTCCCAAAGCCCCAAAACTACTGAGCAAAACCAGAGACATTAGGTTCTGTGCCAGAAGTATCTTGTAAAATGAAAAAAAGTAGTATGCAGTCACTTATATAGAAGGCAAAGTTTTAAAAGCTTCAGTCACATGCAACTGCTTTCACAGCATCATGAAGAAGACGAAACCATAGAAGGTATTCCAAGATCACCTTCGGTTTCCATAGGTCTGGGCTGCTTTGGACATGGGCGCCTGCACTGAGCCAGCAGCTTAGAAGTTCAGCAGGGATCCTCTGGTGTCACCTCGCCCTGTCCACACAGGAGTGGTGATGGAGCACCCCCGGAGGGGCTGGGGCAGTGGCACTGGTCATTCCCATCTGGCAGAGGCGGGTGTTGATCAGTGCATGCCCACTGACCTTCCTGCAGAAATCCCCAGCAGTCTGGCCAGGCTTCTCCTGCTGAAAAACAACCTTCAAAGCACTCAGGAGTGAACATGACTTTCAAAATCCGTGATGTGATGGATATGGGAGAGAGAGACAGGACCTCTCCAGGTAAAGCAGAAAATTACCTTGAAGAAGGTAGGCATAGACTTTTCTTTGAAGGGTTAGATTTGTGCACATGGTGTCTAATGAAGATTTGGGTGGAGATAGGCAACATTTTCATCAGCCAGAAGAATTGGTGCAAAACTTGCCAGTGTTGTTCATAACACCTGAAAGTGCTAGGTATTAAAATCTCTTTGTGCCTGTGTTTGGGCATCTTTTGCTTCCTCATTTTCCCACACTTAGCTCAGTATTTTGATGAATGTAATGGAAATACATCATCAATTGGATTTCTGTGATTGTTTGACACAAAGATGTGTGCTTGAAGACATTGATTGAGTGTAATTAGTCACTCATAATAATTTTAGTACAACTGATTAACAATGTTATTTTCAATTTACTTTTCTTTTACTATGCTTTGCACTTGGCAAAGCAAATGGTATGGAAACATTAAGTATAGGATTGTTTCTGTCAGTTATTGTACATGCTAGCTAGTGTCCCACAGAAAATTATCTATACTCAACCACTTATTCATGACTTCTAATTAGTACTTAGCTAATCATCATCTGCAAAGCAGACTTATTTTACTTGGTTTATTTTAAATTAAGGCTACTGGGGATTAGCATCTACAAGGTCACTTGACAAAATGCCAACCTCGCCTGTCAGACAAAGGTTACTCTAACGAGCTCATGAATTCCCAACACTGTGCTCTGCCTGCATGGGTACCTCTCCAGCAGGATCACAAAGCAGACTTTAGCTAATGACTGATTAATGCCAATTTAGTCAGCATAATGCCTCCTGTCGCTAAAGCTTTTCCAGCTTTTCTGTTGCAGCAGCGCTTGTAAAGTCCCTAAGAAATTCCACGTGTGTACTAGCTTTGCATACAGCAACTTTGACCAAAGCATAAAGTTTTGCAGCAGCAAATTTCAGAACTCCTGCATCTAGGCGAAAAGATAAACATTCAACATTTCTCTCGAGAGCTGATCTTTTTTTGTTTTAATTTTTATATATATAAATATATCATAAAGCGTACCATTTCCTCATTTCAGTACAGATTTTTTGAACTTTACTAAAATAAATGAAATATAAATGCTACAATTTTATGTTTAAAACAGGTTTTGATGACAGCCTTCCCCTAAGAGCAGGCCCAGAAACTCTGTTAGCTACATGGAGAGAGACAAAAACACCCCCAAAACTTTCTGCAATGCAAGAGCATTCAGAACAGCAGATGTGCCTTAGCTGGAGCTGCTTGCAGGTGTCCGTGAGCTCCTCATGTGAATGCCCACTCCCCTTAGTAGCAACTGCTTTATTACTAACCTGAAAATTTCACATTCAACATGTATCTCCCTTAAATTCATTGTCAAGACCCAGTTTTTCATATCTGTGTCTGCCTTTGCTGATCCCAAACAGCAAGAGGTATTGTCAGTTGTGGATTTGGAGATCAGGATTGCAAATTGCTGAATTTTCAGATAAAGCCATGTGACTTCAACCACTGTAAACCTAATAAAAAAATGTCAACCTTTGTTTTGTCCCTTCTCCTTCACAACCTGGAAAGTGTTCACAGCATTGAAACAACGAGGCATAGGAGTGGATGATACACCCCGCACATTTTCTGCACTTTCATACTTCTTCCCAATTCTGTCTTTGACCTTAACTGGTGCCTCCTAGACCAGAGAGGAGGTTCCAGGTGAATCCTACCCTACCCATCACAACCCCTTTGGTTCAGCCTTTGGTTCAGACTTTCAGGTCCTGCAGGTGAATCCTTAACAACTAAAGCAGCAATCTAAAATCTGTCAGTGTGTCTTGCTGCCAAAGGGTTTGTTGTTGGTTTACTCCTCCTCAATACATACTTTCTGAAACATTTAAACAAACAAACAAAGAAAAACAAAATGGAATTTTAAAAACAATGATAACACCACAATACCTGTTTAAAACAGTACTGCCCGTGCTCTGGACAAATTGTTAAGAGCAATTCAGCATTCTTATAATTAATCCACAACAAAAGAAGCTATAAGATGCCACAAATGAAGGCATAATTGGCCATACAGAGGCAACACTACCATGAATGTTGTTTGGCAAGAAAAAAAAAAAGCAGATACATAATTCATCCAAAGGATGGGTTCAGAACTGCCCGGCGCTGCTGGGATCACACTGCAGGAGACGGACTATGGATGGATCACTCTTGGCGCCTCGGATGAACTCTTCCAGAGAGAGCTTTCCTATAAAAGAAACACATTAACTTAGTGCACGTGGTGGGTCACAGCACACCCGTCAAGCCTCTAGATCAGCATGACAGAAGGAAGCTGAGGGAGCCCAAGGAAAATCCCTGGGAAAGCAACCCTGCAAAGGAAAGTCCTGCCTGCCTACACCCTGTTGGCCTTGCGGATCATCCCACGTGGGCAGGACACCCCAGCCACCCCACCTGGAGTGCGCCTACCATCACGGTTGGTGTCCATCTGGCGGAAGATCTTCTCTGTCCTCTTCTCTGGTGTTGACTCGTCTTCTGGCATCTTCATTACAGAAGAAACCATCTTATAGATTGCCTGTGTGATAGAAAGGAGCAAAGAGCTGGTAAGAATCAAATTCTCTTAATGCAAGGGTATGATTATCTTCTGGTGATGGAAACAGGTAGAAAATATCCTGGAAACATCAGTGGGACCTGCTCTTTGGATGCTGAAGGGTGCTGGTAGGCACCAGAACATGCAGCTTTGTTCTGCAGTGGGACACTTTATGAAATACTCTGTTTCTTTATTTAGTCATGGTCAAACACCACCTGGGTTTGGACCAAGGTTACATTTTTCCTTATTAAAGCAGTCTTTGGATGAATTTATCATTTGTACGATACATTAGGCATTGGCAGCTCTCAGAGCCTGGGGGAATGGCCAGACCACCAAGGTCTTGTCTCGTGCTGTGATGAGTCTCCATGATTTGGCCACACAGGCTTCATCCTCACCACACTTGTCTCCTTATTCGGCCTTTGCTTCTTCCCCATCTCCTTTCTCTCCCTCCTTGGTCAGCATCCTGCCTGTGGGGAGAGCAGTGACTCATTCCCTGTGTTTGCTGTGTCTCACAGATAACAAAGACTGGCCCATCTAGGAGGTGGCCTTTTCCTTGGGAGTTGGTGTGTGTACTCAGCTCAAAATCCCATTCACACTTTGCTCCACAGAGGTCAGATGTTCTGGTCCTACAGAGCACTGGTGCCACACAGAGCTATTCTCTGCACAGACAAATCCATTAATCATGTTTGGTACTAGATGCCCCTGAAGGAGAGGTAATGTTAATTTTAAAACAAAGATGAGGATCTGTCTCTGAATTGGTTATCCAAACCCTGCCTGCAAACATGAGTATGCAGCACCATCAAACAAGTGGGGTTTGTGTTAGGTATCCCTGCAGTGCCACAGCTGGGAGAGAAGCAGCACCCAGACGGCTGCAGGGTGGTGGCCTTGGGGGTTCCTCCCAGCCGTTTGGAGAGGCAGCACATCCCAGCCCAAGGCAGCATTGCCCTGCTGTAACCAGCTCCTTCTGCTGCCCTGCGACCCACTGGCTGTCGCGCGCTGCACCAGGCACACGGTACCCTGCAGCCCTGGTCTTTATACGTGGATCACTTTCTCCCACAGATTCAAATTCTTGTTTTCCCTCCGGTACTGTGCCTCCATCAGTCAGTTAATATCTTGGTGCAGATGTGATTGCTTTAGTTATTTGTTCTCCCTTTCCTCCTGCTCTGGGAAGGGGGTCCTTGGTGCAAGCCCCACATTGCTCATTGGGTCACCCTTCTTCCCTTTTCCCCTTCAGGCACTCTGCCTAGCAGCTCACATCATCTGGTACAGGATCTCCAAGGACTGGCTCCAGGAATGTAACAGCACAGATGGAGGATGCCACTAAGCAGCACAGACATTTTACACTCAGACTAGAGAGCATCCACTTCCTTGGCCATCTTGCTGGCTTCTCCTCTGCCAGCAGCTCACCTTTCACATCTCCCGGCCTTTAAATAACTTAAAGATTTACACTCTAAGAAAGGCATTTGTCTGTTTAATTAATTATCCCTCCCTTATGATCAGCATAATCAAACATCTGCTCCGCCAGTAATGTCACCAAGAGCGTGGCTGGGATGTTTAGGTCTGCCCTCCGGTAAGTCTGTAACACAGGCTATGGACCTGAGCAAGGGAATGGAGGTGAACATTTCCAAATGAACAGCTGCTGGCTGAATAGAAAAGTGCTGGACACCCTTTTAATCATCATTATCATGACCATCATGATTTGTGGTGCAGGAGTGCCCAAAGACTCCCAAGAGAATTAGAGTTTCAGAGTATTGGGCAGAGCTTCAGTACAGACAGGGATGCTGTCCACACAAGCACGATACTCTGATACCAGGAGAACAGAAGAAAGGATGAACATGCAAGCACATAATCATAGGGATGAGGGAGCTGGGGAAAGGAGGCAATAGGGAAAGAAAAAAATGGAGAGGGTGAGCAGTAAGAATGCAGACCTTCCTCATCCTCATCAGCATGCAAGGCTCGCAAGGGTCAGCGCAGAGATGAGGCTTATAAATCTGCCAGTGTTTAAGCATCTGAAGCTGTATGGCTTTTGTCTGGGGTAGGAAGAGAGGTGAAGGGTCACTCCCTCTCTCTGGGTGAGAGGACAGCAAAGCAGAGAATCTGCATTGAAAGTGTGGGAGGAATGCCCCAGACCGGGAGTGAGGGCGTGTTTACCGTGATCAAAGTAACCATAGTAAGAATATGCAGATTTTTGGGACAAAAAAAAGCACTTCACGATGACTTCATCCTACAGGGTCCTTTTCACAGAGGCGTGTGAAGGGAATAACAGATGAGATATTCTAGGAAAGCCAGATGGGAATAACATAGTAAGCGTTCCTTTCATGCTGAAAATGGTTACTCTGGACAAATTCTTATGTCCTTACTCAGAAGTTCATTGGAGAGTTTTCCCAAAGTAAAAGCTAGCTAAAGCTGATTAAGAATCTTAAGACTTGCCCCATATTAATTCAATGCAGCTACACAAAACTCTTTATTGTATGTTTGAAAGAGCAAGCTCTGAAAGGAATTTGGTTTCATGCGATAATTACATAGAGCTGGACTGTACTAACCCTGGGCTGGGACCTGGGACTGGAAGGCTGCAGCGGTTCCACTGCACACGGAGTGCTGCTCCTTGGCCTCCCACCACCTGGGCTGAAAACCATCAGTGGCATTCAACAGGAGAAGGCTTGGAAGTTGTTAATCTGTCAGCAGTCCCCTGAGTCAGGGCAGTGTTCTTAGGTGGGCTTCTGTGACGAGTGCTCCTTAGAGCTCCCTGGCACCCCGACTGCCACCAAGAAGTTGTGCCTCCAAAGCCCTGTGTACATCACTGGAGTGAGCACAGGCTTCAGCTTCATCTGCTGCGCTGCTGAACTCTCCCCTTTCATTTTCCGACTGCATCTGGACGAGCAGCAATGGGTGATTTAGGGCAAATCTCACCCCTTTGTCCACTCACACAGGTTTTGCTCCCTGTTGCTGGCTACCTCTGCTGCACTCAGGCCAGAAGCCTTGGTGAGGGTTGCATTTTCCTGGTATACTTGGCAAACTGTCAAAAACCTCCTTATGGTGATGGCAGCAATGACAGCACAAATTTCCAGTTGATCCTTTTTACTCTGTTGAAATAAATTTGGACAGCTAAAAGTCTCATGAAGTGAATGACTGGCCTGAAAAAAATTGTTTTCCTCTCAATCTCGTGGGGATTTTTGACACTGTCTTTATAGAGCTATATCAGCTTTTGCTTCTTCCCATACCAGCTTATGTTTCTTCCTGGCTTGCAAATAAGATATCCCAGCAAGTAAAACGTGTGTGCTCCGTTTTTATTAAACTGAAAGTGTTATTCTTGTCTCTGCTCAGTATTCTTAAAATGTCTTATGAGTCCATACGGTGAAAAAATGTATCCTTAGAACAAGGTTTCCATCTCTCATTTGAACTCTTATTTTAAGAGACTGTAGCCAAATATGTCCTGTTTCAGCAAGGGGAACAAACACAAATCTTCTAACCAGTTTGCAGCTATTTTTGACTGGACTGGGCTATTTAGATTATAGGTAAACATATGGGAGACATGAAAAGCCTGAGACATGAATCTGAGATGAACTGTGGCAAGGTCTGTCAAGAGAGCAGGCTATGAAGCCTCTTCCCACAGTACTCTGCAGATGTGCTATGCCTGCTAAGTGTAGCAGTATCCCACGGACATGCTTTCCTTAGGCTCTAAAACTGGCAGCCCACCACTAAACTCCTTCAACTTCCCAACTGTGCAGTTGGCTCCATGTGGATCTCCAGGCAGGGCTTTTTGGAGACCAGCCTGGCGATGCTCATGGAGGGGTGTGGTGAGTCTGCACTAGGCTGTGCCTACATGGTTAACAGCACAATGGTGTATGGAGCTTCAAGGAATGCAGGTGCTCTGCCATCCAGCACATCCCTTTGCAAAGAAAACAGGCTTTAAAAAGCTGCTATGGACCATTCCCGTCCATCTCCTTGGCAGCTGGCCAGTTGCTAAGGCTCCTGTGGGACATCTTAACCAGCAGTTCTGCTGTTCCAGTGCTGCTGCTGTTGCTGCCACTGTTACCTCAATCTCCTTAATGCAATGCCGAACTAGAGTGCAATACTGCATTGCCTGCAGTGCTGTTAGATTAGGCCAGAGCAATGGAAAAGAAACGCAAGGAAGTACCAGCATAACAGTGAAAATCACTGCAGAGAGAGGGCTTTCAAAGCACAAAGAAAAGCAGAATGAAAAAGAAGAAAAGTGTGCCTTGCCCCTATGCTATTTAAGATGCAAGAATCCCACAGTAATAGGGACATCATTTTTATGTGAAACCAAGACTTTTAGACTAATGGTGTTTCTTTTAGCATTCATTTAAATGTATTGTCTCAGGCAAAAATCCCAATGAAAACATAATCCTGCTCTATGAATTTGCAAATGTATACTAGATAAGGGACTTTCAATAGGTTCCTTTGAGACATATATCAGAGATACATCAGAGTTCTGATTTTCACTCTCAGAAAAACTGTGACGGCTGAGGGTCCCCTGGAAAACATTTGATACCAAATCCATATGCAAAAATAATCATCTTTCATAAATGAAAGCTATAGTTGTTTGCTGGCTTTTTGTATGTGATCACTCTACATCAAAGGAACCTCTTAACAAAGCAAGAAAATATGCACATCTACTTCAGTTTCAGATATCAGCTGAACACGTTTCCAGAGACTACACAACAAACCCCACCCCACTGGGAGGAGCTGCATGTGACCAATACAGGGAGATGACTGCATCCAAAAAAACCTGAAGGAAGAGAACAGGGTGAGATCTACAAGCATACTGCCTTATGGGAAGCTCCATCACTGAAAGGGCAGCGTTCCTGATTGGAAAATTGCTGATAGTTCATGGTAGAGAAATAACTCTTTCTCAGGCTTATTAGGCTGTTCACTTCCATAACTGCCTTTTGTGTGGTTCCTCAGAATTTGGTCCCTCAAGCTGAGGTGAGAGTATGAACATCACGCAGTTCAATCTGAAAGGAGGAGAGAGCCAGACCTGCCAAAAAGTGCAGTGGGAGAGCTGGAGTGCCAGGCTGAGAGCTGTGCACAGCCAAAGGGCTGCTCGGGGTTGGATACACATGGACAGAATGTTGCCCTATGCTGATCCCGAAGCTGCAACGTTTGATGATGGCATCATGGCTGTAAAGGACAATGTTATGATTTGGTACTGACATGAATATGAAGAGGAGGCAGAGCATTTCTGCCTCTAAACATGCTGGCAAGCAGATCTAGGATAACTGGAAAAAGCTTCTGGCTTTGCTAGTCCTTGTTTGGCTCACTACAGAAAATGCAGCCACTGATGTTTTCATTTCATTTGACGTGAACAAATTTGTGGCCTTGTTCTCCCTGCCTGTAAATCTCCTGGCCTGGGGGGTTTGTGCTGCCTCTCAGCACGGCGCCTTCCCCGGCTCCTCGACAGCAGCAAGGGGTCGGCAGCCCCTGGGGTGTCTCCTCCTCCTGAGGAGCGAGCAGGCACTCAGGTTTGGCTCCCTATGTTTGCTATGTACTCTGTTAGCTCCTTTGGGTTTTTGTTTTTTCATGAGGAGAAATACAGCTAGAAAAACAGTAATTGACAGGCTGTTTACCCTGCCTGGGGGAGAGGAAGACTGGTAAGGAACAGAGGATCTTCTAATGCAAATATTCCATGGGGTTTGTCACGGCACAGAGACAGGGAGGTTTCTGGGTCTGAATGCAGTCCTGCTCCTCAACTCAGACACAGGAACACAAAACAGACTAAGCGAAGGACGACACATCAACTCTAGGTTTGAAGCTGAGCTTTGGATCTAGTCTTGCTGAAGCTGTGCAAGTAGCCACTGTTTGGAGGATGTGAGAAGAGCCCTGGTAGAAAGACAGGAGCACCATGCATTAGGCTGACTTCCTACACACAGCTTGCCATCACAGCCTGTAACTTGTGTGCATTACTTTCTCTTAGTTTCCAGCACAAATATAACTCTGAATAATACAGCACATTGTTAGCACTTCAAAATTTCCAGGGAAAGGAAAAGATCTTGATAAGAGGCTTTTTTTTTTTTTTTAACAGAGCTGCATTATACAGATTCAAGCTGTGTAAATACACTACCATATCAAGAATGTTTTAAATCTTTCAGTAGAGTGATGTGCCTCAAGGGCAAAAACATGTTGGAGAAAGTCAAAGTGACGTGGGACTCCTACTAACAACACAAGAAAACACAACCAAAGAAGCTGTGTATGGAATCATCATCTACCCAGATAAGGTTTATCTATACCAGCAACTTAGTATGAAGACAGTTAGTACAATTCTAAGTACGCAGAACTCACTGGAATTAGGCAGAGAGACATCTTTTTAATACGAGATATGGTTCTTCATAATAACATGATTTCAACATAGATTCGTTTCTTATTGTGGAGGGAGCCTGACTTCCTTAAAAGTACACTGCCTAGCTGTTCTAACATACCTACTTCATCCAACTGTAATTAATCATAATTAATTGACAGTGACTTCCTAGAGTAGAGAACCACATTTATCAGCAGGTTAGTTGCTGTGCTCCACCCCAACAGAGCTCCCAAGGAAGAAATATCCTTGCAGTTTGTTCCTCAGGAAGAACTTGCAATGGATATTAAATACTGTAGTTTGAACTGTGGCACAATATGTGCCAAATGAAATAGCATTTTATATCCAAGCAGTTATACAAGATCATAAACCAGTGCTGCCAGTTCTTCATTCAGTGTCTCACTGCAACGTTTCTTCACAATTTGCTTTGAAGGAGGGAACCAAGGGGTTCCTCTGAGCAGCACATACCTGCACGATTTCCAGCATCTCTGACTTACTGATGTAGCCATTCCCGTCGAGGTCGTACATACTGAATGCCCACTTCAGCTTTTGCTCCAGTTTACCTCTCGACGTTACACTCAAGGCTATGATGAATTCTCTGAAATCTATTGTTCCATCTCCATTGGCGTCGAAAGTGCGGAATACATGTTCCGCAAACTTAGAAGCGTCCCCGTAAGGGAAAAAGTTTCCATATATTTTTTTAAACTCCTCCATAGATAAATGTCCACTTGGACAGTCTCTCAAGAAGCCTTTGTACCACTCCTGGATCTCATGTTCTGTAAAGTCTGTACTTTCTAGCAAATCTTGCATGACTTCAGGGCGTAGTTTGCTGTTTTGCTTTCCCATATTGGAGCTAAAATACTACCTGCAGAGCAAAAACAAACACATATGAATTATTATTAATTATTAACACTGAGTAGCTTGAAGGTTGTAGATGAACAGTATGCTGTATTCTGAGTTTTCTGATTATAGTTCACTCTTGGGAATCAACTGAAACCTTGGACAACATCCAGTACTACAAGTATACTCTGAAAAAATTAATAAGCCTAATCTACATGTTGATTACATTGTCTTTTGACAGTCTGGAGAACTCTTATTGCATTGAATTTATTGCCACCCTATTTTGCACTTGCAGTCATGAGGTAAGCAATGGATGTTGCAAGGTACAGCTGGCCAGTAGCTGCATGTTGCAGCACACGCTCCATCCCAGTCACCCAACTGTCCTGAGGACCTGGCCTAAAGAGAAACATTTTTTGTACCTCTGGTGGAAACCAGATTAGTACAAACGGCTGTGTTCCCTTGGTCTTGTTCCAGAATGGGATCAAGGTGCAACCACAGTGTATGCTGAAACCAGTAGCTCCAAAGCCCTTCTAGATTTATCTTTATAACCAGAAAGCAATCCAGAAATTGCCTCTCTTTGGCTTGGACCAATTCCCATTTTACTTCAAAACGAAGACAAAATCTGAAGAGATTTTATCAATGGTTGATTCCCCCACCTCTAACTATTATTGTGTTTTTTAATTTTCCTTGCAGACAAAAATTGGATCTGTTACTAAGTAATAGTAATCCAGGTGGTTATAGCTCTTTGAAAAACCCTCTCTTAAAAAAAAAAAAAGTGAGAGAAGGAGGAAAAAAAAAGTACCCAGACAAAATTGGAAATTCATTTCCCTTAAATCAACCATTAAAAAGTATTACTGGATACACTCTCTGTTAAATCAACTTAATTACATTTCATTTAAGGCAAGTTGCTACATATCACATTGTGCATCAGATTTACTAATGACTGATGCCTTTGGGTTTTAAATTTTGGAGTCTGAGTGTGTGCATCATCAGCTTTACTGGAAGCTTAGCATTATACGTGATTTGTGGGAAGCCCTTCTCTATTGACAGAAACCTGCCTGAGAATTTGTCACGCGAATGACAGTCACAACTAAGATGTGATGTATGGGTAACTTAAGTAGAATTGCAAAATAATTTAAGGATGTCTCATAGTGTTGTCAGAATGGAGTCTCTGGGCCAGAGATGGATTTAATAATGATGACTGGAATGGCTAATCAGCATTCAATAAAATATCCTTTCTGAACCAAGGTATTACTTTTTAAAAATGAAGAATAATACAGTATTGATACATGACAGGGGAAGCTACTGAGAAATGTACCACCACTTGAAGCTAATCTACTGTCTCTTCTGTTTGGCACTGAGAAGAAGAAATTGAGGCTCTACCAGGTTGATGCTATTCTTTTTTCCTGCGGTGAGAAGTTCCCGTTCTCCCCAAGGAATCTGAACTCCCAAGGCAGCTAGAGGACTGATTCCTTAATTTCCTGTGTTCTTGGACCAGAATGACCAAAAAGCTTTACTTCTCAAGTGTAAAACAATGGGATCCATCCATAGGATGGATCCACAGGATCCACTGATGGCTGTCTGGTAACGTCTAGTTTGGTAACTATATGTCCTGTCCAAACTCGTTGCCTGCACAGTTCATGGAGAACAGGCTCCCCTGTTCACAGACAAGAGGCTGGGAAGGACAAAGAATCCTGCCCGATGGGGGCCTACCCATCTCCTGACCATTGCAGGGGCTTGGTTGACTATGCTGACCAAACAGTACCTTTTCCTCCAAAATGTCTCCAAAACACTTGAAAACTGGAAGATGCCACCTCAAAGGTAACTTTTTTCTACTGCCTTTCCTCCTCTCATCCTGATCAAAACATGCTGTACAGTTTTTAAGTAATCCAAGCTCTTAATGCCCTGAAAATAGCAAAAAAAGTCCTTGTTTTATAGGCCTGGTCCAACAGCTGCCGAGGCAGCTGAACGCTGTGTTGCCTTCCACGGGTGTTGGACAGGGCCCATAGTAAACAACCTGGGAATTAGCGAACAGATTACATTAGGGCAGCCACAGGGCTTTCTGTCAGACAAAACAACACGATCAGGGTCTGCCAGTGGGACAGAAGAGCAACTGGACAAGTGAAGTGGCCAGGCTTAGTTTATAGTGGCACCAGTTTAACAGAAAAAAACAGTGAAATCCCCAGAGTAGGCAGCAACGGCCCACACCCCCAGCTGGCAGTTTTTCTGCAGCACCAGAGGCAGCACACTCTGCAGACCTTTAGAGCAGAGGGAAGATCTCTGACTAAGGTGCAAGCTAGCTGTGGTAGGAACGAGCTAGAATGAGCCATATAATCCCCTCTTCTGCTTTTTAATAACTCAAACATTTGAAAATGGAAAACTCAGTTTGCACTTTTCTAGTCCACAGTCTTCTAAAAAATAAAATAGTGAGGTCAGATGCAGGCAGTGTCCTTCAAGAGGTGGCCAATGAGCCTGTGTTTCACTCTAAAAAATATATTGCACAAGGTTGCAAGTGCAACGTATTTTTGCCAAATAATAAAAGCCACAGAAGAGTAGAGCACACTGCCTTGCGGAACATCACAACCAGAAAAGTCTGTGTACTTCAGGCAGAAAGGGAGAGTTAACCATATGTGACTTGCAGTACAAGGTTGAAATCCACAGCCATTGTGATGCCAGGTGATGCAGTCAAAATCAGTAGCACTATTGCTGAGTCCACTTGTGATGAATTGTTATCATTTTTGGCCTCCAGATTGTTCCTTATTAATAGGTGGTGTTCTGGGAACCGTAACAATGGGATTTATTGTGCCTATTTTTTCAACAATAGATCATAATGCTTTTGCAGTCCAAATACAGAAAATCCTTGAAAATACTTGAAGATCCTTACAATCACTTCATAGACTGCTGCCTGACTCTTCAGGATAGATTAGATTATGGGTAGAGTGCAGTGAGCTAAGGAAATGTCAGCTAATGATGACAGCAATAAATGCACAGAACAAAATAAAATTGAAACTGATTTTAGGCATTTTTTCACACTTTATCATCTTTGTAAATCTTTCAAATTTATAATAAATGATTAAAAGCTAAAAATACAGCAAGTAAATAGTGAACAGCAATCACATTGGCAAAGTAAAATATTGACAATACTGAGAAATGGATGTTGTAGGTATACAAAAATGAAGACAAATTAAGTGTTTAATTAATATGTTTAATTGCATATCTTCCTCTGATACAATAGTGTTAGACATAATATATATGAATGACTTGCTATACAGAACAACATATTTAAATATTAAGGTCTTAATTCTTAAGGCAGTATTGTTTAGTAAAAGAATGTGATGTGTTTATGGCTAGAAAGGTTGATACTGTTTCAGCCAACATCTACAGACCATCAGGAAGTAAAGCGTCACTGCTGTGCAGTTGCTATGGAAAGAATCCCTGTTCACTGATTATTGGAGGAAATGTCATAGGCGATGCTCCTTAAAGGAAATACTTAATGCCTGCTCTATTCAGGTCTACCTGTGGAGTTTTTAAGCTGAAGATGATAGAGTTGTTTGACAGACAACAGGCCTGTGACAATTCAGCATAAGCAGAGACTGCACCAGCGGCTTTCCCTGCGGTGCAGCAGGTTTGTTGTGTGCAGACAGGACAGAGATGCTGTTACAGCCTTCTCCTCACACAGGAAGCACTGACTGGGCAGAAGGGCAATGAACACCTATTCTATCATGTGTCTCTTTGCCAGCAGCTTGCTGCTGCTCACACACAGTTGTTAGCTCAATCTGAAACCTCAGAGTAAGGTAAACACTGTCTGCTTGAGCAAGAGCCCTGCAGGAGCTGGAGAGCTGCAGCAGCCAGGAGCACGCAGCCAACCCACTGCTGTGTGAAAGCAGCACAAACATCTAAACATATTTCCTTAAAATAAAAAATTTTTACTTTCTTCTGTTGAAGGTTCACTATAAATGCAAGTTCTAGCAACACATTTCTAACAGTGCTTGACACCAATCTTATAAAGAAAACGCCATGGTTTTTGGTTTTGTTTTTATTGAGCTCAATCTGCCAAAAACAATAAGACATCTTCATCTTCATTTAGGCTTAAATCTGAGGGGGATTCAACTGCTGGGAAAAAGTATTATGAGAAATGGGCATTTGTCCAGGGAAGCCTTGCTTTAAAAATGGAATATTTAGACTACTGGGTACTTCATAGCTAACAGGGCACAAAGCACCTGAAAGGTGTAAAGAGTAAGTGTGAAGACAAGTCCTGCCTGATCTATTTCCAGGGGGAAGTGCAAGGTGAATCACACTGTAGGCTTGGCTACAGACACCAACTCTGTGAAAAGGAAAGCAGAAAATTTTTCACAAAGCAGGAATGAAGGTTCCATTTGGTGATTTTTGTCTTCAGAAACTTCTGCTTCTTGGTTTTTAACATACACACAGTTTGACCTCTTTCCAAGAAATAATCCACTTATGGGTGCAATGCTGTTTTCGATATTTCTAACACATAATTTGAGAAT
The DNA here is from genome assembly GCA_013400975.1 of Atrichornis clamosus. Taxonomy (NCBI): domain Eukaryota; kingdom Metazoa; phylum Chordata; class Aves; order Passeriformes; family Menuridae; genus Atrichornis; species Atrichornis clamosus. Next base: position 125,905 of record WBMZ01012333.1, read on the forward strand.
TTTCCCAAGACTAGAAATTGTGGGATTTCAATCTCTGCCAAGCAGCTGCACAAGTTCTTGATGACTGCTGGAATTAACTAAACACTGAGCAGGACAACAGCATCACTCTGAGCCAGCTCTGCTACCTGACAGTGGCGAGAAAGCAGCATTCCAGCAGGAGTCAGTCCCCTGTGGCAATGCCACTCTCTGGTCTGAGTGTGATTATCCACTCACCATCACTGCTGTGGTTTTTCCTCTGGAATAATGGCTGATCACTACTGAAAACTCGGATGTGTGACAAGTAGACTCATATACACCATCTATCTCTCAAGCTGTCGGCACATCTGGAAACGGCAGGGATCTCACCTTCTTTCATGTCCTACCCTCCCACAGTCATCTCCTGTCACTGCATACCAGCCTCCACAGCACAGAAGATAGGGCTCCAGCAAGCTAAATTCTCCTGCTGTCATTTTCTGCCACTCCTACCAGTTCTTTCTCTGCCTGTCACTGTGCAACTCAGCTCTGTCACAAGCTCAGAGAAGGGGTGCTGCTCTGTCCTGGTTGACCAAACCTCAGGTTGACCAAACCTTGCAGCACAGCATCCCCTTACCCTGCAATAAGTGTAGGGACATCAAGGGGAGACTGCAGCACACGTCAGAACATGGGACTTTGTCTGGGAACGTGTCCCCAGGGCTTCCAGGTCAAAATTTTGCCCTGTTATCAACACTTCATAGCATTAGAACTACTCTCTTCCTTCTTGTCTGCCAGCTGCTCTCATTGCTTGGTAAAGCTTCAGGTACCAAATACCAGTTTACCAATTGTAGCACGTGTCAGTCTCTGCAAACTCTAGTTATTTGTGATCCAGTGTACACACACTTTCAAATGCAGCTCTGGTTCATCTTTGCCCATGCCCTTACAGAATGGGAGAAGTTACGTGCATTTACGAAAGTCAAGGCTTGGCGAACACATTCTGGTATAAAAGCCAAATTTCTTCCATAAGTTCAGTTACTCCTTTGGGCTGTAATACTGCTAACTGCTGTACCAGCCACCTAATGAGATAGTTCAATGCAACGCCTATCGCAAATGATACGTTCTCTTCCCATCTGTGTATACTGCTTCCCTGTGCCTGGAACACCAGGGTTGCCATGGCCTGGTCATGAATGCAAACCCAAAAGTAAATGTGGGCAAAGCACTGTCTGTGATCACGGAGCTCTCCAGCAAGACTTGGTGAGCAAGGCAAGGCCACGTGTTTGGTGATCTCTGACGTGCCGCAGCACTTGGAAACTCTGTGATCAATCCCTGAGCTCTGATTCGCAACCTCAGAACCACTTCTAGCACTGCTCTCCACTGTCCCACTGGAAACTCCAGTGCAGGATCCTGCTGGTGGGACACAGGGCATAATTACAGCAGCAGCTGCAGAAGCAGCAGTGCAGGGAAGAATAACTTCTCAGGTTTTAGTCTCCTGCCATGAAGCGTAAGTGCTACCTGGTCAAGAAATTTTTTCATCTCCATCCCACAGAAAACTACCGTGAAGGCTCTTGGAAGCAGTCACTTTGTTTCCTCCTGGCCATTTCTAGTTTGTTTTCACACCTTAATTTGAGTAAGCAGCATGGAGATGTTTGCCAAGAAAGGCTTTTGCTTTATTTTTTTTAACAGCATCTTGGAGCATATTTTTGAAAGACAACCAAACTTACTAAAAAACACAGGGACTTAGCAAAGAAATAAATACATGCAGAATAAAATGTTGAGCCTTGCCACCCTCCATTTATCTGTTTATATTGGCAAACAGCAAAAACCAGAAAAAATTCATGAGCAAGATTCATTTAAAAAAATCTGTCATTCTCTTATTAATATTCCAAAGGAACAGCAGTAAACAGATTTGCAGAGCAGTATAACAAGTATAACCCAAATACTTCTAGCTAAAACTATAGCTGACATCAAAGAAGAGGAAAGAAGAAATTAAGAGGAAAAAACCCAAGGAAAAGGTGTGGATGAGATCATAATTCAGTATTTATGCTTTGTTTGTCAACAGAAAGAACAAGGTACATGTGCAATCCAATTGCCTATTGGTACTTCCTAATCTGTTTGTCACAATATTCACTCACTTTGTATTAGGATCTTAGTTTGATTCCCAGATACTGACATTTCACTGCTCTAAGTTACTGTTTTGGTTAGTGTCAAGTTTCTCTAGCTCCTTACCGGGGATCTTTCCCCTACCAAAGGTGCCCCTAATTTCTCCTTTGACAGTATTTGTTCTGTGCTTTCCTGCTACCCCAGGATAAATTCAAAAGAAGAAATAAAAGCAAATCCTTTAAAGCTCTGTGTTTTGGTTGAGGTGGGCAGTCCAAGCAGGAGCAGCTGCACAGAGTTCATGTTTTTCACACTTGGAGGTGCTTACGGGTATCAAAAATCAAAAGCCCAGGCTGTTCTCCCTTCAGATTTGCCCTGGCAGAGAAATGCTACAGTTGTTCCACATTGTCTCCTATTCCTCTCTATCATCATTCCTTTGCAGCAGAAAGGCAGTGCCCCATCAATAAATGCTAGTACATTACTATTGGGGTCTTCAGCATCAGTGTGTTAACTAAATAATGGCCTAGTGCTGATCATGTTACTCTCAGCAGTGCCCACCGTCTCAGCAGGAGTTGTTTCGAGACCAATAAGCAGTGTTTCAGCCTCAAGTAGTGAGCCTCAAGGTTGATGCCTTCTCACTCTCTCTCCTTTGCATCACCTTCAGCAACACTGGGGCTTCCAGACAAGGTCTCTGTTTCCAAAGCGTTTCCTGTAAGGCTGAGTGTGTGGTACAAAAAGAATGACTAGGCATGAGTATTTCTAGTACTGGGAGAAAAGAGCATGCTACGTGCATTTGTACAGTGTGTCACATTGTGCCGCGACTCCTCTCTCATTCATGGTTGGTCACTCTTTCCATCTTAAAGCCCTGCATTTAGGACTCAGAGCTTGTTTGTGAAGCTCCTCCTGACTGAAATTTGGTGTACATCTATCCACCAAAGAGTAGTGTCAGTATTTGCTCATGTAATGGGCCACCTCCACCCATGAGATTTTGATTGCCTGGGGCAATCATGTCTGTCCTTAACCTTCTGGCAACCAGGTACTTACTGCTGCTGCAGCAGCAGCCTGGCTGTCACAGAGGGGAGATGGAGCTCACTGCTTTACACAAAATCTCTGCTGCTTCAGACAGAGTGCACCTAAGCATCTTTAGGAAGGTTTTCTGCTCAATTAAAGTGTAACCTCAGGCAGGGTAGGCAAGCAGTGAAGCCACATGGAAAAGGGACTGCTGACGATATATATAAAGAAAACAGTATTCCCAAATCCTACGGTGACCCTCCAAGGTCTAAGTGGGTGTAAATGTGGGCTCCCCTGTGCATATGGTAGGGAATCTGGCACTTCAGCCTTTCTCAGTGTCCTGGGCTTTGACTGGAGACACTTTGGGAAGTGATGCCACCACCCTATGAGCAGTGTGAAAAATGCTGCAGTAAGTGTTGGACAGTCATTCCCCAGCGCCAGCAAAGGCTTCACCCACCCAGAACAGCTTGAAAGTAACCTTTTTTTTCCTTAATGAGAAATGAGAAAATAAAAAAGAGAAATGAGACAAAAGAGGGAGAACTCAGGAAGATTTGTTTAAGCCCTCTTTTCATACTCAGAAAAGGTCTATTTAATTTCATTTCTTCCTAATTCTCTTGGAACTCACAACAATAAAACCCATGCCAACATTTGCATGCTTTTTTGGTTCATAATAATTCATTTGTGAAGTTGAGAAACAACAATTTACCATATGCTGTGTAAGAAAAAACCCCAACATTTTGTTCATTAACCCTGGGTAGAACCATCTAAGGTCTTTAAAATAACTAACTCTTTGTCTTGGCAGACTTCAGATGACTCTTTTGGGAATTAGATATATATTTATGTATTTGACTTCTAAAACCCTATGGAAATAGTATTTCTGTAAAAGTATGTTTGCCTTTGCCTAATTTTGTACGGCAAAGGGCAAGGAAGACTTTGTTGACAGTACATTAGTACATCCACCCTCAGGAGGCTGCTTTTCCATATTTTACTGCATTCAGCTGTTTCACTAAGCACAGGGTATCTGCAGTATTTATAAACACGGATGTTAAGCTGACAGCAGGGGAGTTGGCAAAAGCTCTCACCTGTTCCAGCTGGAGGTGACTTTATCGACATTCTTTCAAAAGAAGACCATGTAAGAAGATCCAAATGATGGAAATGTTCTGCACTGTACTGTGTCTCCTATGAAGCAGCTTCTGAGCCTAACATCTCTTTGGTTAACAATACCTTTCTGGGCCACATTTCCTAAAATGCTCAAGGTCACATTTTTCCAAGTGCCCAGCACCTACAATTAAACTCAGGCTTCTCAAACAAGACACACCTTCCATTTGGGCACCTGTGCAACAGGCAGTTTCTAAAAAAGTGTCTGTATCCAGTAAACTGAGACCTGCCAGAAAATAGCAGCACTGATTTTGGTACCTAACGAGGGCCTGAGTGCTTTAGAAAAGCCACCCTTCCTACACACCTGCGTCACTGCTGTTTGTCTTTATCCTGATACTCACATGTCCAGCCACGTCAAACTCGATTTATTCTCCTTTCTTCTGTAGGGCTCCTCTCCTTTGTGCAGGGCACTCATCAGTAGTAACATAATCCTCCCCTATGCACCTGAGCACACCAGTCATCGAACTCATCTAGCAGCAACTTCATCGGGTTTCTAATCTGTCCTACATCTTGTTTGGTCCTTTTATGTAACCTTATATGCAGTACCTTGGTGGAGGTAGTGGAAACTAAAGAAGAAAGCTACTGTTGCACAAAGTAAGGCGAGAAGCTGATGTGAATTCATGATACTGATTTTTTTAATCTTTGTAAATAAATAGGATGTGACTCCAAAAGAGTGACATTTGTGCTTAGTCTACCTTTATAAAAATTAAGATGGTCTCCTATCCCACAGCAGAGACTCAGTACTAACAGAAAAAAAATGAAATCATGATACTGGAAAAAATGGAGCCATTAGTTGGCAAACTAGGTATTTTTAAAGATGTTCTTATGACAGGAAAAGGAATGACTGTGGAGGTTCCTACCTGGAGACTAACTGTGAGGTTTTGTTCCATATTGAAGAGAATTATTGGAACTTTCTCCAGGCAAGCAGGCAATAGGAGAGTGGGAGTGCGAGGTTCTGGCAGACAGGACCAGAATTTTGCTAAAGGAGATGGAAACTAGATGCAGGTAATGTCACAGTTTGCAAGTTCATAAATATGAAAGTCCATGCCAGGGATGATTTGTCCAGCACTTAGCACTGTCGAGTGTGCCTGAACAAAAGGACCTACTGTAAGAGATCTGGATGACTAAAGGAATTTTGTGGGAGTTGTAGGAATGTTTAAAACAGTCTTCAAAGAAGTTTCTAAACTTCAGATATTGTGTTAATTTTTTCTTTGTGCATGTCTTATTTTTCAGAATTTTTACATCCTTGAATTTGCAACATGATCCTGTACATTACTGGCCCTGGATGAACAGCACTGGGTGAATAATTTTTCAGTAGAATCCTTTTCCATCAGGTAATGCAGCTTAGCTGAAATCAAAATGTTTTGTCACATTCAAGAAGACAAATTCTGTGAAAATGTCAGAATTTATAATTTCAACTTGATCTTTTCCTTTTAATAAGGCAAAAAAGTTACTTTATATTTTTATTAATTTTTTTGCTTTTATATTTAATATTAATTTTAGAATTATAGTCATTTGATATTATTGGGAAAACAATTTAATGCCAATGAAGTAAAATAACTTGGTGTTTCCAGATCTTTTTTAACTTCCATCCCACTGGGAAATTTTGACGTTTTCTTCCAATTTGCAGTGAAAATAAATATAAATGTCAAGATTTCCTTTGGAATTGGAATTTCAGATTCTAACCAGCTCTAACCAACAACAAAGCCATCTGCTTTGTATTAATGACTTAGGGCAGTATGTTGTGCTGCAAACCAGGGTAATATTCTACTGTTCAGCATTGCTCATGGAAGTCAATGACATATGGCAAGTTTCTAGCTTCTAGTTGTCTAGAGGAGTTTGAGGCTAGCCATTCTATTTTATTCCTCATGCTCTCTTGCCAAGTTCAAGGAATTCATCATTCAAATCCAAGATTTTCCTGTGAATGCATGAGAAAACATCCTCCCAGTGACATATGGCACAGCCTACAGCTCCTACATTTGAAAGGAACTCGTAATTCCCAAATTGCAGTGCAGTAAGCCACTGTTATTTTACAAAGGTTTTAAACTGATAATTTAAATATAATATTTGCTCCATGATAAATGCCTATTTTTGAACGTAAACAGTAAAATAAATCCATTTGATTTCACAACTTAATTTCATCCAGATGAGTCATAATATGAATTTTATTTGAGAAGATATGCTGACATGAAGGACTTTAGCACAAATGAAAGAAAGTAACATTTTAATTTTAAGACAATGTCTTTGCTATTTTTTCCTAAGACCTCTTCTCTGTCTGCACAAATGCAAACTTCATGCTGCAGATAAGGTACAGGAAAACCACACAACTGCCCCCAGGCTGGTTCAGCAATCCAGTCAGCTTGTGAAGCTCAGCCATGGACCCCAGTTCAGATGCTTTGCTGTGCCCCCTGAAAAGTTCTTGTGAACAAGGATGCGGTTAGCTTTGGTGATGACAGTATCTCTTCTTTTTCCTAACAATCTGATGATTACTCAAGCCACCTGATGATACCTGCTTCTCCACACTCTACATGGACAGGTGACCTGGGAGGGCTGGATCTGGGCGTGGACAACAGGCGTTCAATGTGCAGATTCTGTTCCCTCTGAGCAACATTTGAGTATAAACCTGAAAAAGCCTTAGCTTGGGAAACTTAGTTTGGATATCATCTATAAAGTTACTGGAAGAAGATTTTGATTTGTATTCACTTTGAAAGTCAGAATGACATCCAGTCCTGACAGCCCGCCGTGAAAAACACAGACCCGTGTCTTACCCAACTGCTATTTCATGCATAACACAGTGTGCTGCCTGATTTTAGAAATTACTCAACAGGAATGAATTTGGGAGTTTGAACAACATGGTAAAGGTCGGTAAGCATACTCCCTTAAGAGGCATAGAAAAACATTTGACAAATTAAGTGCAAAAATAATTTGCTGTGCTTCTCTGTCCATCTCTCACATACATGTAAATAAATGCTCGTATAATCTTGATGTTCTTACTATTACTTGTTGTTATAAATAAAGAAAACCCTAGCAGTTCTCAGTATTAAGTGTAGGCAGTAGACACTCATTTAAACAATACTGTTTTACAAAGGAACCTCTGAAACGCCATGCATCCTATAGTCATAATATAAAGTGTAGTAAAAGAATTGTTTGCATGAATTCAACAAAAGTTTTTTAGAAGTTCATAGCATTACACAAACTGCAATGAGAAATACTGTATAAAACCCAGGACTAAATCTAGATGGAAAAATATGAATTATCAGATTGAAAACTTTTCTGCCATCGCTGAAAACTGTATGCAAATTCAAGTAAGATAAACTCCTCCACAAAAGAATGGGTTAACAGCACTTCTGCCTTCACTACTAACATCCTCTGAGGAAGTAAACAAAGTCCATCAGATAACTGTCTTCAAACAAATGAACCGTTTCTTCTCATGTGAACAACAAACAATTTATATTATTGTAGTAGAAAAGTAGAAGTGACAGAACCAGAAAGCTTATTTCCAGAGTTTAACTTTAGGAAAACCAGATTTTATCCAACATGAAATAAAATGTCACTATTCACCACTTCCTAGTGACTGTAAATAAACAGAAATGCTGGTCCTGTTACATTTTTAGGCCAGTTTACTTTTGCCTCTTTGCTGTTCTCAGGATGTCAGTTTCTCTGAGATTTCTTGTATGGAACTCCTAGTGCCTTTCCCCATTTTTCATTTTCTAGGACTTTTATTTATCGTGTTAGTATATAAAACTTCGTCCTTTCTTTTTTATGTTTTATTTCTCTTTTTGCCCTTAAAGCTTACTTTTCACTACTAATTCTTAGCTCCCTAAAACAAATGCAATCTTTCTTACTTTTTCTGTTACTTTTGGAAAAGTCCAGGTCATGTAATTTCTCTTAAATTTTTCTGCATTTCCTATGCATGTCTGTTCCTATTATTAGCATTTGCAAATACTGGCATTTTTCATGCCATACACCAACAAAACAATATCTTAACAGTGAAATATATCATGTTTGAAGTAGCAGGGTTCGGAAACCTTGGAAAGATACTACCTATGGCTTCATCTCTGTGTCTCTCTCTAATTAAATAATCCAAAACAAATATGCAGACATATTTGATATCTAATTAATAGAAAATTATTACAATTTCATCCCTCATTATTTGCCTTGCTGCTTTTGCCTTAATGGTAGAGCACCAGTGCTGCTGTTATCAGGAGCAGTTTCTGAACTCTGAACAGCATCATCACCAATGTTCAATTAGAAATTCAGATTTTGATGATCTGATTCCTTCTCCTGGAAGCATTACTTTACAGACATGGAAATGAGTGCAAATGTATGCGAGTGTGAGAGACACTGACTCTAATGAGAATATTTTGCCTGTGGCTAATGGAAGATTTACCAGTTACCTGATGGCCAATATTTCACATCCCTTCATGTGCTCTTATGCAATCATTTCACCGACAGAGATTTCTGTCTCTGGCATAATTTGACCCATTTTCTTTTCTCGCTCTGTATGCCCCGTGTGATCCATTCTTTCTACAGCAATAACCTCTTGCATTCTCACTATCATGCCTCATAAAAATAAAGGTCTTGTATTTTAAATGTCTCCCCCTTCCTAATTGCTACATATAGCTTTTAAGATGTCCCCAAAATATCTTCCGCTGACAATTCTCCCTTCCCCATCATTTTCACCAATAATTTCTGTTCCAACCCACTCCTCAGACATTTCATGCTTCCTCTCATTTCATGCATCAAATATTTCCTAATTTTCTCCTCTGCTATCAATGTTATGAAAACCAGTAAAGCTCCACTGCTTAGAAACAGGATGAACACTGAAGAATCAGCCCACTGTTTGTAAAGTGCCATACAAAATCACCATATAAATCACTTATTCAATAATAAAAGCACATCCTGTTCCACCAAATATGTCTCATATCTTGATGTTCTAATGAATTCGCTGTAAAGTCACTTAAGTCAATGAGCAATACATTACCAAAGGAAATTGGTAATTGGTAGTTTTGGTACTTTCCTCCTTTGGAAAGATTAAGAAACAGACAGCTATGCAAACGTATATTAAAAACTTCTCATTTTCTCCTTGTTTTCTCTTTATTAAAAGAAGGATGTACCTCATGAGGCTCACTGCTTTTTGATGAATGTTCTAGTAAAGGGAGCCATTCATGAAGCAACAGTATATATTTCATTGCAAGGTGCTCTAAAGTCTATCACTCAGTTAAAGGAAAACAAGGATGTTTTCACATTAGTCTCAACAGGATGATAAAACAGTCGCTTATCTACAATTTACCACCCAGCACTTGGTAAGATTCATTTGATCTCAATCTAAATGAAAGATGTAGCTATCATCACATCATGAACACAGTTCAAACCCACACATCGTTCATTCATGTGTGATCAGATGGGAACTGGTTTCAGTAATCTCATACTGATTTGTGAAACCTCCTATTAGCATATATTGTCATTATTCTTTTTTAAAGGTTGGCAGCAAAGCTGGCTTTGGAGTTGGTTTTCAGGCACTCAAAAAAAAAAAAGGAAAAAAGAAAAATCCCACACAACAAATTTGAGAGAAAGCCAGCATTTTCTGGGAAGTTTCCTTAATGAAGGAGTATGAGTGGGATAGAGCAATACCCTTGATTTTGGCAGCAAACCTTTCTTCTGGCAACTTCATTAAAAAGCCATTCCATAACTTTATGAGTTATCAGCAAAGAGCTGGCATTTTTGAGTGTGACTGATGGTCCTCCCTCTGCTGACAAAATTAGAAACATCAATAACTCTTAGATTAATTGCTTAGAAAATTTCCAAAAGGCAAACATTTCCTTATTTTTAGACCCTTATTTTCTTCTGTAGTCAAAGCAGTGGAGGCCAAAGTTCAACCACATGTACTTCACTTAAATGATGGGATCTCTGTACTCTGAGTTTTCTATGTGTGCAGAAACAAGTGTGCATCAGTGCTATGGGGGCAGGAGTGTCCCATGCTGAGCCCTCAATTCCCAGTCCCTGAGTAAATCCTGATTTATCTCACAGAGACCTGGAAGCAGTCTTCATGCCCACATATCTATAGATCCTTCCAAAGCAGTGGAGGACATGGACATGTTAGGACCTCTAGCAGGGACTACTGGCTACCAGGAGGACAAGACATTCCCCACGATGCTGGATAGCCATAATGAAGTGTTGCACGTGGCTAGCAAAAGGTGGGCCAAGAGGTGAAGGTACGTGCTGGCAGTGACATGGGCTGATGGAGTCCTGGCACAAGAGTTGTTGCCACCTCAAGCACGAAGTTGAAAGTTGGGGAGATGCTGTGAAATAATGCACAGCTCACCACTTAGATTCTTCCAGTTGCTTATGCAGGGGAAAAAAAAAGGTCTTTCTAAATGAGTTTTGTGTAACCTTCTCCTTCCACTGCTTAGTTATGCTCCTGGGAATCCAGTGATGGGGTTGCTTTCTGATCAGAGGTCTACATCAGCGCTCCTGAGAGGCCCCGCGTGCTGCCCCTTGGCAGGGTACCAGCAGGTGATCCTCACCAGCACAAAGCTTGGGTGTCCTCACCAGCACAAAGCCTGGGTGTCCTTGTCAGCAGAGAGCTTGGGTGTACTCACCAACTTATGCATGGTATGGGCAGAAAAGGCTGCAGAATACTGCAGAACTGGATGAGAATGATTAAATATCACTGCTAAGAAACTGTTTGTGAAGGAGGGTCTTAACAAATCTTTTACTTGACCACCTAATGAGGTAAAAATAAATGGACTTGCAGAAGTGCCTTAGCAGGTCAGACAAAGCACTCAGCCCCGAGCTAAACACAGGAAAGAAACAGGTGGCCTGTAAATTTATCATTGTTAATGCACTATAAGCATGACAGAATAGGGTAATTAGCGCATTTGGAGCAGAGAGGGATATTAGTGGAGAAGAAGGTTGTCACTAACCTCCATGGAGCAGTCTCATCTTAGTTTTAAAGGAGGCAGATGGTGCATTAGAAGATCTGTATATATCTGGTGACAAACACATCTGCAATCCACTGGTTTTGAAGACCGTGGGGGCTTTGGCAAGGCCTGATTTCTCCTGACACTTCTTGGTTCTTGGAACAAATGAAGTCAGATGATGAACTGGGCAAGAAGGGATGGGCTACTTGAAACCAAGTGGGAGACCTCAGGAAAAAACTTATTTCCAGGTGTGACCTTATTCCAGCCTGGGCAGAAATTCTTTAATGATCTCTCCATGTAGATGCCACCCTGTAGCATTCAACAGTATAGGACAAAGGTACATTCTGCTTTTTCATAGCATACAAACTAATGTAATAAAAATATAATCTCCTTTACAAATCTCTTATACTGTGAAACCATCCTGGTGACAATGCTTGTTTCACACTATATGGGCAGGTATGTCCATGCACACACGTGATCACTTCTCTAATTCTTGACTGACAACAATGAAGTATAGCATGAAGAAAAGCAGCAGGCAACCCTGAATGGGAACACTCACCTTGCAGACAAGCAGATGTTCAGTTTTGCCATCATCTTATCAACTAGGAGGTCTGAGTCACAGAATCACAGAATATGCTGAGTTGGAAGGGAACCTCAAGGATCATCAAGTCCATCTCTCAACCCTGCACAGCACCACCCCCAAGAGTCACACCAAGCGCCCGAGAGCACTGTCCAAACACTTCTTGAACTCTGTCAGGCTTGGTGCTGTGACCACTGCCCGGGGGAGCCTGTTCCAGTGCCCAGCCAACCTATGGGTGAAGAACCTTTTTGTAACATCCAACTCAAACCTTCCCTGACCCAACTTCATGCCACTCCCTCAGGTTCTGTCCCTGGTCACCAGAGAGAAGAGAACAGTGTCTGCCCCTCCCCTTCCCCTCCCGAGGAACTTGTAACTGCAATGAGGTCTCCCCTCTGTCTCCTCTTCTCCAGACTGAACAGACCAAGTGACCTCAGCTGCTCCTCACACGGCTTCACCTCAAGGTCCTTCAGCATCTTTGTTGCCCTCCTCTGGACGCTAATAGTTTAAAATCTTTCTTACATTGTGGTGCCTAACACTGCACACTGGATTCAAGATGAGGCTGCTCCAGTGCAGGGTAGAGCCTGGCTGTCGATGCTGTGCCTGATGCCCCTCAGGACACAATTGGCTCTCCTGGCTGCCAGGGCACTGCTGACACATAGTCAACTTTCTGTCATTCATCTACGCACACATGCAGGGGATTTATTTCCTTCTTCCCGAAGGTAGAAGGCAGAACTGTCCTGCCTAGGCCAATTCATACCAAAAACCTGGGGACATACCTCTGCATGCTCTCTGCATCAGGCAGCATGTGGGGCCTTACACTGAGCACAGCATGTGCTGTCCAGCTCCCCTTGGACAATCACAGTATTTTACATGTTTCACCTAGAATCTAGATTTACTCTTTGTTAAATGAATACCAGACCTTTTAGGCACAGCTTTGAAGTGGGCCCAAAGTAAACAAGGGTGCTCAGGGAAGATCAGACAGCTCAGGTTTATCATTAAAGTATGCTTTTTTCATACGTGAGATGCTCAAAGAAAGGAGCCTCTGTATGTGAAATCTGAAAGTAGTCTCAAATAAAAAAGCATTATTCTGCTGGCTTTTTTGCTGCAGAAGTCTCTCTCAGCAGATTACTACTCTTGTATCTATTGAATGGCCATTTGAGACATACATTTTTTAATCTGGGAACTGTAAAGCTCTTATATATTCTGATCCCTTCAATTTACAAAGCTAGCTGATAACAGAAGCATACCTAACTAAAATTTGACTGAAAAATGTCTAGAATAGCACACTCACAGATGTAACCATGGGTCCTCGATGAGAAGATCTAGAAACACACTGAGACCCTACTGAAAGGTGCATTGTAATCACCACAGAACAAGAAAGCACCTTCTTCATTCTGAGAAAGACACATAGATTCGATAGTTCAAAATAGAAAGCTCTCTAGATACTTCTTGAGATAGTCACAGGACCATACTCAAGCAAATGGGCAAAGCTACACTTTATGGGACAGTAACGTGTGCAAGCCACTCAAACTATTTGCAGGGAGAGTTGAGGTGCGATGCCGGGCAGATTCCGTCAATTTGCAAGACCCTCTCTACTTCAGGATGCACAGAATAAAAGACTCAGGGGTGCACAGCTTTTGAATTATAAGTAAATTCCCCCTCTTCAAAGCCATCTTCCTTATTCACAGAGACCCCACTCTTGGATTTCTGCAACTACTTTCCAAGGGTTGTCACAAAAATGAAGCATAACCGAAGGGTGTATCTGACTGCATTACTATATATGCTTCTACTACATGACAAGAGATTCAAGATAGAAGAGTTGAGAGATAAAAGCACAGATCACCCAAATTTCTACTTTTCCAACGATGTGAATTTGAAAACTCAACTTTATCTTTTCATGTAATATATGCATATATACAATATATGTGAATATATATAGCATTAACTAGATGAACACACTTTCAAGAGGAGAAGACAAGACACCCTGTGGTTAGGTTACCATGTAGGTTAGTACAACCCAGAGTGGGGAGCAGGCTGCAGAGGTGGATGCCAGGCTGAACTGTGAACGCCCTGAGGAGAGAACCAAATGGGTCCTTCAGAACTGCTAGCTGGGACAGATCCAAGGTCAGCTGTCAGCGCTGCTCTGCACAGGACCAACTGCACCTTCACATGACCTTGGCACTGCAGCTCTGCTGAGCTGCTGCAGTGAGGGATGTGATCAGTCACGCATGGAACATGAAGCAGATGTTGTAAGCAAGGCACTTGCTTCTCTTCCATCATTGCAAACTAAAAATGTGCCTCAAGTAAGGGATTGCCTAAAAACATGCTAACCACTGAATGGATGCTCTCCTGCCTTCTTTCCTGCCCCAGGGTGATGATGTCTGTCTCTGTTTAGGCAGAAGACTGCTTCTGTCCTGCACTGACTCAGCCAGACCAGGTGGCTGAGTTACTTAGGGTAAGTCCATAGCATTACAGTACTGTTGTAGAAAGAATTAGTTCCTAAAGCCCAAAGCTCAAGCCTTCTATCTGCTGAACTCACTGCCACCAGGGAAATGACATTGACATCTCTGAGAAACAGGTGAATGGGAAAAAGTGTAAGGAACTGAGAGTTTTGGATAGAGCTTGGCGCACAGTAGGCATGATGTGAGAGGGGACATATTTAATTACAGAGGCTGCATAGACAAGAACAGCTTTTACAGTAACACAAGGGATTGCAACTCAGCAAAATAATTGCGTAACCAAAAATAAAGGCAAAACCATCACAACCAAGCTTCACATAGTCAGAGGAGAAGGGACTGTTGGGCAGCCAGCCCTCTCCCCAGGTGGCTGAGAGGAACGTCCATTACCAGCCAGCTCTTCCCCTGCCTGCCTGGCAGCAACCGTGTGTGGAGATCCTGTAAGCATCACATAGCAGCAAGGATGCTGAGAAGCTGCTGGACACTGACCACATCTCTTATCATGGGATTTTCTGCAGCCATTGACCCTGAACTAAACTCCCTCTTTTGGCACCTTTTTCCATTTGGGGTTTCAGTCCCATGGTGGATCTCCCTCCATAGTCTGAGCTCTTGCTTTTGAGGGAAAGACAGCACTGTCCTTCGCTCCAGTTTGCAAAGTCTTTAAATCAGTGTTCATCAGCATAAATATTGATGAGACAATGGTCAGCTTGGTACACTAATAGCTTCAAGTTAGCAGCAGTACTAGTTACAGAAACTCCATCACCAAGAGGAGCAGAGCAACAACAGCAAAACAATGACATTTCATAACTCATCAGAAAACTGATACCAAACAGCTCCAAGTCAAGAAAATACTAAAGAGGATGTTAAACAGCATTGGTCTAGAGCACCTGTCTGTAGAAGGGACTGGGAGAGCAGCCTGAACATGGAGATCTGAATTCACATCTCGTGATTAACTTCTCTAGCGTGTTCACCTTCCCAATACTTCAGTACATTACAGGAAGTCTCTGGTGAAGAGCTTAGGCACAGAGCAACAAGACACAGATCCAAATAAGTTTAGACACTGAAAATAAGAGTGAGATGAGAAGTAGGGTCCTTTTATCCAAATGTGCTCAAGACAAATATCCAAAAGTCCCTGCTCAGCAGCTATTTTCACTGGAAGTGGGCAGACACCAAAGGTTGCCTTCTTGTGACATTTCTCAGTATAAATTAAGTTACATAACAGTCTCAGTAGGATTCAGCACCTACGTTATACTTGATCTTTCTTATAATCAAGTTGTTCCTTTGGCCTGAGAAGAGTCTAGTGGGGAGTCCCTGTGCACAGGGAGATGTCAAGGTTTTCATCACATCCTGAGGTCACCACCATTACAGACAAAATGTTAAACTTAGGCAAAGCAAAGTCCAGGAAGCTTTAATGAACAGATCTTCTATACTGTGACACAAGTGGTAATGTTGTCTAAGACGAACACACCATGAACAGTCCATGAGAGATCTAGGGGACCACATGCACTGCAGTCCTGTTGGCTGAGCAACCTCCTGAGTAACTATTGTCTCTCTTCACAAACCAGAAATGCCACAATGTGGTGGAGAGGAAGCTTCTTGAAAGGTCTTGTGTTTTGATAAATCCCAGAGGATTGTACACACGGTGGGGATGCTGAGAGTGTACCTACAGTCACAACACCTGGGCAGCAGGGCCCGTGCAGGACTCTGCTGGTGATGTGCAAACACAAGGCTCTGGCTCAATAGTGTTTCTTTGGGTGGAAACCAGAGCATACAAAGGATATGCTCAGTCCTTTGGGGCTGTCAGTGACCCAGACAAGAACTGGCGGGTCCTGGTGTATTTTCTACAGCATGGTTTTCACCTACCTCTGACTGCTGCTAATACCAATCTAACAGTCTTCAAGATGTCAAGGAACTGGTTTCCTCACCTATACTAGAAGTTGTAGACAAAGTGCATACTGGCATATATTAATTAACTTCTGCTACTTTTCTCTAGGAAAATTATAAAAAATAAAAAAGGATTTATTTTTTTAGTGAGGACTCCTAAAATGTCAGCTGTACCTAGTGAATGGAATAAGAAGAATGTAATTAAACATCTGCTCTTTCACTCCTAGTAATGACTTTAAAATAAGCAGAAAATTCTGAAGGTTGTGGCCATGGTAACAGACACTAGCTTCAGAAAAAGGAAGTATCTGCAATTATAACTGAACATAGAGATTGCTCATCTCCTTCCCTGAGCTGGAAGTTTAAAATCAAAGCCTTGATGTGTGTGCTGGTCCCTCTAATATAATTTCATCCTATGCCATGTGGCATGTTTATGATGAGAAACTACCAAGTATAAAAATATGCATACGTAGTTCAAATGCTACATTCACTCTTACTTGGAGGACGAAGCACCGCTCTTTTTTTGACAAGGGGCTGGAGCAATTGCTGGTAAATACTTTTGTGGAAAATGACAATGCAGCAGGATGGAAGTGGGCCAGATCTTCCCCTACCATGCAGCTGTCTCCCTCCCTTAGATCAGCGAAGCAATAGCTGCTTACAGAGTGATGTCCAGCAGCTACAAGCAGCATTTCTGGAAGATCCTACAGAACTGAGCCTGAAGACCTCCTTGGCTCAGCTGAGAGAGAACTGACAGAAACTGATGAGATTCCTCAAAAACACCTGACTTTATCACACCCTACTCACTGGCCTACTGCCTCCCGTGCCTCCTCAAACGCTGTCCTGACTGTGGCCATGGTGTGGGCAGTTCACTCCACCTTGCACCCCACCAGGCAGCGCAGTTCCTCAAGCACAAACGAGTGGAGAAGAATAAGGCCATTAATCAAACAAAGCCCAATAAAATAAAAATCACAGCAGAGATGGGCAGGATAAGCTGAGACAGAGGTGGAGGTGGATAACACAGATGTGCTATGCACAGAGATGATAACCAGCTCCTGGAGCTGTGCAGGACAATGGGAACTCCTTGCAGCAGGAGCCAGCAATGAAGGAAAGGGCTTCTCAGAGTGTTTTACACACCTGTTTTAAATGGGAGCTTGTAAGCAATATGCATATTGGCCAAAGAATCCAGGCAAAAAGCATTTGTCCATTTTAATGCCTAATATCAACTTCGGTTCATAAGAAAAGTGCAAACACTCCTCTTTGAAATGTGCGTGGTGAAATATGATATGAAAATAAGCAGGCAAAGGAAGGCCTGGGGAGCTGGTGCTGCAGAACCCTACTGAAACCACTGGCTGGTATTTTTGAAGGCTTCCTGTAAACCTTGTCTGAGGTTCACATCTAGAACTGGGGTGAACCTCAGCTGCTGGCTGGAGGCCAGCTGTGAAGCTGGTGCAAGTAAATAGGTTGCAACAGCTTTCTGTGCAGGTTACAACTATGGGCAGGGTATGAATACCTGAAAACATTACAATTTCTGTATGATTTCCCTTTGAACTGCACTGTAAACACTCAGACAGCACAAACAGTACTAATTTATTTGGATTTTGGTAATACAGATGCTATGTATATTTTTCCTGGGAGTTTCCAAGTGAACAAGATGCCACTGTTTCCTTATTGCAGATGCTTTCAGCACACCGTTCAGAGCATCGTACATTTTGGCCTTCAGAAAGGAAGACAACACACCAACACAAGGATTTCTTTTTGTTTGGATCAATGGTTTAAAATTATGTTAAACTAGCACATACCAACCACATTGCTGGACCTTGCAATGTAGATGCTGCCTTTTCAAATGTGAAGACAACCAATTGCTCCGAGAAGTTTGGTGCAGCTTGCAAACTCCACTAGCACGGCCAAGAGAAATAAAGCTACTGCCACCAGCATTACATGGGCTTCATGCCTGTGGTTTCTAACAATGCCATCCTTGCAGCATGGCCAAATGAAAATTTAATTCAGTGAAGTTGCATAAGAAACTCTGGTCTCACTAGCAGCGCAAGGCAGCTCAATCATGAACGAAAATCAATGACCTGTTAAGACTTGGGGGTTAGACCAGATGACCTTTAAAGGTCCCTTCCAACCCAAACTATTCTCTGATTCTGACTTGTGATGCCTAGAGGGGCACCTGATTGCCTTTCTGCACAGCTGACCCATGCCCACACAGCCACCTCATTCCCTGGGGCTTGACCACACTGTGGTAGAGCCATTCCCATTTCTGAGGCTGCAGAGATGCACAAGTTCAGCAGTTCCACTGCAGAGGTGTGAGCTGCCATCCAGCCTAAAACGCTCAGCCCTCAAGGTGTCCTTACTGGCTGCAATATGTATCCCTCAACTGCTGCCATAGGAGGCCTGTGGATATTGAGCAATCCCCAGACACCATCCGAGTTTGTGTGATGCCCAGTGCATTCAGCCCTCCCTCCCCACAACACATGAACAAAGCCCTGAGACGTCTACCCAGCATCGCTGTCCTGCAGGCAGCTCTCTCCCTCCTCCTCCTGCTGCTGAGTGGCAATAGCCTGTGGGAATCAGCATCTCCTGTGCCACCAGTATTTAGAAGCTACCCCTGTTTCTAGATCAGAGGTGCAGGGAGTGGACTTGCAGTGCGTGTACCTCTCTGAAACTCACTGGAAGAGTAGGGTGTCGCTAGTGGGCCCGGACACCTACGACACGGACGGCCTCACGTAGATGAAAAACCGCCCTCTTTATTATAAGTACAAAGGTGCTTATATGCCTTAGCGTGCTGGAGTGACATAAGGTCATTGGTTCACTGACCAGCCACCCCCCAGAGGGATTGGCTGGACCCAGTAACTCTTACCTCATGTTTTCTTCTTTGGTCTCATAGCAAGACCATAGTTTACAATACTTCTGAATTGTTTTCCTGCAGCGTCCTTGAGAAAGCCTTGCTTTCACACAGACACTTGTCAGGAAACTGAAATCTCTTTGCACCCAGGCCTGTAACATCCACAGTAGGGTGGTCAGGAACCACTGCAGAAGTGGGCACGAGGCGGACAAGGGGAGGCAGGTCTTCTCCTGGTGCAGGACTGCACTCCTGATTTTACTCAGGCTTCTCAGAGCCTTGCTCCTTATGACCTTTCACATGAGCTGCAAAGAGTGACAGTAGATGCTGGTACCCAGAGGGAGGGGAGACTTAGTGCTGCTCTGTTTCTTTCCCTGGAAGATTTGCTTGACAAGGAGGTGGTCAGAGATGCAGAGCAGAAACCTGAGGGAGGACTTTCTTGCCTGCTCTTCTGAAGCACTGGAAATTGAATGGAGTGGAGTGTGCCATGAAGCCTCACTTCACTACAGCTTTTATCTTTTAAAATTAGGTTAGGAAATTTATTGCTACAGTAGCTTAATCCCAGAGTACATTATCTGTACACATGATGGACTGGAATATGAACTAATTCTGTCAATAAAGTGACTGCCTGCATCTCGATTGTCAGATACAAGGAATTCAATCTTCCCTTTGAGATGCTAAGTAGCTGCAGGCTGGTACAGCTCCCTTCCTATGCTTTTGGTTTGGATGCTTCCTACATTCAAGTTTCTCAGCAAAAGATGATGCCCTGGGAAGGCAGGAAAGTGGGGAGAAACTTGGCTCCAGGCACCTGGCTGCACATTGTGACTGCACTAGCCCGTAGGGTGGCACAGGGGCTGCAGTTCCCAGGGACTTCTCTGACTGATACCATGAGCTCTCTATGCACTGGGAACCCAAGTGTCTGGCTCTGCTCATCTTCAGTCTGCGCCCTGTATAGACAGGAGAGGTAGAGACTAGGAAACGTGTTCCCTCTGCTGGGTTCAGATCAGCAGGGAGCTTCCTGGGTGGAAGAGATCCACCACAGGGCATTCACGGCCACAGTCCCCAGTTTTTTCCTGAACAGAGCAAGAGGGCTGGACTGGGTAGAGCATGTGTACAGATACACACTGAATCTGAATCTAGAACTAACCTTTAACAGGTTACATCCTTCAACAACAGGTCAGGAGGGGATTGTTCTAATATCGAACTCTCCACATCACTTACCTACAGAAAACTCCAGATTCAGAAACCTAAATTTCACTGTCTCTATACAAGCTATAGAAATCTAGTCAATACCATCTCCGGAGTCTAGAGAGTGTGTGAGCAAACTCAAAATTTATGGACCGGTGTCTGGTAGAAAGAAATATTGGAGGCTAGTTTCAGAAAAATGCTTGAGCAGAACACAGTCTCAGTTAGCTCAACATCCAGTGTCAGATTGAGTTATATAATTTCTTCTTGATATGAAGTTCCTTGATTTTAGCAAAAATAGCTGGAAAATGGAACCTCATGACAAAATAAAGCCTTTTCTACTTGACTGCTCAGCAGACAAATCCTCAAATCAATTATTCTGAAAGCTGCACCCAGGATAACTGGTCTGCCAAACAAGATGAAGTCAGGAGCATCACAGGAGTATCTGGTCATTGGCTTTACAACATCTCAGATGGAGGCACTAGGTGAAGGCTTTTCAGCCAGCCCTCAATATGCAAAGGTGAAAGCTTATTCTTCAGATCAGAGAATGGTCTAATGTTCATCCAAAAAAGCTAAATTATAATCAGGGAACAAGCTTAACTAGACTGACTTGATATTTCTGAAGGTCTTTTCCTCTTCCCTTTCCTCTTTTTTTTAAAGGAACTAGTTCTCATTCAGTTAATTCAGTTCTCATTTATATAACACATTCAGAAGAAGTAGCTAATAACATTGAGAGATATCCAAAGCCTGAACTACTCATGGAAAGCAGGACAAGGACTGGTTTTCCTGTCACCAAAAGGGCAGCTAAAAATTCAGTAATTTCTCCTCTGTTGCTCTATTTGAGCCCTAAAGAGAAGTAGCTCTGTTCTTTGGTTTGTGGAATGTCACCACCAACTCCTCCAAAAGTCTCTAAGCCCTTTGGCACAAACAAGAGAAGACAGTCAGATCTTTGTCAGAATTCACAGGGAGATGTTGGGGGAGAAGTCTCACAGTCTTAATTGAAGAACAAGCAGGAACATTTTAGGACTACAAGATATTTATAGTCTCACACACTTTGAATGTAAAGGGTACAAATATAATTTCTGCTATTCCTCTGCAGGCCAAGATATGAGGGACACACGTCAGAACACAAAAGAATTTTCACCCCATTCCAAATTCCCATTAAAAAAAAGCGTACTTAGTCTGAAAAATAAGTGTAGTCATTTGAATCATGAATCTGGCTTTACAACCCACTGGGAGACTGAAGCAGAGCAAAACACATCTGCTAACACCCTGACTTGAGCACCACAATTGGCAAGTGCTGCTGAAAAGAGATCTCAGACTGAAACTGCAGAAATGTTAGAGGTTAGAGCTGAAGTTTCTTGGCAGAACTGACCTTATAAGGAAACCCTGTAGGAAGTCTGCCTGCACTGGCTTTCCAACCAGCACATAAGCATTGATTTCTAATAGATATACAGATGTATACAGAAAGGTTAATTTAAAACCACTTGGGTAAAACCAAAGCAAATCATTCCTCTGGGGGATGTGCTGGACAGAGTCAGGCAGATGTTTCCTCCTTCAGGATCACGCACTGAAATCAAAGGGGAAATCTCAGGTGGAAGGTGGCTACAATGGGGTTCTTCCAAGATGAGTCTCGGCATGGATACAGTTGCGTATTTTCATTAATAACCGCGCTGCATAATCTCAAAGCAGTGCAATTACCAATGACACCAAGGTGAGAGGCACCATCATCTGGGCAGAACGGACTCACACAAGAAGAACGGGATGATTGTAGCACTGGAATAGCAAAGGGATGAAATTCCTTACTGCAAAATGCAGTATCTGAAGGAGCAGCAGGAAGAATTTATGCTCCTAACTAGAAATGATGGAGCAGGAGGAAGAGCTGGAGATCTTATACAGTCATAAGATAGCAGGAAAACACCACATGACGTGTCCTGCAGGAGACAAGTGATGCTTTCTAACGAACCTGTAGAGACTGATCTGATGAGTTCAGGGAGGGTGAAGGCCCAACGCTATCAATGGAAACACAGCAGGCTTTGGAAATCTGAGGGCTCACCTGGACTACTGTAGTACACAGCCAGGAAAACATGCTGAGGAAAAGGGATTTTGGCCTGCAGTGACTGCAGAGCAGGGCTATTAAGCCAAATAAGGGAATGGAAAGCCTGTGCTCTCAGAGGAGACCAGAAGCACTCGGCTCTTTAGCCTTGCTACAGAAAGGCCAAGAGGGGTATGGTTGTAGTCTATAAATACACCAGAGGGGGTACACACTAGGGAAGGAGGAAAGCTGTTCAAACTGAAGGACAATGCTGGCACATGAACAAATGGGTATAAATTTTGGCTGGGAATGAGAAGCAAATCTCAAACCACTGGAGCAGTGAAGTCTGTGGAACAGCCTTCAAAGATCACAAGCCAAAGCCTAGCTCATGTGAAAATGCAATTTGAAAAATCCACCAATAGAGTCTGTATGACATAGGCACTGGCAGTGGACTGGAGGAGTCAGAAGGTCCTCTACTGTCCTGACTTCTGGAAGTGAAACAGCATCCGAAAAAACAAGTGTGCTTCTCACAGTGGGCAGAGTCTTTCTGGCACAGAGGATCACCAAGAGGAGAGTCAAAGCAGTGATGTTAAGTAAACAATATCTCTGTCTTCCTCTGCAGTATGTAATCACCCACCACTGAGCATCAGTGATGGGGAGTGGCAGGAATGTGAGTAGAGGTTTAGGCAAGCAGAGGAATGAGTGCCAGGACACAGCAGACAGGTCAGGAAAGCTGGCCAGTTCTGTCACTTCAAGCACCAGACAGCACTGAGAGAAGCAATACAATTATTGTAACAAATTTAACTGAAAGTAAGATTTACAAGTAACCTCAATAAAATTCACAGCTGGTTGGGCTTGACCTTGGAGACAAGGGGATTAGCAGACTATGTTGTCCAAATCACTAACTAGTAAGTTTTGAATTTTCTTCGAAAGTGAATCACATGCCCAGTCTCTATTCAGTATTGAGTAATTCAAGCTTTCTACAGAGTTTCACCTCTTTAATGTGATCTTTTTGTCTCCTGTGAGGAACATAATAATTCATGAATACCATTTTTTTCATCCAAAGACTTCTGATGACTTCACAAAAACTACTGGGTGACAGCTGCATTACAGTGTTGACTGAACTGATGCATAGGAAGAGGGAGGAAAGGATTTTTTTTCATCTGTATGAGTTTTTGTATCAGCTGGTCCTGTGCTCCTGGACCAGCGGGGGTCAGTTTTCAAGATTCCTGGGTTGGCAGACTCACACGGGAGGATAGCACGGAACAGACTCTCATCAGGCACTTCTTGACCCTACTAGGGCACAGAGGCTGTAGGCACCTAAACCTCCTGACAGCCACCCTTCTGCCCCAGGGCATGCACAGCACTGTTTGTAGTGACAGTGGGAAGGCACCGTGTTGCCTCGTGCTCCCCGCCAAGCCACACCATGACAGGCACGGAGGAACCCCTCGGCTTATCAAACCTTCACTCAGTTGTCAGATGTCCACTTAGAAGGGAAAAACACAGGTGGCAGGAAGCTCTTTCTCAGGACACCACCTTGGACTGAGCTCTCCTTTTTCCTCCTCTGAAAGTTGTTTGCTCAGGATTTGAAATAGTAGTAAAGTACAAAACAAGGCACTTCACTTTTCAAAACAAAAGCTAGCCATGCACGGGGTCTGCAAGCAGAGAGGGCCACCACAGTTCCCTGCTATCTGCTGAGCTTCCAGAGGGGAGTACTGAGTGCAGTGAAACTGGCTGGAGACGAGGTGGGGAGATTGACAGCTCATCATCTGAACTCTCTGCCCACATTACGGCTGTCTCATGAGTTTCCTCAGGGCAAGCAAAACCAGCTGAGAACACATACCACAATACCTAACAAATCCACCTGATGTCAACGTCTCTTGGGGGCTGTGTAATACAGTTAACTGCTGTTCCCATTAGAACTACCAAACCTAATTACTTGATGTAACTGCATTAGATGAAGAAGGTGCATGTTGCTGAGAGTTGCCTAGTGGGAACGTAGAGTAGATCTTTCTTTTGTCCACTTATAATTAAAGCAATCTTCTTTGTATATTAGATTCAGTGGTTTATAATGAAATGCAATAAAGATTCCTTGAGTAAATCACATTTTTCTTAATATGTTTATACAATTTTATGAAGTCTTTTATTGATTGGAGGAGAAGCAGCTTCAGAAATAGTGTGCTTAAGCAGACATGACAAACCATGCAATAACCCAGCACTTCCAAGGCTAATTCCTTAAGTAACAAGCATGTCCCACAATGGTACCGCTTCCATTTGTGCCAGGCCTGTCCTGAGAGGCAGCGATCACAAACCTCTGCGATGGGTGTGGTAGGGCATCTCAGCAATGGCTGGGAGAAAAACCTGTCACTCTGTTGTCTGTGCAGACAAATTTAGCACTCTGTGAAATCTTGATCAACATTACCCACCAGCAGAATTAGGTAACCAACTTTAAGTAGCAAGGAATAAGGAGTTATATCTAGTTGAGCAGCGGCAATTTGGACAACATTGGAAGTTGTCAGTGGAAAGACTGAAGAAAATTGCAAAATATGGTACAGAACAAGAAGTGCAAACACTGATGAAACACACAGATGGTTGAATAGACTTTTATTATCAGATGAAACAACAGTGTCTTAAAATAGGATCACATTTGGGTTAAAAAATGAACAAAGTCAAAGAATTGTAGATTATAGTCAGGTGCTCAGTGGAACCAGAAATTTAAGGAAGTTTTTGCTTTTATCTGATGATTCTTGGAAGAAACACTTGTGTTCATAGTTGTGAAACAAGTATTTCCTGTTGTTGAGCTTTCCTTTGAAAGAAATATTTCTGTTTCACTACTGAGAGCGGTTGCAGAGCTATAAATGCACAGCAGGCTGTGCAAGACAGATCTTTAATTATACCTACCCTTCCGTGAGTTCATTGGGAGCCAATTGCTCAAGGCTAATAAGGATTAAAACATATTCAATGACTCTGAAAAACTGTCTTAATGCTAGTCTTCCTAAATCCCCTGCATTATTTGGAGCAATATGAGCACAGCAATTCCTGTTTGCAAGTAAAAGAGGAAAACTTTACGCTTTCACACAGTCATGCCTAAGTCCTGCTTTACTAAAAGGCAGGATCCTGCCATGCTAAAACTCACTGTTCAAAAGTTTTCAGTCAATATCCTCATGCTCTGCAGGACTTTGATGTAAATCTGCAAATAATATCAGAGTTCCATGAGATGGCTTCCAAGTAGCACCTGCCGAGACACTGTAGCTGTGGTCACGTTCATCCCTCCAGGATGGCCACTGACACTAAGTGATTTGCCTGTGGTTACAAGTGAGTCTGTCGGGAGGTTTAAATGAGGTCCTCTGCCTAAATAGTCCCAGAGTGACAGATTTTTCCGTCTACCAAGTGACATAGCCCACCTCTGCTTGACATCTGATACATGAACTGCACTTCCAGCATGTAGGAAGGTGGAAGGCAAGTCCCATCCCACTGATCACATGACCAGTGATGTCCCCAAGGACACCACTGCACCAGAACAGAGGCATGGAAAGCTGGACCTAATTGAGAAATCCAGGGAAAGTGGAAAACACTCCATGTCTAACATAGGAAGCAATTAAAACAATCAAACCTACCTGAAAAGCTGCAGGCAAAGAGATAGGTAAATGCTCCCCCTGGCTGTCTCAAACCCTACTGATATTATGCTCCAAGGTGAAAAACATAAAGTGTGAATTCATCAAAAGCAGAAGTACTGGGAGAAAACTGCATTCAGAAATCTCTTTTGCTTTTCACCTCTTTCAATCCTGAAGTTTTATGAAGAGAGCATGTGGACATCACTTCCCTCTTTGCAGACTGAAATGTGAAATTTCTGACAGTGCTGTGTGGCAAAGGCAGTGCTTCAGGCAGGGTTGGGCAGCCCCCAGGGAGCCGGGGGTGCATGGTGTGGTGCATGGTGCTCACTTCAGGCAAGGGAAGGTTTAGAAAACAGGTATTAAACATGACACAGCATTAGAAAAGTGGACCATGTTGGTCTCTCACTGAGAAGGTTAAAACAGATAAAAACAATTTACTCATTCTGGAGAAATGGTGGAACAGAAGGGGTGCAGTACTGGATATTGACTCTGCCATTTTCACATCTTAAAAATAAGTGGATTGTAAA
Organism: Atrichornis clamosus; assembly: GCA_013400975.1. Classification (NCBI taxonomy): domain Eukaryota; kingdom Metazoa; phylum Chordata; class Aves; order Passeriformes; family Menuridae; genus Atrichornis; species Atrichornis clamosus. Next base: position 152,169 of record WBMZ01012333.1, read on the forward strand.
CTAGAAAAAGATTAAAACTGAACCTCACAGGGCGAAGAGTGTGTACCAAGAAACAACATGAAATCAACATCAAACCCACACTCTGTAAAGAGTCAGGCCAGTAGTTTATGTGATAATGTTCCTCTGCACAGACAGATGAGTAAAGACTGTTTCTCTCTAGACCAAAGGTTTTTCTTCATCCTTTCTTCCAGTTGTGTTCCTCACTTCCTTCACTTTGGTCCTATTAGAACCTCACTGCTTTGTTTGACAGACTGTTCCTGCCAGCCTTTTTGTCATGCTGCAATGGGCTGATTTCCTGCTGGTAGCCACGGCAAGAGTCTGCAGCTCATGAGCTCTACCTAGACCTGGGCTTCAGAAAAAACACTTTATTCTTAAGGCTCTTTTTTTCCCTCCAAGGATTATCACCCAGTTATGCATGATGACATTTACCACATCACCTGTGACTACAAAGCAAATGCATCTGGGTGCATTTCCCAGCATGGCAGCCAACTGGCACAGAAGTTCTCTTGTCCATGCCATTGAACTCTGCACCCTCTAGAAGTGTGTTTGCCATTTGACCCCTGGAATGGCTCCAGTGGCACAGGCTGGGAGTACAGGAACTGGCTGAGGGCTAGAATGGGATAGGGACCACTCTGGTGAGGGAGTGGTTTTGCCTACTAAGCTCTGGTATTGGGATTGCTCCGTTTCATTTACTATGAACACAGCCAGTGGTCACAGTACAGACAAATTCATTCTCTCAGGAAACTGGATAGCTTGTCACCTACATGAATGCTGATGTCAAAACAAGAAATATCAAGGCTTGGGGGAAGCAAACGCTTACCTATCATGGGATATTAAGAGGGGATTATGACCTAGACCCAAGGTTCAAATCATTTGGAACAGGCTCTGCAAGTGACCTTGGGCTCAGTGGGGGGTTCGCTTGGGCTCTGAAGGGGTTTCAGGACATTTGCACACCAAGGAGCTGGACTGGATGCCAAAGAGGGCCAAATGTGCCCATGGAGCTCACTCCTTGTACCTCCAAATACCAACCTTGGTAGGCTTGACCCTTGCACCCCAAAAGCCAGTCCTTGTGGGCTCAGCCTCCACCTGCACTAAGCAAGCCTCCTGCTGGGGTTATTCCAGACTCCAGACCAGAGAGAGTGATGTGGTAGGGTCGGTTCAACTCCCCAGCACCCCGTACTCGGACAGCAGCATCTGTTCAAGAGGTGTGTGACTCGTCTGGGTCTGGCCACCTCCAGGTGTGATGCCTTTCACTAGGACTCCGGGGATTTCCACAAAGAGGCACATGCTGCTGCCTCTGGTCAGTCCTGTGTGCATGCAGCAGCGCGGCCACAGGAGAGCTGGTTGATCTCCAGTGAGGGTGGTGAGAATGGGATGCTCCTCTCCTCTGCTCCTGCTCAGTGCTTGTGCAGCCGGCCAGCCACAGTGAAGGTGAACTGCTAAGATGTGGTGACGGCAAGCTGCTGCCATGAGCATTTAATTTTTAATTCTTCTCAGGGCTTCTTTCGTACACCCCTCCCTGTAGCAGCAGGGGAAGGCTGCTGGCACCTGTTTCTGGAACTCATGGTGTTTGTGTTTGGCTGCATGCCTGACTGTGAGGGAAGAGAGAGCAGGGTCCCCGGCCTGGTGGGTACTGTCAGGGAGCCCCTCCAGAGCAGCTGCTTTCCTAGGCCAGCATTCAAGGAAGGATGGGACACACAAGGTGCTTTGAGGGCTGGAACTGCATCCCAGCTCAGTGGGATCTGCCTGCATCACAGGTCCTGGGGTCAGACTCCTTTGGGCTTTTTTTCCCAAAAGCATCCTTTCCTTCTCTTTGAAGGAGCATCCACCAGCAAGAGATGCTTCTTTTAAAGTTGGGCTACAAAAACCCTGGACAGAATGATCATATTGCCTGAAGCTTGCCCCCAGGAAGCACCACTGAGGGCTATCAGGAAGGAATTACTGGGCTCATCACTGAGGAAGCAAAATGGCCTGAAATACTGAAATACTACCCCTTGCTGCAGACGCAGCTGTCCCACTTGGGCTGCAGATCCCCTCTTCTTCCCACTCAAGTCATTCCTTTGCTTAAAAATGTTATTTTGGGAAAGAGATGAATAATGGGAACTGCACTGTAAAAGCACGGGGGATTCAGCAAACAAAAGAAAAGCTGCTATTTTTGAAAATGTCTTAAACTGGTAATCGTGGCTTGTTTTAACCCCTTCTCTCCCAGCTGCCTCTCCACCACCCTGCTTGGAGTGCTATCCGCAAGCACGGTGGGAGCCACACGCAGGAAAGGTGTGTGTTATTACAGGCTCTTGCTAAAAGAGCAACACCATAGCCTACTAATAACTGACACACGATGAACTAATAGTGAAATACCCTTCAACTTCTAATTAGACTCTTTGAATTGAGGCAGAGGTTTCTGCAAGGGTCTAACAAAAAGAGCAAAAGTCAGGAAAACAGTCACCCTGCTAGTGCTTCTGTCACCTTTTGTCATCTCTGAAAGAACTGCATTTTTCTACTTGAAGCATCACAAGCATTATGAGTCCATGGTGAGTGGAGGGGTCTGACCCTGCATAGCAGCTCCCTGCCCCAGGTTCTCAGAGAAAAGGCCATCGCTGCAGGAAAAGAAACTGAGTCTGCCAAGGCTGCAGATCCAGGTAAGCAGTATAAACTCATCTTTAACAAATTCGCCAAGACCCCATAGAGCTGGTGTGGAGCATGCTATACTGCTTTTTCATCAACTCTCACTTATTCTGGCCACTAGTGTGACTAGATCTCTTTGCAAGGTCTCTTTGCAACCCTGGTCAGTGCTGGCATGGCTCTCCTGCTTGCAGCATCCTGTGCCAAGGGAAGGCACAGGTGTCATCTGGACCATTACTGCAGACAGCTCTGCAGTTCCTCCTGACTAAAGCAGCCCATAAAACCTAGCAGAAGAGAGACAAAATGGGAAACAAATGTGGTGGAGCCACTGCCCTAATGATGCTGGAGGAGGAACAACCAAAGTCTGAGCTCATGTTTTCAGTTCCTAAAGCGATCCTATTCTGCTCGAGTGCTGCTGTGCGTGTTGGCCAGGACTCTCACGGATGCCATGGAGCCAGCAGCAGGGACAGGGACTGCTCTCTTATAGGCAATCTCATTTCTCAATTGTCAGAAAAGAATTCATTTTGTTTCATAAAGAAGACTCTAAACGCCGCTCCCTGAATTTTCTTTTCCAAGAGCAGTATGAGAAAATAAAAACCTATTTTTTTGTTTAGAAAGAGAAGAGTTCCTCTTTGCGTTGCCCCTGACCTTCCCAAGTCTCAGCACTTCTGCCTCTCACTGAGTTCTGCTTCTCAGCTTTTACCTTAGCAGTGATAAGGAGGACTTCCTCAACCAGAGTCACTCAGCTCCTTCATCAGGCCCTGACAGCAGAGGTAAAGCAAAATGTAGATGGTCTTTCTGCAGAATTTCCCACTATCCAGTGGCTCTTCAGTAACTCAGAGACCAGAGAGTCTCACACAGACCTCAGAGCTGTAAGTGGTTTAATATCGTGTGCCATCAAACATTACATGCCTTGCAATTCACATTGGGGATTTTGATTATGGAAACCCTCCAACACGGCAAGGAAGAACTGTGAATTCTGATAATGTTCTCAATTTTTAGCAGTCAAGTAATTGAAAATGAAGGGTGAAGTGAAATAATTGAAAGTGAAAGCTGCGTGCTGTGTCAAATCAGCAATAATGCCCAAGCGAGAGGAGATCGTGGTTAGACTGAAAGATGCATCCTTTGCCAGCTGGAATTTTGCACTCATTCACATCAGCCTGTGAAATAAAAACGCAGGCTACCCTTCCAATGGGACTGTTTCAGTAGGGTCAGAACAATTTTATATGAAAAGCCTCATACAAGATAAACAGCGATGGATAGGACACTTGACAGGTCCAGAGGACAACAGACAGAGCTTCTGCTGAGATATAATTGCTCTAATTGGACCTGGGCTCGAGAAGATGGCAAAACTAAAGAGGACCCTGCAATCATGCTGCCATTCTGCACAAAAGAATACTGTTGTGATAAGAAGCACACAGCAGTTGCGGAAATAATCAACAGCTTTGTGCTCGCGTCCCCCTGGTATCTCGGGTTTGCGCACACAACATGAGCAGAATATTTGCTTTAGCGTTAAAGGTTCTCAGGGCTGAATTGCTTCATGAAGTCTCTTTGAGTGTTATTCAGCTGAAGTAAGACACTTCATATGAGCTGGATTCATTGTGTTTTTGCAGTCCTGGAGGAGATGCAGAAAGGTCATGTGAGGCATAATCAGGGAATCTGCCTGCTCTAGGAGCAACGGAATTTGGTAAGGAAAGAAGCCAATTTTGACCTTCTTCAGCTTTAACTTGTCTTCTCTTGAGTGATAACCTGTAAACTACCTGGTCTGCTTGTCTAATAAAACCTTCATACAATAATGTTGGATGTCTCCAAAACCTGATCTCTTCTATATATAATAGGTGAACAAGCATGAAACTATTAAAGACAAAATCTGTGTCCTCCAGTAGCAGGTACCGCACAAGGGTTGACTGTGCAGTGTTCCTCCAGTCCTGCTCTGAATCCAATGTCCAGCAGAGAAAGCAGCCCTGTTAGCCACCACTAAATCACACAGCAGCTAAATACTATCACGGCATCACTGCTAACACAGGAAGCATATTTCACTCTCCCGACTCCTTCAGACAGCTCCGTTTCACACAAATCTTGTCTGGCCTGTCTAGGGACATGGGGAAGCACTGCCACAGGTCCCTGCATGGGCAGATGCAGCAGCGCAGGAACAATGACAGCAGCCTGCCCTGGATGCATCCCTCCAGCACGTGACCAGTCCGTTCTGCCAAGAGCTCTCCTTCCCACCTTGTCCCATCCCTCCTGGTGCACCACACCCCTAGGGACAGCCTGGCCCTGGCCTGCTCCTAAAGCCCCATTTTCTTGACAATGAAATTGAGCACACAGCTAAGAGGCTTTGTGACAAATGGGGCAGGTATAAACCTGTCTCAAAGCCTTTCAGCTCCCACGTCCAGACTAAGCCAGTTGAAATGCTCCTTTGCAGTTTCTAAGTAAATGTGCAAAAATGCAGTTGTGATGCTCAGGAACTGCTCATGCCCCGCCTGTAAACCAGCTCTTGCACCCCAAGCAAGGCCACTTGTCCCTGAAGAGCCAGCCTGGCTTACAGCATCCTCCCTAAGAGAAATGGTCATCTGCAGTGACACCCTGAAGCTCCTGCACTGTGCTCACACTGCAGACACTGCAGACATGGGTGGCAGGATGTGCACCACCCAAAATGCGAGCTTCCTCCCCAGCACCCAGGCAAAATGACAGGGGTGAGTGCAGAAAGGTGGCCCTGAGCAGGCATGGGAAAATGGTCTTGATCCTCAGAACACTCTGGGGATGACAGTGTCCCTGGATCACTAGGAACCATGTCACCAGCCAGCCCATTTATCCATGCAGTCCTGGGATCACACCTCTCCTTTTCCTGCCGTGACATTTCCTCTGGAGTAGCACTGTGACTGTCTCTCACCAGGACTGGGAGAGGTGTATGGGGACATCAAAGCATCAAGCTATGCCCCACACTCAGCTTCTGACTCCTCCCAGCGCTGTCTTTGCTTTGTGGATCACAGGCTCGGTTTCACATAGGGACCTGACCAATGTCCCAACAAGGTGGTGGGAAAAATTGACCATGGATGATGCTCTCCTAATAAGTGTGTGTCTCAGACAAAAGTGCATGGGATTTATCAACACAAGCCCAGCTAAAAAAGACACGATGTGTTTGTTTCCAGCTAGCACATCTATGAAAATCGGAAGATTGTCAAAAGAATAAAAAACATAAGGATTGACATCAGTGAGTTTTATGCAGCTAAAACTCTGCACAACGCTGTGAATATGTATGGTGAAAAATCTTGGTCTACTAAAAAAGTGAAACAGAGCTACACCGAGACCCATTCTCAGCTCTCTTCTGTGAAAGGAGGCGTGGCTGGGAATTTCGGGGGTTGGGCAAATTGAAACCAGCATTTCAGCCCAAATGACAATCTTCTTGGTTTTTCTGCATGTAAATCAGATCCTTACATTATCTCAGTGTCATTTTGTGGCTGAAATCAATTCAGCAGCTATCAGCACAGCCAGACAATTCAGGAGAACAGGATCTGAGCCCTTCAGCTCTTAATGATTAGATGTTTCTGTGGAAATGAAAAAATGAAGTTCAGCAGAAAGTTGACAGTGTGTGAAGACCACAGAAGGAGAGGAACTTTACAACTCAGCCTTCACATTTACCACCTATAGGATTTCGGCATTTGCTAAAGTTGTAGTAAGGGCAGCTTCTTCACAGTGCTCCCTCTGGGAAATATCGCATTCAGCAATTCCTGAATTACAGTTTCTAATTATATTTTCATACTGTAATGCTGTCTGAAATGCAAATTTGATGACAGAATAATTCAATCCATATAAAATAATTACAAAATTACTGTTTCTCAACCCTCAACGCATACTCCCTGCTATTTAAGAAGATAAATTTAACAGCAGCAAAAGTACAGCCAAAACACAGTCTATTTTTTAAATGGTTATCTGACTATAACTGTCTGCAGAGATTTTGGCTCACCGTGGAAGATTATTACTAAAATATGACTACCAAAAACATCCAGAGTTCAGATTTTTGTTGCTTTAGCTTGGAACCAACAGCTATGTCATCTTTTATTTTGCATTCAGAGTACCTTATGCATGGCATCTGTGTTTAATTGGAAAAGCAACTGTTGGTTAAAATGCCATATCTCTACTGCAGCTCAGTTATCATTTAAACCAGTTGTTGCTAACGTTGATGCAGACATTAAATTAGCACAATGTAATGATTTTTAGCAGAGTGGGAACCAACTTCTGCAATAAGTATTTAAGATCCTGAAACTCCATACTGAAACATCAGTTCCCACTGACAACTGCGACCCCGTACAGAGGATTTTATTCCCCCCACAAATATTGCCCAAGTAGCAGCTAAGACCTTTAAAAAGACAGCAGAAATCACTTTCTGTTTGAAAAAATTCAAGGAGTAGTGTTCTGCATTGCAACTTTTTTTAGGTTTTATGATTCTAGCCTAAATTTAGATTGTCATTGCCCATCAACTCAACTAGATCAAGGTAGAGCACACTAAAGGCTTGAGAGTATTATTATTTTGAGGCTAGAGGCAACAACAGTTTGCATCTGTTTTTAATTTCACTCTGTATCCAATTGTGCGAGAAGTGACCTGAAGAGATCTGTCCTGATTCTAGCCAAGGTCTCTCCTAAGGTGAAGTGCTCCTATTCCTCAGGAATTGCTGGTCTGCTTACCCTTTGCCATGGAAAAGGAGACTGTCAGAAGAGATCATTCCTTCCTCGTATGTGTGCAAAGGGGGTGACATTTGCAACTGACATAAAGGCTAATGGGAGCTATGAGGGTCAGTCTAGACTCCCTGGAAGCAGGTGGAGTGTTGCCAAGCCCATGTGCACCTCATGTTTTTTCTCTTTATGTCAGAGGATTTCAAGTTCAAGTCAGCTGGCATATCACAGTTGTGGTGTTGGGCAGAAGGTGAAGGACGGGCTGCAGCCACCTTCTCCTCTCGGTGGTAGGAGGGAACCTACATGCTGTTTGTTCTTTTCTCATGGGGGGTGAGAGCTGGCAGGGCAGAGACGGCGGGATGCTTAGCATCACATTGGCTAGTAACTTCACACACTGCCAAGGTAAAATCCAAGTGCTTGTCCAAAGCGTTTGGTACAGAGCTGAGCAGAGAAAATGAGAGCACGAAAATCATCGAGCAGAGGCACACAGCCCCGAGATGACTCTCACACACCATTCCCTGCCCGCCTCCTGAGCAGGGACCTGTGTCTTCTCCAGTTGCAGACTCAGGTGCTGCCTGTGAGCTAGCTGCCTGCCTGCCTGCAACTCATCCCTCCCCACCTCTGAGGCTCAATGGATGGAGGCTGGTGATGGGACGCCCAAAGCCCCTGAAGACTCATCAAGAGGGGACAGAGCTGTCACTCTGCCAGGCAGGACGCACCCCTGTGCAACCTCAGCGACACCAGCTTCCCGTATAACATTGCCTCTCAGACCTCTTGCCACAGTATGTCTGGGACCTTTCTGCTAAAAAGGGAAGCAGTTTATCAACCCCCTCTCTTAAGTCAAGTTAGAGCCTTTTGAAGACTTCCTCAGTATCACTAAAAAAGTATGTCCATTCCATCTGGAGATGAGGAACCTATTTTAAAAATATTTTTCATGAATAGCCCTTGAATGAAAGTTGCATCAATTATTTTTCCCCTTGCGGGTTTTTTCAAGTCATCAAATGCTACAGGACGCTGTATTCAAGCCTAAATGAATGAGGTAAAGCCCCAGCCCACACCAAGCATCATTGCCACACTTGTGCCTCAAGTCAAACCTGGGAGGCAGCGGCAAATACTCATGGAGTCAAATCCTGCAGACATGAGGGTGAATGATTTCTCTTGAATGGAAGGTGTCGCTCAGCTCGAATCTGTCCCCATACTCCATCCATGCCTTCATCGCTCTCTGGACTTACCCCAGCAGTAGAAGCTTGCGAACAAGCAGCCCTCAGAGGGTGGTGGATTGCATCGGCCGCCTCGCCCTGCCCTCCCCTCCTACTCTAGCTCCCAGAGTCTGGGGAACACACGTGCAGGTGGAGGGGGATGGAGTGCCATCGGCTGGAGCACAGCTCCCCACAGCAGCTGGGGAGCAGCCGTGCCCAGCTCAGCCCAGGCGGGTCACCTGGGCGAGCACAGCGAGAGCCTCACACGCTCCCCACGGGAAGGCTGTGCACAGGCTGCCAGCACCTCCACTGAAGCTGCAAGGCTCCTGTAAACCTTGGTTAGACTCACCTCTGAGGAGACAGGCAAGACTCCTCATGCACTGATGCAGTGGCATCAGGTGAAGAATGTAATAAAGCCAATTTGAAATATTTCAGCCCCCCAAAACAATGATGGTTTTGGTGTGAGAGTTGAACTGAAAAGAACAGATGAAATAATGCCAAGTGAAATGGTTTAGACATTTCAGATGCATTTATCCTTGTTGCTCTGCTAAGAACATCAAATGCAGCAAAATCCAGAGCATTAAGCCATCACTTCCTTAAAAAAGTGCCTTCAGTTTTAATGTCTGCCTTGTCTCCCTGTCTGGAACAATTACTTATGCTGCATTTGATAACATTAGGGCAATTTTTATAGAATTTTTTTTATCTTTTACTGCTCTGTTTTACATTGTTTTGTAGTTCCACGATCGTTTCAGACCAGCAGCTGCTTTAGAAAATGATTACCATTATCAATAAACCCTTTGAACTTTGGGAGGAAAGGAACAGGAGCATATAATTAGAGAAGATAAGAACGATCTAACATACTTTTCCAGGAAACAACGCACATGATGCTTGAGCTGTAATCTGTTCTGAAAATGAATCTATACATTCCCACACAAACAAACTCAGCCTGTGGCACTAAACTTCAGGAGCTCTGGGATCTCCTTCCCCACAACAGCCACCTCGGAGTAAGTGCAATACAGAAACAGACTCAAACTTCGTCTTGTTTTTACAAAAAGACCCAAATGCATTTTATTTTTCAATCACTGTAGTGATTGAAAAATCATGCTGCTCATGCTGCAGTTCTTTTTTTAGCTTTTCTAGCTGCTCTCTGTGCACAACAGAAAAAAAAATAAAGAGAAAAAAACAAGCCCTGTGTGTGTCTTTCAGAAAAAGGGTAAAAGCCTGTGTTACAGCAATGCTGCTCTCTTGGCATATTTCAGATGATTTTTCAGGAAGCTTTTGATTCTTTCCTCTGTGAACATTATCCAGTCAAGAGTGCCGCGTGCCCCAGGAGAGGGGCAGAAAGCCCGGGAGGCGCGCAGGGTGCAGGGACTCCGTGTGAACAAAGATGATTTAAATGCTCGAACTTTGAGAGTTGGATTTTAAGCTGCTCCTGGCTGCATTGACTCCTGGCTTCCCCCTCACTAGATACATTGGGTACAAACCCGTCTGAGCTGGGCAGCATTAAAAAACTACAAATTCCAACAGAGGTATAAAAACACAATACTTAAACATCATTTCTTTTAATTTCCGAATGCATTAGCCTAGGATTACTCGTGTTCACTAATATTCCTAAATTGTCAAATGAGAACAATACCATTTTATTCTCCTTTCATGGATCATTAATCTATATTTAACCCCGTTTTGCAGTCTGCACACAGAATTAGTAACTGGAAGCTGCTTTGCATTTATCTGATAGTGCCGGGCTTGTTCATCAAGGCAAACTTCCAGCCAAAACAAACAAGTGAAAAAAATACCAGTCACTGATACAAGCTGCTTTCTATTCTATTTTTTTTTAAGGAAAAAAAAAATCCAAACCTGATGAGAACATAAAGCAAATGATTACCTCACACTGCAGAAATGCAAGTTTTTAATAGTCCATGCTCTGGCAGCCCCTGAGAATCAGCAGCGGCGGCGGGGATGACTCCAGCATCCACCGGGCTCTCACACGGCTTTGACTGCGCGGCCGAGACCGCAGGCTCAGCCTCCAGCTGACGTCAAGGCGGCCGTCACATGGCCAGGCGCCGGCCCAGGGAGCGCTGGTTGTCCTGGCAACCCCAGCACTGCTCCGAAATTATTTCAATAGGTCATCTGTCATACTGCGCGCACACTGGAGCCATCACGGGCGCCCGGACAACCCAAACACCGCGGCCTTGGGAGCTGGCTGCGCCGGGGGCTGGTCCCATCGCCGACGCACTCTTAACCCTGTCCCTCTAAGAAAACGCGTCTCTCTTCCTCCTGCATCCCCAACCTCTGGCAGAAAAAAACCATTATACGCCTGGTTTGCCCAAGCAAAGGGGCGCAAGAGCTGCCCTGTGAGTGTGCTGGGGCACCTCGGTGACGTGCAGCTCAATGGTGTGCTGGCTAGCTAAAATTAGGGTCTTTCTAAATGACACACAGCTGAAGTTTTATTCATAGCCACAGAGACACATGCTTGGTCACCCACATCTCTGCCCAGATTCAGGGCGAGGCAGCAGTGGTCCGTGCTGAAGTGATGCGCGGCAGTAGCCACGCAGGGCTGCGGGCTGGCCCTCAGAGGTGCCTGGCCAGCTCGGCCTTGTGTCCCTGAGCCTCGGTATCTGGTCCCGCTGCTAGCCTGCACATGATGCTTCTCCAGCTGCTCCTGGCAAAACATTCCAGGAAGGGGGACAAAGCAGTGCCTGTCTTCACCTGGTTCTGACTCAGCTCTGCAGCCTTGCCCTTCAGGAAGAGACACAACACCAGTGTCTCCAATTTCCGTGTAATTCTAGCCAAAATCCTCCTCCTTCCTCCAAATTTCCTTTTTTTTCCTCTCTGCACTTCACCTTACCAGAGCCCCACAACACATGAATACACCAAGAGCAGGACACAGAAAATGCTGGAGAAGGGAAAGACTTTAACCTGTGAGAAGCAGGGAGGGAAGACAAAGTGTCAGCAACAAGGAAGTACTCCTGAGCTCATCTGAGTCAGTAATGGTTACTGACCAGTGCCCAGGATTTGAAGTACCAGGAACAGACCTCAACGGATGGCTCTGGTGACAGAGGAAGCAGATGTAATGCCACACAGGATCTGCAAATACAGCACTGGGGCATCCCCAGCCAAAGTTGGCTTTGGCCCCTTTGCAAGGAGGGAGAGAGAAAATACTAGAAATTAAAAATTACCCTGAGAAGGGGCATAAAGGGGTTCTGCCTTCCCCCCATCTCAGGGAGAATGGAGGCTGCATGGAACTGGTGGGCAGTGGGAGGATCACTGAGCCTCATTGCCTTCTTCTGCATCTGTCTCCCGCATGTGAGAGCAGCAGGTGTTTGGGATATTGAGCTCAACGTCAGGTCTAGATGAGTGGATGGTGAAGTGGAAAGAGAACTGTCTGAACAGCAGAGCTCAGAAGGTTGTGGTCAGTGACACAGGGTCTAGCTGGATGCCTGTAGCTCATGGTGTTCCCCAAGGGTCGATACTGGGTCCAGTATTGTTTAACTTCTTCATCAATGACTTGGATGAAGGGGCAGATGCCTCCTCAGGAAGTTCCCTGATGACACAAAGCTGGGAGGAATGGTCGATACCCCAGAGTGCTGTGCAGCCCTTCAGAAGGGCCTCGACAGGCTGGAGGATGGGCAGAGTTGAACCACCTGAAATTCAGCAAAGGCAAGTGCAGGGTCCTGCACCTGGGGAGGAATAACCCCAGGCACCAGGACAGGATGGGGGCTGAGCTGTAGGAGAGCAGCTCTGTGAAGATGGATCTGCAGGTCCTGATGGAAAACAAGTTGTCCATGAGCCAGCAGTGTGTGTGCTCTTGTGGCCAAGAATGCCAATGATATCCTGGAGTGACAGGAAGAGTGTGGCCAGCAGGTCAAGCAAGGTGATCCTGCCCCTCTACTCAGCCCTACTGAGGTACATCTGGAATTCTCTGTCCAGTTCTGAGCTCCTCAGTGCAAGAGAGACATGGAGCTCCTGGAGTGGATCCAGTGGAAGGATACAAAGATGATTAGGGGACTGGAGCAGCTCTCTTGTGAGGAAAGGCTGAGGGAGCTGTGCCTGGAAGAGGGAAGACTGAGAGGTGACCTTATCAATGTATACAAGTATCTGTAGGGAGGGTGTAAAGAGGATGGAGCCAGGCTCTCCTCTGTGGTGCCAAGCAATAGGACAAGATGCAACAGGCAGAAACTGATGCACGGGAAGTTCCACCTGAACATGAGGAAAAACTTCATTACTCTGAGGGTAACAGAGCACTGGAACAGAGAGATTGTGGAGTCTCCTCTGGAGATGTTCAAAAGCCTTGTGGACTGAGTAACGTGCTCTGGGGGACCCTGCTCAAGCAGGGAAGTTGAACTAGATGACCTTCAGTGGTCCCTTCTAATCATTCTGTGAGTCTGTGATCAACAATAGCCAACAGTGGTTTATGCAGCATTTTGTGAGTAGTGCATCTCCAGCACAGTTTATCAACCACCTCTCCAGCACCAGCACTGTGCTAGGCTTCCCAAAGCACTTGGTATTAGGGAGCAAAGCACTCTGAGATCCTGAGCTGCCCCCTGGGCCTCAGTGCAAAGCAGTGAAGAGTGCTTGAAGAGCTATTACAATAGAATAAGGCAGCTCCCACTGTCTAAAATTCATGCCTTAAAAAGAAGATATTCACAATTAGCTGGGAAATCTGGGACTGTTTAACAAAACAAGAATAATGTGATGAATTTTTAAAACCCACTGATTACTACATGTGTTGCACATAATCCCACATATTAATCCAATATAGAAGGCTGAAACTTCATGTCAACACCCACCAATAAAATTGTTTCATAACATACAGATGTATTTTTTCACTTAATGGCAATGTTTGTACAATGCTACATAAAGTTTGGGTTTGCAGTTTAAAAAGATGTCCCTCAACACTGCATAGACTCTATTGGTCTGAAAAGTATGTATGCACCTGAGAGAGATTTTAATGTTTTTGATTCTTATACAAGCCCTCTCACAAAGAGGACAATACAACACATGCATTTTAATGGTCACAAAACATTTCAATAGCCATTTTGCTTATTCCCTAAAGAACTGTCAGAAACAGCCAGGCAGTGTCACAGAATCATAGAACAGTTCAGGTTGGAAAGGCCTTCAAAGACCCTCTACTTCCAATTCTTCTGCCATGTGCAGGGACACCTTCCACTGGACCAGGTTGTGCAAAGCCCCATCCTGCCTGGCCTGGAACACTTCCAGGAATGGGGCACCCACAACTTCTCTGTGCAACCTGTTTAGTGTCTTGACACTCTCACAGAGAATAGATTCTTCCTAATAGCTAATCTAAACCTGCCCTCTTTCTGTTTAGAGCCACTACCCCTGGTCCTATCACTACATGCCCTTGTAAAAAGTCCCTCTCCATCTTTATTTGTATCCCTTTAGGTACTGGAAGGCTGTTTTACAGTCTCCCCAGAGCCTTCTCTTCTCTAGGCTGAACAACCCCAATTGTCACAGCCCTTCAAGGACCTGCACTTGCTCTGTTCCTGTCTAAATCTGGTCCTCCACACCTGCAGATGCATGAGTATGCAGAACACCTTTGTCCTCCAGCATAAAAATAACCCTTTCACTCACCTTTACAGGATATTTCTGCTGCAGTACAAGAGCTTGGGGGAGTTTTCAAACCATGCACAATGTTTATAAGGGAATACTAATTATGTGCTGAGAAGGTTATAATTTTCAGCCAGTTGAAAGATGCTGAGTGCAAAAAAAAAGACAAGTGCTCTGAAGAACATATGATAATGTCAGTGTAGAGTTGGATGTTCCCAGTTCCCAAGGCTTGGCAGAGGTTCTTCTGTTCCTCCGCAATGATGGTGGCTGGGGTTTGCTCCTCCATGGAGAGATTTTCTGAATTTCTGACTGAAATCCCTACTTCTCCCCAGCACGCGCTGTAAATCTCAAAGATTTCCAGGACTAGGGTCAAGGAAGACCTTACACCATGCAGACAGATGCAGAAATGAAAGCAACAGCATCTGACCCTCAGCAAGCTGAAGTATCCTACTAGAAGTGGCAGAAAAACCTATATTCTCTGAATTAGCTTAACTTCTCCATGATAAAACCCCCAACATAAAAACAGCTTCCTCTGTAGTTTCAATCAATCAGGTGAGCTCAAAGCAATGAGACATGGGCACTGACAAGAAAAATTTTCAAAAGATATTTTATGCGGAAAAGGACTTGGGAGTGATGGTTGATAAAGAACTCAACGTGAGCTGCCAGTTTAGAAAGTTTACTTGAGAGTAGTTTAGTTTGGTTTAGAAATTTTAGTTTCAGTTGGCAGCCCAGAAAGCCAGTCAAATCCTGGGCTGCATCAAAAGGAGCAAATTAGAGGAGAAATTAGGGGATTGGACAATCTCCAACCATATGAAATTCAACAAGGAAAAGTGCTGGATTCTGCACCTGGGATGGGGTAACCCCAGATGTATGGGCAGACTGGGGAATGAGAGGCTGGAAAGCAGTGCCACGGAAAGGGAGCTGGGGGTCCTGATCCAGGGAGAGTTGACTATGAGTTAGCAGTGCCCTGGCAGCCAGGAGGGCCAGCAGTGTCCTGGGAGGCATCAGGCCCAGCATCACCAGCCGGGCAAGGGAGGGGATTGTCCTGCTCTGCTCTGCACTGGGGCGGCCTCATCTCAAGTCCTGGGGGCAGTTTCTGTAAGAAAGATTTTAAACTTTAAAATTAGAGAGCTTTAAAATTAGAGAGATTTTAAACTAAAAAATTAGAGAGTATCCAAAGGAGGGCAACAAAGATGCAGAAGGACCTTGAGGTGAGGCCATGTGAGGAGCAGCTGAGGTCACTTGGTCTGTTCAGTCTGGAGAAGAGGAAACAGAGGGGAGACCTCATTGCAGTTACAAGTTCCTTGTGAGGGGAAGAGGAGGGGCAGACACTGATCTCTTCTCTGTGGTGCCCAGTGACAGGACCTGAGGGAATGGCCTGAAATTATGTCAGGGGAGGTTTAGGTTGGATATTAGAAAAGGTTTCTTCACCCATAGGTTGGTTGGGCACTGGAACAGGCTTCCCAGGGCAGTGGTCACAGCACCAAGCCTGACAGAGTTCAAGAAGTGTTTGAACAATGCTCTCGGGCACATGGTGTGACTCTTGGGAATGGTTCTGTGCAGGGCTAAGAGTAGGACTTGATGATCCTTGTGGGTCCCTTCCAATTCAGCATATTCTGTGATTCTGTGAGTGTGAACAGCAGGTTCAGGGAGGTGATTCTCCCCCTCTACTCTGCTCTTGTGAGTCCCCACCTGGAGCACTGTATACAGTTCTGGGCTCCCCAACATGAGAAGGATGTGGAATTGTTGGAGCAAGTCCAGAGGAGATCCATGAACTTGAAAAGAGGACTGGAGCACCTCTCCTGTGAAGACAGACTGGGAAAGTTCAGGCTGTTCAGCCAGAAGAAGAGAAGGTTGTGTGGAGAGCTCACAGCAACTTTCTAGTATCTGAAGGGGGCCTAGCGGGAAGCAGGAGAGAGACTCGGTCAGGAATGGTAGTGACAGGACAAGGACTAATGGGTACAAATTGAAAGGGAGGAAATTTAGGCTGGATATTAGGAAGAAATTATTTACTGTGAGGGTAGTGAGGTACCGGAACAGGTTGTCAAGGGAGGCTGTGGATGCTCCAAGCTTGGTGGTGTTCAAGGTCAGGTTGGATGGGGTCTTGAGCAACCTGGTGTAGTGGGAGGCGTCCCTGCACATGGACTGCATGACCTTTGGATTTTCTTCCAACCCTTAACACTCTACAGTTTAAAATCTGAAGCCTGCTGAGAAACAAAGGCGTTGCATCCGTGTGGGACCATGATACAAAGGCACTCCTCCTCCCATTACAAGAATGTGATGCCTCATGGGGAAAGGTTTCTGTCCTGCATTTGGGACCACCTCTATCCCTCCCGCCGCTCCAAGTCTGGGGCCCACAGAGGGCACTGCTATGGAACATAGTTGGCTCCCTAATCCTTAGATGATGGACAGGCTGCCAGGACTTCACTGCCTGCAGCAAAGTCTGTTATATGTATCATAATATACACCTAGATATCTGTAATACCTAAACCTTGAACATACATGTGTCAGGACCTATGTAATAACTGACACACAAATACAGTACTACAAGGTAGGACACAATCCAGCTTTTCCTCCTGCACTTCTTTTGGCTCTACAGAGCTAACAATAGATAACATTTGCTTGCCCATAAAATGGAAGACACACAGGGAGCAGAAACCCTATATGGGCTGATCTTTGAACCTACAAGACTAGATCTTCTCTGGCATCAATCCCCACTCTCAGGAACGAGCCACATCCGTGCAAGCAGCTGAGAATCTGCTCTTGGCTTTCCTCTTACCAAAATACACTTAGAAAGTGTTTCATCTTGCAATCTTCCCCCAGACATATATGACTTTTTACTGGTTTTAAAAATAAAAGCAAGAGAAAAGGCAAGTAGGCATGATTTTGATGTAATACATACATATATATATAAAGAACAAACCACATGTGTTTTGCTTGCCTCTGCAGCTTGCTGTTTGAAAGAGTGGCTAATGTTTCTGTTGGCATCAATTACATAGATAAAAAAGAGACAGAAACAGGGCTCAGCAAAGTTGTCATGTTGACTTTTGCTCTTGTAGAAAAACAACATGGGAAAAAACCCACAGGAAAAGACATTTTAGTTTTGATACAGCTGACATGGCGCTACTAGCACAGGGGGTCTTGAAACAAAAATAAGAAGAGAAAGTGCTTCAGCCCATCCTGTTCAGTGATGGTGGTCCAGTGAAAGAGTTATTGTTTGAGTCAAATCAGGTGGAAGATGGTTTCCCAGGAATGCAGCACTGTAAGAAGATCCTCACTCTCCGTATATCTGTCATGACTCTTTACTGCCAATAATTCCTGCTCCCAGGGAGCGTGAATGATTCTGCTTTCTGAAGCAGTAATCTTTGTTTCCCATACAGCACCGGTGGCTTTGGGGATCCCCACAGCACCCTTCCTAGCAGTGAGAAGAGCCCCCAGACTGAAGGGAGACTCTGGGAAGGAGTAAGCATCAGCAGTGAGGACCTGATCCCAACGAAGACTTCTGATGGGTGTTGCTGATTTGAGCCTGATTTGCCTTTTTGTGACATATTTTGCAGCCTAGTTTGCCTTTTTGTGACATATTTTGTAGAAAGGATCACTTGGTCTGCAACAACTTTTCTGGCATTTGAGCCTAAATAATTCCATCATCTATCCTAAGGCAGTATTGCACTGATTGTTGTTCCTGTTGAGATATGCAACAGCTTCTCACATGATCTTTTAAAAGTTTTGCTCCACCTGTTTCCTCATAGGATCTGATCACTTGTGGGGCTTGAGCATCTCTCCTGCATCTCCTCCCCTATGCCAATGTCTCCACAACCTCTCCTTTCTCTACTCATTCTCCTGGATTTCCCTTGCAACACTCTGACCTTTGCTTTGCACTGTTCTTTGGTTAGATACGAAAAGGGTCTTGAAGCATGAGTAAGATGAAACTCACTTTCTGCCACCTTGCACATCTCCCAGGACATCTACTCTGGCAGGTAAAAGGAGCCAGGACCCATTCCCTGGCCCAGAGATCAGGTGTCACATCACCCTTGGAGCCTGCAGCAATGAGCCTCTCCCCAAAGAGGGCGGCCTCATCCCTTTCCTCCTGTTGTGAAGGACCTCAAGCCTGTGCTGTCCCCCAGGCCTCAGATGGGAGAGTGAGAGGAGTTGAGGATGGCCACTCTGACAATCATGTAGCCTCTGAGCAGTAGCAAGTCTGTGGGATTGGAATCATCCTTGCAAGAATCCCACCTCACTGGCACAGAAACACCAGGACACCAGCTCAAAAACTTAAGACACCAGATAAAAAATGAAATATTTTTAGCTGGAAAAAAAATCCCATCATCTAGCAATCACAATCAGTACCTCCTAAGGGACCAGCCAGAAGGCTGATTTTTCTGCTGAATGTGAGTGCTTTCCATTAATTGATGCACTTGAGTTTTGTGCACTTATCTGGGCGCCAAACTGAAAGAAAACAAGGAAAAGTAATTTGGATCAAACAAGAATTGATTACATGGCAACATGCAGGGGAAAAACTGCACTTTGGATCTAAGAAAACATTTAGGGCATATTTAAAACAGGCCAAGGATATTTGGAAACAAAAGTCTTCATTGGCACTGAGACTTCAGCAAAGACTTGTGTGAGCAGGAGGGGCCACCATTGCTTGCCCTGCGGATGGTCACCCTCCCTTGTCCTTGGGGCCTGTTTGGCTGGGAAGCACAGACCACTCTTCTCCTCTCAAACTCTGCTATTTGTGCGGTTTACCTAACCTCGCTCATTTGGACTGAATTTGCTGATTGCTTCCAATGCCCAAAAGCAGACCTTTCTGGAGAATAACTGATTTACTAGTTTTTTCATCCAGACTGAAATAATATTTCAGGTAGCGAATTACCCGTGAGCCGGCTTGTCAGGATCTCTGTGGTCTCACAAAAACATTTTCTAATTGTCTGGCTCTTCTGCGTCTCCTCCTTACTGTGTGAAAGTCACATCTGAGCCACAGAGATATTAAGATCCTGACCCAAAGTCATCTAAGCACATGGATAACCTTACGCCAGCTGGGATGTTACACGTGTGCTTAAGTATTTGCTGGATGAGAGCCCAAGTGCCTGACAGCATTGTGGAAACCCACCGTGCACGCAGCGATAGTGAGTGCAGAAGAACAAAGAAACAAGATAGAAATACCCTTTTGCTCCCAAAGAAATCTTTCTCCCGTAAGGAGAATGGAACAGAAATCAGTAACAGGAATTCAGTAATATGTATTTAAGTCCCACCTATATTGAAAAGGAACCTTTCCGGTTTTTCAAAAATTCTTTGCAGTGTTAATCACATTTGGCAAATTTCAAATGTTTTGCTTTGTTCTTATTTTTCTTTTCCTGTGTTTTCACTCCTTCTTTTCTTCGCCCTTTCCTTGAGCTGCTGCTATCCACTTCTGCATAGTTTATCTTATCTGAGTAGCTGCTAGTATTTAATTTGTAATAGCAAATCAGAAGCCACCAGCCTGCAGTCTCACACGGAAATACTATATCACACTCCTGTTAAATATACCAGTGTGTGAATAGCCCAATTTATAAAAAACTGTATTTCAGCACACCTTTGACATGGTGTTTCACTGCCCACCCTCAGGAACAAGAGAGTGACATTATCCTTCCTTCGTGGAGACGCAGCATTACCAGTGCTTGCCATGGCTCTGAAGTCCTCAGGGTCATATCCGCTCTTGACATTGGAAACCTGTTTTCCTCTGTTTTGCAGCCCCCTCCCAGGAGCCCAGATGGTGCCTGTGTGTACACCCTTGCAAAGAAGGCACCCATACACCATCCCCAAAAGAACCTGTGAGACGTGGGGCCTTTGGGCTGTGCTGGTCACAGGCTGCCCCTCCTCACCCAGCCCCAGACTGCCACGCAGACATTATCTTGCCATGGAGAAAATCTCCCCTGGGTTGAATTGGGACACAATAAACAACTTGCTCTGCTTCAGTTCCCTGCCAGTGCTGACCAGGACATCTCTGTGTCCCTCCTGATCATCCAGCACCTCCCCAGCAGCTAATCTCTGCTCCTCAACGCTAGATAGGTAAGGTCTAAATTGCCAGCTTTGCTTGGATTTTTATCAGTGGGCTGGCAGGGATCAGACTGGAATGAAAGGTTGGTTCAGAATACGCTGGAGTTTTGCCTTCAGGAATGCAACTCGCTGTCCTTCCACACATCATTATACAGGATCTCTGGCAGGCGCTTCCTCGACTTCTTCCTCCACAGATAATATGGAAAGGTTTTCTAGTGTCAGTAGCTGCTGAAGAGATAGGAATGAAAGCATTTTTGGCATCTCTTTTCTGGCTTACACCAAAGGCCTTTGCCCCTTCCTTGATCACATACTTTTCCCCTTTCTCCCTTTGATATCCTAAAGGTAAGTGGTGATAAATTTGTCATCTCCTAAACACAGGAGTAGGAGCCAGAGAGACTACCATGCTGGGATGCAGATAATCACTACTGCTTCAGCACCCACTCTGCCCAAGTTGAGAGGAGGGACCTGGTCGTGCCTGACCAGCAACTCTGGCAGCAGTGGCCAACTGCATCCTTCTGACATCTCACTCCTCCCTTTTGCCTTTTTCAGCACCTGCTGCCGGCACCTGCCTGTGTCCCTGAGCCTGCTGTGAGAAGGACGGACGTGTGGATGCCAGTTAGGCACATAACCTGCGGTGCAAGCTCACAGCAATCTCCCGAAGGCAAGTGCACGAGTTGTTTTCATACTGCAGGCTCTGCAGCCCTGGCACAGCCTGGCTCTGCAACAAGAGGAGGGCACAGAGCAGCATGGCCATGGCATCTGTGGCAGCAAAAAAATCAAAAAGTGTCAATCTCTGGGCAGACAAGAGCAGAACAACCTCTCTCTAGTTATCTTCAACTCCTTCCCCACGGGTGATGACAAACATAGAGTGTGGTAGAATTCTGGACACTAAGCAAATGTTTTAGACCTTTCCAGGCTCCAGTTGTGCCTCTCCTGAACCCAGACCTGGTGTTATGGCATGCCTTGCCATGAAAGCAATCCTGCATATAAGGCAACTCCATGGCTGTATCCCAGAGATAAACAGGCAGACGTGCTCTGAGCCCAACAGTGCTTTGTGTGAACCGAAATGTGAAGGCACATTCCCACAAATCAACACAATCAGTCTTTCTGTTGACTTAGTTGACTCCATGGGTATGCACACATGGTGTTTTGCAGGAAGGTATGAGCTTACTTTGCCCTTGGTTTGAATTGACTGGAAACAATATCAGTATGGTTTACATGGAAAAAAACCTACCAAAACCAAGCAAAGAAGGCAGTCACACCCAATGTTTGGTTGCTATAGAGCACAAGTAAGACAAGGTCAACAACTGCCTGCCAGAAACATGTAGAAATACCTCAAGAATTAAAAAAAACAACTTAGGAACAGCCAAATTCTGTAAGATCCAGTTACCAATACTGCTGCATTTATGGCTCCTATCTGTCTTTAATAGGAATTAAGAACTATATTGTCCTTTGAGTGAATGACCTCATTGCATGAAGTACCTTTCTGTCCTTGGTAGAGATGACCTATCCAGCCACCACAGATGTCCCTGGACTCCTCGTAGAGAGTGAAAACTAAGGCTGCTTTCCCACATTATCTCTGAGTGGGATAGTTGTCCAGCTGTGCTAAATCCCAGCAACCAAACTCGTCAAAACAAAACAAACTGGAGCAAAAGTGAAGCTGTCACGGAAAGGAGAGCGACACAACCTCAGCAAGCCAGATGACAGACCATGGCTGGACACTGCAGATCCAGGCCTCGCCTCCATTGCCTCATCAGTGTTGTCAAGAGCAGCGTTTTCCAGCTGGTGTACCCTGGTTTTTTTCCTTTGGGAGGTGAATGCCACCCATTTGAGGATTGCTTCTAAGCTACAAAGGCATTAGCTTTTTAAGAAGATGCAAAGACAAGACAAATATGGACAGATACAAGAACATCTGATCCTGACTCACTGAGTCAGAGCACTGCTGTCACCCAGTCCTGCTCAGCCACCCTCTCCCAGGTGGTCACAGATCCTCCAAGGCATCAAGTGGCACCTGTTTGCTCCTTCACAGTCCCTCTTGTTCTCTGCCCTGGCCCCTGGAGACTCATCATGTGTCCAGAGAGCGAAGCCCTATGCTATCCTCTCCAGGGCTGTGCAAGGTGTTACAACTGCATATTTTATCTGCTTGAGGAAGATTCAAATAGGAGGTGAAAATTTATTAATGGTGAATTTGATGAAATGTTGCCCAAAACTGGTGAAAAAGAGATTTAAATTTTTGAAATGCTTTGAATAAGAGCTGCCCCAAAAGAATGTTAACTTTGCAAATGAAACTCACCCAAGTACTTAAGTGCTGTAAGCCAGCCCAGTAAGACAAAAACAAGGAGAGAGAGGAGTTATTATGCAGAGAGAGTAACACTCAAGTTAAAGATGATCTGGGTATTGTCCCAAAACAAATTTAATCCTTCATCTCAGTTTGTGGTACAACAGGACAAGGAACAGAGGGGCAAAGACAGGATAGCAATTAGAATATGGGGATAAATATTATCAATGGAATAACATTTGAAGAGTTTTAATGTGCTTGAATCAAAAGACCAGATGATTTGTATATAAGAATCACAAAATAATGAAAGAGCTGGCAAATTAAATGGTAAGTCTGGCAGCAAGTGTTTCTAACTAATATTTCTATTTCACAGTAGTTCAGACTGTCTCTAATCAAACATCTGTAAGTCATACTCACAGATGTGGGCCCTTTGTAAGTAATACTCACAAATATGGGTCCCTTTATCTGGTCTATGTAGCATACAAAGCATAAAGTCAAATTTTAAGGGAAGAACAGACATAGAGAAAGAGAATACAAGTCCACATCTTTATCAAACATATGCATTGAGCATATCCAATATCTGCTTTTGATGAAAGGATTTTACTGGCCAAAGGAAATTTTATTTACCTAGACTCCATTAAACCACCCAACAAGGCACAATATGGGTAATTATTAGTAAAAACAGATCTTATGCAAGCTACAAGAATTGTAAGGTGAGGAGGAACTGGCCAGTGGACAACAAATTCCTGAACTTAGAGCAGGCTGGCAGGTGGACAATGGCAGAGCTCCTCAAGGGCAGGGCGAGGGATTGCTCTAATTTATTATGGCAAAAAAGCGCAATATTTTGCTGGTGGAATACGATGATAAAGACATTGCCTACTTGTAAGGTGATCACAGTGCCAGAGGAAAAGAGCTGGATGGACAGACAAACTGGAACTAGGAAGGGGCAGAGATGTCTGGGGAATGGGAAGCCTACCTGAGTGGAGGAAACAAAGCCAGTTCTTAGCTTTGTTCCCTTCAACTCTGATCAGACTGGATGAGCTAAAAAGCGTTTTGCAAAAAGGCATGAGGGTATGGAGTAGTGGCCATCACTGATTCCAAGCACATCCTGCTCATCCCACAGACACTTCCCTGAGGACACAAGGGAGGCGATGACACATTTCCACTTTCACGCTCCTGCTGGGTTAGTTAGACTTGACTCAAAACTTTCCTTTTCAAGATATGTGTTTAGCAAAGAGCACTGATTCCTTGAAACTACAGTCCACAATAAAAGAAAGAAACAGTTTAAGCATTTGATTTCTCTTAACTGTCTGCACATTTGTCTCTTTTGTATTGTTTTACCAAAAGGTACGTCTGTTCTGGAAAAAAGGCGCGAGTCATTCCTAAAAGGCAAAAGAAGCAAGTTCCACTATGCTGGTAGTTAGTCACCATTTTGAACTGTTGTCACACAACATTTCATAACTAGGCAATGTAAAAACAAAAACAGTATAAAATAAGCCTGGATTCATCTCTTGGAAATTCTTTGTTGGAAAATGAATTGGATAAGGGAGATTTTCACATTGCCAAGGGGCAATTTTTAGAGGATTTTAATGTCTTTAGTGGATTAGCAAGAATAAAAGTAAAGGAGTTAAACTGTTGGTATGCAGTAAATGGCATTTACACAATGGAGGAAGTCAGTGCCACCATGACACTGACGGGAGGGGACTAGATTGAAAGACCAAAAGACAGGGGGTAGGCCAAAATGATGGGGAAAAGTCATTGCCTTGCTTATTATAAGCATTGCCTTTGACTTTTAAAACAGCCAGCAAAATAAGCCAGAGGAAATACATCTACATTGAAAATAATGCTAGTAAAGGAAACAGTGGAAGCTCCTAGGATAAGTAGAAAGTGTTTCCTACTACTTGTTGAAATAAATCTATTTTGCTATGAAAGGAGGCAAAGCAAATACCTAGTTTCCTCTAGAGTCATGTCTTATGGCCCCTATGCTCCCTACCACAGTGACCCCAGACCTGCTCCATGTCTCATATGATTGTTCTCTACAAAGCTCCCAAGCCTTCTTCACATCTGCAGACAGCTCCAGAATCCTTCCAGTTCTTCCATTTGGTTTCTGAGCTACCTCCACGGGGCACCCACCTCACCTCCAGGGCCCATAGGCCAGTCATGATCTGTTTTAGCCCCTGCTACCCCGCATTGATGGTTTTGGACATGTTAGCTGGACATGGACATGGATATGATGCTGGTGGCAATGGTGGGCTCCATCACATGCTGCATGGCTGGTTTAGCAGTATGTCTGAACTAATCAAACTGCATAAAGAAGGCCTGAAGTGTCTCTCTGTGTATCCGAGAGTGGAAGATTGTTAATTTTGATTTCTTTTAATAACCTATTAGTTTTCACAAAATACAGAGGAACTTGTATTTTGAGGGCAGATTTCCCAGAAGTGAGAGCCTTCTGCCAGTCTGACTTTGGGCAGTGGTTTCAAAAGCAGCTTGGGGCAACAGTGAGACAAGAGATGCAGACGTGCTCAGAGAGACAGCATGCTCAAAGAAATCCCATTTTAACTGGCAAATAGGGCAAAAGAAGCAGTCTTCTTCTCCTGTTAATATACAGCATAGCAGATCCTGGACATTGATCCCAGTCTGGTGTACTGCCCTAGCAGAAGGTAACTTGCAGGCCACGTTCCTCTCCTGCAGCTTTACTCATGTTAGGAGTCCTACTGAAGCTCACATAATCCAAAGGTTTTGTGACACAAGCCTCAAGGTGTCAAAATTATTGAAACTGGCAAGTTAGCAAGAAAAAAGTGAATCTTCCAGCGAGGTACAGCATTTTCAACAGCAGGGCAGTACAACAAAGGCAGAGACTTTTAGAAGAGCCATCTACATCCTGGAGTACTCTGCATGTTGGGAAAACTATTGGCCTAATTTTCTCCCTTGTGCGCAGTGAGTCCAGAGCCCATTAATAATTGTGGTGGATTGAATGAAGGAAGTTAATTCCATGCCCCTCAGACCCAGTACCACCACTCTGGAACTAGGATTGGCACCACTGGGGCATGCAGCCTGCTGCACATTCCTGGGCTATCCTCTGGCATGAACCATACTCCCAGGGAGTACATCAAGCCTCTGTCAAGCATGGACAAAAAATTCCCAAGTTGTCTGGAGCTCTCTTCAAGACAAAGTTCCGAAGTTTCAGGTGGTTTTGTTGCACTCAAGAAGAGCTACAGCACCTTGGCATCTTGCACAAGCTGGTCATTTAACCCCCTCCTAAAGAGGCAAGAGGCAATGTAAATGGAAAAGTTGTTTGTAATTTTTACGGCTTTTCAGGCAAATTATCTTCCTCACTTTGGTGGCTATTTTCATCTCCAGCTCAAGTGTCTCTTCTCAGGGGATTTTTCTGTGCAAAGGTCTCTTGGTCAATACATGTGGAACCTATGTTGAGCTCAACTTGTGTTGAGCTGCTCCACCCTCATAGGCTTGAAGTTAAAGCTTAGCAGTTCCTGCTACTTTCTTTCCAAATAATGTACAACACAATATATTTGGGTCAGGGCACATGTAATAGACCTGTAAACCTGCTGGAATGGACCTCCAACTCTCTGCTCCCTGTTCATCTGCTACCCCAGCACTGAGAGTCAGCCCAGCTAAACCAACACCAGCACTGGGACCTGGGCTGGAGGGTATTCCTGCCTGTTCTGTGTGTGCTGAGATTAGCTCCCACTGCATCCTACTAAACAGGAGGTCTAGTGACACTCCAAAATTTAGGGTTTGTAGGGTAAACTACATCAGAAGTCTGGAAAAGTCTAGTATTCACTATCACCAAAGCTGTCTGTGTTTCTGGCTCTGTTATCCATTCAGCTTTAAAAAAAAGAAAAGTAAATATATCATCTGCAGTCTCCTTCCTACTTATGTGGGTGTGAGCAAGGAGAAACCCTGCCCAGATCACAGGAGGTTCCCTGGAGTACCAGAAAGCAGCTGGATTCAGTACAGACTTACATTGCATCACATGCAACCAGGGCTGAATGGGACTAAACCCAGTAGACTTTGGGCAGCCTGAAGGTTCCTGCTCCCTCCACATTGTTATGATACATGACCTTTACTATGAAACATGGGAAAATATACTAAGGCGTTAAATAGGTTCATTATTTTCATTAGTGGTACCACCAGAGACCCCGTTACAGAAACGCAGCACAACTGTAATGCAGCTCCTACCTTCTGCCAAAGGCCTCAACACGCAGACCTAACTCCTTCTTATACTGGGTTTTCCTACCCAGTGAAGCTTGTCCAAATGTAATCAACAGAGGGATGAAAGACTGTTTTGGGACAGCAAGATAGTTCTTGCAGGGCACATTGCCTCTCTGAAGAGATTCATACCCAAAGCCAAAAACAACCCTGAGAGAGCACTTCAAGACACGTGAGCAAGATGTTGCTCCATCTAAACACATCTGTGGTGGATCAGAGTACAGACCCTGGAAGTCAGACCCTGATTTCAGTAAATGAATTGTATCAGAGGTTACTAGTAAAGTTTCAGTGATATTTATGAGAGACTTCTTTACGTGAACAAGCCTGAAAAATTTGGAAACTATTTGGTTGTTTCAGACACATACTGATTAGTTCACCATAGTTAGAGACAGATTTTGGACTGGGAAGCATGGAAATGTATTCAGAGTCAGACTGTTAAAAGTGTTTCAGGCCAGCTCCACTGTGCTGATACACTTAACAACTTCAGGAGACCGGGACTTGTTTGCAGCATGTGTGTGACCAGCACCGCAGACATCACAGCCATGCTAGGACAGGCAGGTCTGGCATCCCCCTCCCCGTGGCCTTGACCCTACTGAAAGTTTATCTACACTGCAAAGACTTGGGTGTCTATTTTTATCTCTATAGTTCTATATTTCTATATTTCTATATCACACTTATTTCTAATCCTCCCACCATGCCTTTTAAAACCCTGCCTTGCTATTATTTTGAGTACTAATCAGAAGTGAACCTGTATCCCTTTCAACAGGAAACCAGTCCTGAGCAATACATCCCAGGAAGAAAAGGTGACAGTAGGTGTCACAGGAGCAAGAGAGCAGGAAGGATGAGAAATAACCCACACACTTTTAGCCTGTGCAGCTGAGGGGGGCACATGAGGCACAAGTGCCCAGCATGGCACAGCACCCAACATCATTGCAAACACAGTGATGGGAAATGATGGCCCTCGCAAGTCCCCCTGCCCAGGTCTCTGACCAGTCAGTTCCTTCACCCAGAGGCCAGGCCCAAGAATGAAGGATAGCCTCCTGCACCCCAGGGAGGTCCAGATGTACCCAGGAGCCCTGCACAGCCCTTTAGCTCCTCTTTAAATGCAAAACGTCAAGATTTAAGTTAAACTCTAGGAATATTTTCTAAATTAGTATCAGCTTAATAACTATCAGGAGCAGGGACTTACTGCCAATATCAGATGGGGATGGGGATGGAGAGCTGGGCTGTGACTGAGAACTGGGAGGTGGGATGCCCAGGATGGGCAGCCAGGAGAAGCAGAAGGAGGAAAAGGAGGAGAAGGAGAATGATCCAAGTTTGCTAAGGAAAGTCCTTCTCCAGCAGAGATCCTGGCATCAGAGAGATTGCCTGGTTGGGGGTGGTTTTCAAAAGCTGGCACAAGACCTGGAGGCAGTTTTCTTCTCACTCAGCCTGTGGTGGCACACAAAACCACTCCTGGTACATTCAGGCACTGACACAATGATTTGAGAACCTGGTTTCATATACCTGCAGCCCTTCAGGAGACACATCCTGCTACTTGTGCCTGTTCACACCTCCGCTGGTGCTGCCAGTGGCAGCTCAGGAGAGCTGTCCCCAGCAGCTTCCTCTAATCTGCAGACTTACAGGAGTGTTTAGGACATGAGTGGCAGGAGTCTTTACAAAGGTTTCCCAGCCACTGCCAGCTGCCCTGCAAGATGCCCAGCCTTGTGTCTGCTTATTTTATATTGTTAACTGGCTGGGAAGAGCCCCCACTGGAGCAGTGAGGACAAAACCTCTTAATTACCATAAAGTGAGAAGCTGGGAAACTGGATGGCAATGAGGAGCATGGTGCCAGGATTTCCCCCCGACCTGCCCCGTCTCTTATACATGGAACTGGGGACACAATCAGCCCCACACCTCAGAATAATGTGAGTAAGGACAGCTTAAAAAATCTTGCAAGTGTCAGAACTATTGCACTGTAATGCCTAATCCAGCAGTCCCTGCAGCCAGCGTCAGTCTTTCCACTGATATTAAGAGTTGTTGGATAAGGGCCTAAGTGACTAACAAGTACAATATTTGAAATAGAGGCGTGGGGCATATTTGCAGCAATATGAAAAGAATCCCTATTCAATCTCTATTCAGTAATTAACTTTAAAATATGTCTATTACCATTAAGTGTTTTGCAACGTCTGTAAGCAGAGAATCAACACTGTCCCATTTATGAGTCAAAAAGTTTATCTGAATGCAGGTGAGTCATGCAGAGAAAGGGAAAAAAGTGTTTCTTCAAATAAATTCAAATAAAAAGAAATCAATCATTGTGAACATAGCAGAGACTGTCAGAGAACAAAGTCAGAGAATGTGTGATGAGCAATCCTATTAAAAATCCTGAATTTGGCATCTCTTCAGTCTAGAACCAACATAACTTAGGTTTTTTTCCAAGATCTTCAAGTGTCAGAGCTCACCAATAATGGTCTGAAATCAGTTTTAATTATATGAGTATATAACCAGGTAACTATATATGCTATGTTTAATCACAGCCTCTAAAGCCCATATCCTAAGGCTAGGCATGAACCTAAGCAAAGTGCCTCAGCCCCTGTTACAGTCCCAGAGGAGATAAAGGTCCCTGCAGGTAGTGGTTTGTCCCTTCCCAGTGAAGTTAAAGGCATTTTGACTTCATCTGTACCCCACGTATGCCACAAGACCCACAGAAACCAGTATGAGGTCACCGGGCTCTTCAGAGTGACCCCCTGTCCCCTTGCAATGAGCATGACCATCTGTTTGCTGCCCAGAAGCAAACTGAGGGTTCTGGTGGCTGCAGGGGAGATGATGGCTGGGACAAAGGAGGAGTCATCCCTGAATTGCTGAGGCCCGGCAGGATTCCCAAGGGGCAGGATCTCCCAGAAGACAAAGGTGTCTTCCCCAATGGCACTTGTGTGGAGTGGCAGGGAGGCGGCTGGACCAGCAGGGCTGGAAGTTGAGGGCTCCTGTGGGGAATACGGAGGATGTGGCCGTGGCAGAGGGACAACTGCTCTAGCAGGATGCCACTGCACCACACGAAGGAGCTGTGGGCTACATGCCTTTGCACTGGATTTCATGCTTCACAAGGAAATGGCAATTTTTCTAATCAATGTGTTTTCATAAAAGATCATAGAATATGGCTGTGTTTCTACTGTGTCTTTATGACTGAGCAGGCACCACATCTTCTGTATTTGAGAGCAATCCCCACTTTGTTTCTGCGCTGATGCTACAGTCTGAAAGCCTCTGGGGACTGTTTTAGGGCTCTGACTTACACTGTGAGCACTCCTGCAGCATCAGGTTATCAGCAGTATCTCATGGGGCAGCAGAGAACTATGAGCCCTTGCCAAGAAAATGAGATTGCTTTAACACTGTGTGAAGCTGCATGAGCACACCAGGAACTGGACGTATAGCTCTCACTTATGCACTCCCATATTGTTTTCAAATCCTGATCTTGCTACTCTTATATTTCCGAGAAGCTGGCATCCCTGTACTTCTTCTGAGCAGATAAAGACAGGAGGGAGATGAATGCAAACTTCCTCCTGTATTCTTCATAAGCTCAGTGACAAAATTGAACAAAGAATTTTAATGTGCTGGTCAACAAACAGATAGATCTCTGCAAATAGCCAATTTGAAGGATTTCTATGACCTTGGAGTGTTTAAAGATCAACTGGGCATAAAATACATAAATTGTCTATACAGTTTAGTTAGTATATATTTTATACATTTCCTGGGTTTGGTGCTGAGGGTTCATAAGTAAAGCCCCATGCACCAGTTTTCCCAGGCCTCTGAGCTGCTCCTGTACCAGCAGACCTCTGGGACAGCCAGGCAAAGTGGAGCAGGCCCAGGAGAGGAGAGGAGTTTATCTCCATCTCAGCCCCTGCCCACCTCGATGGAGTGGCTATTAGGACAAGAACAGGACTGAGGCCTTTCATGGAGAAGAGCCTATATTCTCTGAGCACCAGATGCTCAGTGGGGTCCACAGCGGTCCGTAAGGCATCTGGCAATGCATGTTCACTTGGCACAATTTGCAATGCAAATGCAAAAAACTCAGATGATGGTGTACCTCCAGCATCTTTGAGACTGAGGCAGCCAAAGAGTAGTCTGGAGGACCTAAACTGTGGATTCAGATGCCCACTTCCCAGCTAGGGACTACATGAAATGCCTAATTATCTCCATAGGTTTGAACCTTGGTTTTAATAAAAGAAATCCTTCCCTAGAGAGAGTATATGGAAGACAATGCTGGCGAGGCAGCGACAGAGGCTACCTGCATTATGCTCCAAGGCTCTCCCTGTCCCCAGGGAGAATCCACCAGTCCTCAGTTTGTCACTCCTGCATGTCCCTAAAGCACACAAACCCAAGGCTTGACCTCATGCTAGAGGTATTTCCATATCCAGAAAGTCATCCTTCTCCCTTCACCCAGATTTATCCTTGTCTTTTGCAAGAACCACTCGACAGTGGCTCCTCACCTCTTGCCGTCTAAAACAGCTGAGGAAAGGTATCTCTGGAAGAGCTAGAGCAGATCAGGCCTGCGTTGTCATTCTCAAGGAGTCTTCATAGGACAGACCAGAGTGTTTATATTTGTTCCTCAGCCTTACTCTGCTTGGGAACCCAATTTTCCTGACCAGAGTTATTTCTGTTGCACCTGAAGGATAGGAGGTCACTCCTTGGAGGTAACTGATGTCCTCTGCCACCATTGGTGTGAGAAGCTGTGGGCTTTGTACAGACCTGAGGTCTGTGACACTGTCCTGTTTGTCCATGTGGTTATCAGAAGAGAGTTCTCCCATCATATTTTCAATTTTTTTTGTTAATCAGCTGTGTTATAGAGGAAAAAGGCTCAAATGCATGTGCACACTCACTATAGGACAGATGCACATTCAGTTGAATGACTTTTGGAGTGCATGTAATGCATAGAGAGCTCTTGCCCATGAATTAAATAAAAACACAAAAATAGGCAAGGGGTCACTAGTTTTTAATTGTCACACCTCAACATCCAGCTGTAAGAGTCATAAAAGTGTCATGGCTTTTCTTCCAGAGGAGTCACTGTGTATTCATCTGTTGTGCTGCAAGCTTCACAAAGCCTTGCTCAGCATCACTCCAAGGGTTTGCTCTGAAGAGCTCTGCAATGCCCTCAAGTGACCAGCTGGGTTTTCCATCCCCAGAGCTCCAGTGAACCTGGTACGGGCTGCTGTGAAAGGGCAAGAATGGTGGCATGGTGTCAGAGGGGGACCACAGAGCAAGGCCAACACATCAGGCAAGAGGCCGAGAACCCAAAACCTCTAACAAAAGGAATGCAAAGCAGCTGCCAGCAAAATGGTGACGGGAGAGTGCTGCAAAAAAAAATCAGAGAAAAGAAGCGAGCTCATCCAAAAGTGAAGGATGAGTGAATGTTATTCCCTGTTTCCTAGAAACTTCAGCTGTGGTTTTTGGTAAGAGAGACAATACAAGTAAGGATTCAGCTGGTGTGTAGCACATCTTCATTCTGCTTTTTCAGCTGGCATGGAGGGGGAAATCTCATGTGCAAGGTATTCAGTGGCTTCCTTCTCTCTGAAGAAATAGTTAAGCTCCGCCTACCTAACTTCATGGGCTGGACAGGAAAGATCTGATTGTCAGCTTTTCCACCACCTCAGCACAAACCAGTGGAAAAACTGCAGCTGGGTTTGTACAGACATGGCCCAGGGGAATGTGAAGCTCCCGCTGAGCCCAGGTCCCTGTGCAAGGAGGAAAGAGGAGGGAGAAAGGCCTTTTGCAGTGGCGTCAATCAGATGCTTTACATGTGAAGAATGTCACATCTGTCTTCCTCTGGCACATGGAGAGGTGGAGGGGATGTGGAGTGCTGATATCAGCCACACTCCAAAGGACTTTGTAGCATGAATAAGCCTTGTCAAACTGAGTGAGGGGCCCAAGGACTGGTGGGTGGAAACAGGGGCTGCAAGCAAAAAGAGCCTTTAATTTGCTGGCTGTAACTGGTGCCTTGGCCAAAGTGAGGGCTGTGTGGAAGGCCGGAGGAGGAATGCCAAGTCCTGGCAAAGCAAATATCGACATATGTGCACTCCATGTAAAAACAGAAATGTAAACAAAGCCCTATCCAAAATAAACACCTGTAAAATAAACACAGAGGGCAATATATTAAATAAAAATAAGGACCGAAGTACAGCAGAATGTCTCAGCAGACAACTACCAGCCCAATACCACAAGAAATGCTCATGTTCCCCCTTTCTGCCTTTCTTCTCCTATAAATAATGTTGCTCTGGAAAATACATATTGAGTGAAGGGGCACAATGTCCCTGCACAGTTGTGAGGGCACTGACCCTGTCCTAGTGGGCTGGGCCCCTGGCCAGGGAGTGCAGCTGCTGCTGGAGTCAGACTGCCACCAGCAAAGCTGCAATGCCTGGTGTGCACCACACAGCCAACAGCAGGGCACGGGGGGGATTACTCACTCCAGCAGGGAACAGAGGTCTCACAATGAAAAGGACAAGTTGGACAGATGTGAATAGTCCCTCACAATCTACACAAAATTTAAGTAAACCAGAAGCTCTCTTCCCTGGGTGTCTCTTTGCCCCACTGTTCTTCTTGCCCTGCCAGGGCTGCC
This sequence comes from Atrichornis clamosus, assembly GCA_013400975.1. NCBI lineage: Eukaryota > Metazoa > Chordata > Aves > Passeriformes > Menuridae > Atrichornis > Atrichornis clamosus. The sequence continues at coordinate 185,362 of WBMZ01012333.1, forward strand.
ATGTTCCTTGCGGCACATTGGCACAGCCACCACCCTGGGCAGATGGGAAAGTTCTTGCCCTCTCTGGGCTGATCTGGATCTGAACAAAGGCCACTGAAGGGGCATGCTGGGCCTGGGCAGCAGCCCAGCTGCCACTGCCTCTCCATGCTCTACAGAGGCTGACAAACAGGGGTTTATTATTTTTTGTCCTCCAGAACAATGTCAGTCCTTTTCTGCAGACTTTGTCACAGTAAGGATTCAAACCAGACCCCTTCTTTCCTCTCAAGATTTTTTCCAGCATGTACTTCATGCTGCACTGGAGATGGACAGAGTCTGCCCTCTCCTATGAGGGACAGTGAAGCGCAGCCTGCTCCCTTGGCTCTTACGGCACTGTATTCCAACCCCAACTCAGAGATGCAGATCAGTCTCTGCATTGTCCTCCATCCCTCATCCTCCATCCCTCTTGGCTCCTTCAGAGATATATCACGGGGTGAGAGGCTCTCTCCCTGGTCCCTGAATGTATTGGGTTTGCGTGCTGCAATGTTTTAGTAGTGGAGGGTCTACAGGGTTGGCTTCGGTGAGAAGTTGCTGTGTCTGACAGAGCCAGTGCCAGCTGGCTCCAAGATGGAACCACCACTGGCCAAGGCTGAGCCTATCAGTGACAGTGGTAGTGCCTTTGGGATAATGTCTTTAAGAAGGGGGGAAATGGTGGTGCAACAGTAGCCAGAAGAGAGGAGTGAGAACATGGAAGAGAAAAAACTCTGCAGACACCAAGGGCAGTGGAGAAGGAGGGGCAGGAGGTGCTTCAGGCACTGGAGCTGAGGTTCCCCTGAAGTCCATGGTGAAGACCATGGTGAGGCATCTGTGCCCCTGCAGCCCATAGAGGTTCACTGTGGAGGGGAGATCCACCTGCAGCCTGTGGAGGACCCCATGCTGGAGCAGGTGAATGCTTGAAGGAGGCTGTGACCCCACGGGAAGCCCATGCTGGAGCAGGCTTCTGTCAGGACCTGTGGACTCATGGAGATTGGAGCCCATGCTGAAGCAGTTTGCTGGCAGGACTTGTGACCCCGTGGGGAACCCACGCTGGAGCAATCTGTGCCTGAGTGACTGTGCCCCCTGGGAGGGACACATGCTGGAGCAGTTTGTGAAGAGCTGCAGCCTGTGGGAAGGACTCACACTGGAGAAGTTAATGCCTGACTGTCTCCCATGAGAGGGAACCAACACTGGAGCAGGGGAAGGAATGACAGAGAAAACACTGATGAATTGACCACAGCCTCTATTCCCTGTGCCCCTGTGCTGCTGGGTGGGAGAAGGCAGAGAACTCAAGAGTGAGTTGAACCTGGGAAGAAGGGAGGAGTGAGGGAAAGGTGTTTTAAGATTTAAGGCTTTTTATTTTCTCATTATGCTACCCTGATTTTGATTGACAATAAATAAATTTCCTCAAATACATTCTGTTTTGCCCATGATGATACTAGCTAAGTGATGTCTCCCTGTCTTTATCTCAGCCCATGAGCCTTTTCTTATATTTTCTCTCCCATGTCTAGCTAAGGAGGGGAGTAATTGAGTAGCTTTGGGTGACACCTGGTCCAGCCAGGGTCAACTCACCACACTGACCTACAAACTAGTATCCAAAACACATGCCTAAAGGATGCCACGTTTGCTACAATGGTGGGACTTGCGTCTTCATTCTTCAACTCAAATATCAGCTGGTGAATGGATGACCCAGACCCATTTATCTGCCATCCTAGGGATCTTCACAGCACCTACAAAGATAGGAGCACGAATTGAGTCTCTAAGTTTAATTTACTGAACTGCTGTTAACACTAATTATTTTTCTACCATTTTCCTCCATAGTGACATTTCTGTTAGGTATATAATTTTGCAGTGAAGCTGAGCCCAGCCCAACACTGGCAACACAATGTACACATCCCTCTGTTTACTATTTCTTAGCAGTTACCCTGTATTTTTCATTTCCCAAGCCTGCTGAGTTCCTTGGAACAGAGCGGTCCCATCCTGCACACATCTGAATGAGACCTTGCACAGGAGAGCCTGGTCACCAGAGGGGATTTGTTTGCTTGCAGCTATGTCCCATATATGATAAGCAATTCAACTCTTGCTTCTTGTACATGGGGTTTTCTAATGAAAGAGTAGAAACTTTGTGGTGAAATATGCTGAACCTGAAGACCAGGAGTGTCTGAGCTTTCTGTTTTCCACAAAATCAGCTGAGAACAAAGCACTGTAACCATTTGTATTTTTTGGTCAAACCTCAGGCTGATAAAGAGACTGTTTTCTATTATGATTTATATTGCAAAACTTACATCTCAGGCATAGCCTGTGTGAATATTTGTGAGAGTACGCACAGCCACCAGGACTAGAGACTACATCTGCAGTAGCTTTTAGGAAGCCAAGCACTTCATATCCCATATCTGCTGTGTATCTAGTGGACTGACCTCTTTAAAAAGAAGCTTTACAGAAGATGCTATTAAAAAAGGAAAAATTTACTTTATCATTGCAAATATACATATTAAATCTCAGTATTTCCTAACCCCTAAAGTATTTCTGGTTTATGCGTAGGCACTTGCACTGTAAATCACTATGCAAGAAGTGTCCTTTTCATGGCAACCCCTTGAATTCCATACTCATTTGGCACATGAACCACAAGGGCCTGCCAACCTGCTGCTTCCTTTCATATCTCCTGGCTATTTAACAACAGTAACTCATGTTAATGAGGTTGTACATTTGCTTATTCCCTTAAAAAGTAGCACACAGCTCTTTCAGATAGGGCCCTCATTGCTGTGCACATTCTTCAAAGTCCAAATGCAGAATGAATGAGCTTGTACTGACAGCTTTGTAACCTCTGAAAATATGCTTGTCTTTGGGTGGTTTGCCTTCATCTGTGCACCAGAAAAGAAGAAAATTTCTGTTCCTAACAAAAACTAAATTAATATGAACCAAGGACCACAAAAGAGAATTGTCACACTTTAGCAGCTAGTCTGTATTATAGCAAAGTATCAGATTAATATTCAATAAAGGATAATATTTAAAATCCCCTCATTTGTTTAACTCTTTGAGGTATAGATTATTGAATTAAAGCCATTGCCAAATTGGTGCCATATTAAGCTAATTTATACATAGGAAATATCCCCCTATAACTCTGATGTAGATGAAGCTGATACAAAGTTATTTGCTATTATTATGTTCTTAAAGTTAAAGATTAATTTGCTAAATAAAACATTGCAATCAAATTCCCTTCAATGGCTCATCTCCTTTCAGTCTGCAGAAACCAAAGCTTTGTATACCTGGAAATAAATGCTAAACCATGCTTGCTGCTCCAGCCAGATGGAGTTATTGGCATTAACACGATTGAATAAACTTAGCATAATTAAAATGAACCTTTTGCCCAATCTACATTGCATACTGCAGGTGCACCTCTTGATTTATTATGTAAAATTTTTCAATTTAATTAAATACAGAAAAGTGCAATACAGAAGTAACAACAGCTTCCCTGCAATTAAGTAAGAGCGATTTTCTCTTCTGAGGCAAAAGACTTACCATGGGCCTGTACAAGTCAGGGACTTTTTTGCTTTCTCAGTGCCTGGCTCTTCTGAAGCTGCTCTCACTAGCACTATCCTGCGTAGTTCACAGACCTCCCTGGGGCACCAGCAGCCTTTCTGTCACAGGGCTCAGACTCAACAACCTTCCAGAGACTCTGCAGTTAAAACCAAGATGCAGCACAGACTTGGAAATACTCCCTTATTTCACGAACAGTTCTCCTTGCTTTTAAAGTGCAGACAAAATACCCTTAAGGGAGAGGTTTTGTCTTGGGCTGTTACCAAAGGGCTTTCCTGTGCAGAAGGTGGGCAGAGCAATGGACAGCTCATGTGCAGTGGCATCACCAAGCGCTGTAGGTCTCTGTCTGCCAACACAGATAAACAAAAATACTGCAAAAAAGATACGAAGCAAAATGAAAGGTGCTGCTGGTACCACACTCTAGCAAAAGATCAAAAATCTCAAGCATATTCATCAAAAGACACCCACCTGGGCAACTCAATGCCCAGGGATGATGGAGTGTGCCAGAACCATGCAGGATTCAGACAGGGCCATGCACTGATGTACAAACAGGGACATTTTCCCATTCTTCACTCATCTGAGCTTCAAAAAATGCAGAGTGTATTCCCCATGCTCTTTGTCACAAACCAAGTTCCTTCAGCAAAGAATTTGATTTAGGGGCTGGCCTTCCTATTATAATTCCTTACAGAAATCTTTCTTTTAAAGCATCTGGAAATTGTCACTGTGTGAGTTAAAAATACTGATAGTCTGAACCCATCGAGCAATGCTTATCTGCCAACAGTGCTCATGCTCTACATTCATCTGAACTGCACGTTATCTATAAATAATGGACAAAGAAAAAAGGCATTGGAAGGAACCTAATTTCAACATCTTTTGCATTTGTGGGTTTCTGCTGCAGAGAGTTTCTGGTTTTCATTTCCTTGGGGTTTTTGAACAGTAGTATCATACAATATGTCATCTGTTTACTGGGACGGGAACTGAGAGTAAATATTGAGAAATCTGATAAACAAAACTGTAAATTCTGAGCTCAGCAAATAGGCTGAACACACCCCAGCAGCTTTCCATTGCTCTCCAGGAAAGGTTGATATTCACCCATGGAAATGGCAACATTCATACACAGGCTTAATCTGGCCACACTGCTAAGTCACGGGAGGAGAGGGAAGAAACATCTTTTGTGTCTCAGTTTATGGCTTGAATATTCTGTGAGGAATAACACTGAGATATAACATGTCTGAGCAGTTGCAAAAGAGACTGAAACTGTTTGAATTCTTGTGGTGCCCTTTGGCCTGATGTGTTTGGGCTTTTTGAGTGTGTGTGTGACTGTAATAGGATAAAAATGTCAGTGTGAGCTTCTGGATAAAATTTTGCTTGGGCTTCTTTCTTGTTCACTACACCAAAACATATATAGGGGCAACAAGGCAACAAGGACAGTTTGGGGTTTGGCTCTGCCAGGTGATTTGCAGCCATTGGGTGTTTAACTTTTAACACCTTGGCTGCACTGGAGTGAATTTGAGCATCCACACTGAGTGTACAACCAGCAAGACTGCAGTGCCACAGTGAGTCTGCTGACACCTCCCAAGCAGAAGAGATCCAGTCCATTTAGTCAGGATATGCACTGAGTTTTTGAGGAGACAGTTTCACGTGGCTCCTGTTTTGACATTGTTCTTTACTTTTCCCTTTCTGCTCAATGCCCCAAAGCAGCATCCTTTTTTACTGATTCATAACCCCTAGAACACCTCATCTTTTTGTGTTCATCCCTCCCCACCTCTCCCACAGCCCACGTTGGACCTGCAGGATCACATGTGCTCTCTAGCTCCCTGGTTTCCTGCTCTGAGGCTGCGGCTGGCCACAGTGTCTCACTTATTTCCAAATTGCAGGATTTGGTTTGCAAAGCAGCTATGTCCCTTCCTTGCTGTTTCCAAGCTTTTCTTCAAAGCCAAAGATTTTCTGGGTTGTCCAGTGCTCTTCTAGGCTTGGCAGTGGGGAATGGAGTGTGGAAACTGTGCACTCCAATTTGTATATGTATTGATGCCTTGCAGCCCTGCATCACTGATCTCCAAGACAAGTGCTACAGCAAGGAAGCTTTGTTTTACTGATGTCTAGTCTGCCTTTCCTTGTAAACAAGGATATTATTGGTAAGATTTCCTTCATTGCAAGTATTTACATAGGGCTAATGGGTTTAAATTGGAAAAGGGTAGGTTTTGATGAGATATAAGGAAGAAATTCTNTGACGAGATATAAGGAAGAAATTCTTC
>WBMZ01012334.1:0-126151 GCA_013400975.1 Atrichornis clamosus
GGATCAGAAGTAACACCAGCCCTCCTATTATCTCTGAGAACTTGCTCACAGGAAACTGGATCAGCATTTATCCAGAATTTCTGTGGCAGGTCTTTTTCCTTTCAACTCATGTACCCGTGCTACTAGGCACTTCCCACTTCCTCATGTCCTCTCCAGAGCCATGTAGGTGACACCACACGTTATCTCATGGCATGGACCCTCTCTCTCAGGCACGGGGTGCTTTCTCCCAATACCAGATTTTCTGGTCCGTACTGGCGAGGCATGGGACATTTCCTCTCTAACTTGCTTGAGCCTTTTGAATCTGTTTGAATCTTAGGCAGACTTTCCACAGTTAAGGTGCATGCCATTAGGAAGGCAAAAAAATGATCTTCATATTCCCAGAGCTGGGTGATCACCTGAAGCACTGTTTGTTCTCCTCTCATTGGAATCAATTGACATCAATGCCAATGAGTTGGTGTACGAGAATGGTGCACTCCTTACAAACTGTCACATGGATTGCGTACACTGGACCCCATCTGGATCTACAGGGGACTGCTCATTATTGGAACCCTTATAGATTACCTCCAGCACAGCTAATCCTCTCAGGTAGTGGATACTCTTTTCCGTGGTATTCCACTTGTTTGGGTGCATTCTCAGATCATCCTTGAGAGAATACCTTTTCCTCCTGTTTCACAGGAGTCACCATCAGAGGCTAAGAATTTCTGTCCTCTTCCAAATCCCCTTGTCAGTGTCCACATCCCACGACAGGGATCCCAGTTGCTTGGCTTCACTACCGTCTAGTTTCATGTCTTGGGCCATGATACCCCAGCATCAGAGCAGCCAGGTCACTCGGGGCTCATTCAACTGGCAGCTGAAATGTATTTGCATATCTTGCAGTTCACCTGAGGATAGAGATCGAGTGATTAACTCCGGCCCTGCCTTTTTCTCCTGTTGTGGGGGTCCTGCTTCTTCTTCATCCCTCACTATGTGAACTGTTCTTGGATTTCTTCTTCTTTTGTATAGGGGCAACAGCTACTGGCACGGGTTGTTCACCTGGTTCAGCTGCAGTTTGAGTGGCCCTGGTGCATGTTGGTCTGCTTTCTTCCTTCTCCCTGTAAGGGTGGTGTTCAGTGATGAGCAGTGTTCATTAAATAGTAGCCAGGGCCCAGCATGTTGCATAACTTCATACCTCTCTGGAACTGCCACAGCACTTCTCTTTCACATATTTTATCATTCTAATAGGATCCTGTAGTTTTTCAGGGGTGAACTTCCAAACCATTGGAGTAGAGAAGTCCTCCAAATACTGGCCCGTGTCCTCTCACGTTCCATGCCACTCATGACTACCCACACTTGGGGCACATCTCTGAAAGGCCTCCCTAAAAATCTCTTCTGTAACTCTAAACATGGTGTGGACTGCACTAAGGAGACCTGGAACACCTAGTAACAAGAACATGCTTTTCTTAACATCCAAGGGAAATGAAAAATTCTCAACTGGTGTTCTAACAGACCTGAGGGAGAAAAAGAAGGAGAAAAGCTGGGGAAAATAATCCTCCCCTGTTTCCCCCATAGACTGCGTATAGTCTGGACTCCTAAGGTAACACCTGAGGTAAAGACAGGAGAGCAACACTGAATACATATCCCAAATAACCCTCATTGCCCTTGATGTTATCCTGTCATGTTATCATGCCATATCACACAATACAGCAACAAAGCAATCCTGTTCCCTCTCCCTGCTCTGAAAAAGAACACTGCAAGGAGCACTTATAGGAATAAATAAAGGGTTAGGTACAGCACCCACATGAGCAGACGCGGCAACATTGTGACCACTGGCTCCATATAACAACAAACGTTTAGGTCAAAACCACCATATCTGTTGTTATCTCAATCTTTTGTGCTGCATGTGGGGCTCCAAATAAGATTGTGATAGTTTAGAAATGTATTTTCCAATTTAGTGGTCCCACTAAAACCATCCATCGCTCGCTGCCCCCTCTCCTTCCCCTGCAGCACACTGGAGAGGGGAATTGGAGGCACAGAAGGCGAAGATCATAGGATGAGATAAGAACACTTTGCGGGAAACAGCAATGAGATAAGAAAATGAACAGTAACAGAAGCCATAGTAATGACAGAGGGTACAATAAAAGGAACGATTCACATGAACCCCCTGACAAAAGACAATATTGGACTGCTACCTCCAGCACGTTTACTTGCCTGGATTAGAACCCCGTCTCCTCAGAAGAGACTCCCTTCACCCTGACTCCCAGCAATNGCAATAACCTCCAGAGCCTAGTCATGCCCCCTCCTGGCTGCTGCAAAAATTAACCCTGTCTTGGCTGGAAGCAGGACAAGTAAGTATGTCTATACAGAGATATACAGAATAGTTACAAGGCAGTATATCAGCACATTATTATATTTCTTTACTCCCACATGTTATGTACATTAATTCTGTACCTAAGAACATTTGCACACATTTGTAACAACAGTATCAGAAAAGCATGCCAACAAAACACAGGATCAAACAAAAAAACCCCAAAACCTGCTCAAAAGAAGATGTTATTCACTGCTCTGTTAGTGAACAAAAACAGTTTGTCTGGCCATGAAACACAGGTTACATCTTGCACTGCAGGCGTGAGGTCAGTAAAATACAATTAAAGAATTGGAGAACACTTGTGGATCTATAATAGGCAAAGGACACCCCAGAGCCCCCAGTCTTCTCCATGGAAGAGAGGCGCTTGCCTTTTAGGAATGTGTTGGAAGACTCTTGTTTTTCGCTGCTGCTGAAAGGTGCAGATTATTCCTTCTCATCATTCTGTGTTAGCATGCCAGTGTTTACTGCTTGTTTCCACTAGAACTAATACAGTCGACAAACGAAAAGGAAGCTGACTCAGCCTGACCAGGAGCGCCTTTTATAATTTAGGCTTATATTTATGACATGATCAGGTTTTTGTTGTGCTCAGTATCTGTTACAGAACATTTCAGTTGTTAAAGAAGAGCCGTTTGCCAAAAGAACAGTTTATCTACATAAAGAAATGATACCTGGAAATCCTGCCAAGTGAGAAAAAGGTCATCTATTTAAGCAAGAAGTGAAGTTAACATGTGGTTCCCCGCCACCAAGCCTGTTTAGATCTATCAAGTGCAAACTGTACATCTGAAGAGGGACGAGCTAACATTACCCTTGAGTTGTATAACATGCCATTTCATCATTTCACAGCTGGTTTGTTTTTAATGGGGGCTCATTGTATGGTGGGCAAATTTTATTCTTATTTCCAAAGATGTTTCATATTCCAACTTAGCTTTTTCTACAAGCACAACAGTTTGAATCCAAGGGAGGTGAAGTGCCCTTTCTTTAAAATTTGTGCTTAATTGAATGACTTTATGATCACGCTATTTTTAAGAAGCTAGATCCACTGAAGAAGTGCCTCAGGATTTAGACAGAACACCTAAGACACCATAGTTTGGAGCTCCAGTTCTGAACCTCCCAGACTCAAGTGCCAGCAAAGCCTGGAGATGCCCGATGCCTCCTCTCATTCCCAGATTCCCAGGTACCTACATCAGTAACACTGTGGATGGTCAGAACCACCCACGTTTTTGATGCCAAATTTAGAAATCAAGAATAAGCTGTGTTTCTGCCCAAGCCCTCTGTGAGATGTACGTTACAGTAGACACTCCTAGAGTTCACCTAATCTTTGGCAACAAGTCACATTACAGTATACTCTTACAATGTTTCTCTTGTTCCTAATGCTTCTTGTATTTCTTGTTTTGCAGGGGAAAAGCTTACACAGGAAGGGTGAGGATTGCCTCCAGCCAGCTTCAGAACTAGACTGATGCTGACAGCACTTTCCTAGAAGAGAGGCAGGAGATAAGGTTTTTGACAGCCTCAGGCTGAGTAGGGTAAATAACTCTACTCTCCCGTTTCCTAAGACAACACTACAACCACTTGACTATTTTGCTTAAGGCAAGCCCAGCTACCATCTTCTTCCTTCTCCTTCATCCCAGTTTCAAGTCCTTCTAAACAGTCACTTGTCTCTTGAATCTGAAGAAAGCCCTAAACTGTGAATCTGAGGGGAAATTAAGAAGTAGGTGCTCAAATAGCATGCTTTTTCTCCCCGCATGATTAGGATTTCAAGCATCTTGCTTTTTGTGAACCTTTCTGGTAGTTCTAGGAAGCAACATGCTCAGTAGGAAGGCTGTAATTTTCCCCATGTGGTTCTTCCAAATGCCTGCCTCTCAGCATGAAGCCTTTAGAGAGCTTATATGCATTATGTAAGGTCCTGGGTTGTTTTCCCCAGGCCAGACAAGCAGCACTGCTGGGTGGATAAGGAGATCACCATCCCATGCCTCATTCACCTCCACCCATTTGCTTGTCTGCCACGGTGCGTTTTTACACACCAAGCCATGCAATTGCAGTTGTGCATCCTTCTCTGCTAGAACTGCAGCTGTGTCAATCTCTAGGTTGCTCAGCTAAAATGAGAGGCCTCTCCTCGATGCATTTGTGGATCTCATTATTAGGAAAGTTCAAAATACAATCTTGAGTTCAAAGCCAAAAACGACATACAGAAAGAATCCTTTACAAAATAAACTCCTCAGACTGAATTTGATACATCATGCAATTAAAACCACCATCTCTAAAATAGTAATTAGGTGAAATTGCAGTGATTTGATCAATTTCTGTAGACTTAATACTGGTAAATACTGGTTCCAGCTTTACCCTAGACAGCATAAAAATATTAGGCAGACCACTATGTTGGAAAGCAGCTAAACTTTTTTGTGTGTGTGTGTGTGTGAAGTAGGAAACTTAAATAAGATTTTGAGATATTAGAAAACTAGATTAAATTAAATCCCTCAATGAAATGTTAGTGCCTGCTATGGCCAGGGTTGTATTCTAGATTCATTATCAAATTCAGTACTTTGTACTGACTCCCAAAAGATGATGGCTGATAATTGAAATCAAAATAATAATAAAGAAGCTATTCACTTGCTAACTGATTGGGACTCCAAATTCTCATCAATTCAGGAGCAAATACAAAAAGTAAAATTGATCACTTCTATTTTAAGGGGGTTTTTGATTTGTATTCAACAAGCAGATATGGAAAGATGTTGTTTTCTTTTTCAAAAACATGGCTCGATTTTGTTGATTGTTGAAAATTAGCTTCATGAATATTTCAGTATGGAAAAAGCATTTCATCAAGTATTCACTGACTTCACAGAGCTAATACACAATTGACTTAAAATAGCTTATGTTTACAAGGCTGTATTACATAGAAAAAGTGCAACTTACTTAGTCTAAGATGGATATTATTTAACCCAGATATCAAAGCAAAAGATCTTGAAGCATCTTGGAGCCAGTCTGAGTGAAAAATACTGCAAATGACATTTTTTACCAGATTATATATTTTTAAGAGTAATGGTCTGAGTCAGGTTCAGAACTTCTGAACCGAGTTCCTCTATTTTTATTTCTGAATCCCTTCCAGTACTTCAGTGAATAGACTAGACAAATTCAGGTAAAATGCTGAGAATTTTTTAAGATTTAATTTTGAACATTTAATATTGAAAATCAAAATCCCATATTTCTAATGATGCATGGACTGTAGCAATATCTGCTTGGGAAATCACACCTTTGTGACTGAGAACCAGAATGGATTTGGCTATGAGGGATGATAAGTAAGTATGAACAGTCCTGCTTGACAAACTCTCTTGAAGCCCATTTACTAAAAGCTGTTACTATCTTTACATTGATTTACTAAACATAAGCTTACAATAATTTGGTTTTCTGTGTTTGGGTTCATACATCAAACCTAGAAGGCATATAGATTTCAAATACAAAGTGCTTGTGTCATGTATTTACTGCTATTTTGAAGACACATGTAATAGAATTCATCAGTAACATGTTTACTAGGTTTTTTATAAAAGAAACCTACCATCAAATCTACTGCTGTAATGGGATTATTCGGAGCCTTGTTATAAAAAAAAAAGATTCAAAAAATTAACTAAATTTTATCTATAGTTTCTTAATAGGAAATCTACAATTCCCCATTTATACCTTGCATTTCTCAGTGGTAATAAATAGCACAGTTGCTATGAACATCAGCAGCAGTGATTTTAACTGCTTATAAGTTTAACATTTTTGACTTGTTACCGCTTAAATCTCATAACAAGAAGGGTGTGTATATATATTTTGTACATATACAACACACCATGGAAGGTCAGGGCAGACTCCAGAGATCTGATTAATTAGTGTAGAAGTGGTATCTAGACTTGTGTTTTTGAAATTATGCTGCTGAAGCCAAGTGTAAATATACATAAGTTCACTTTTATAATGTAAATCATATTATCTGAAACTGTGGCAATCTTAGAAAACCATTTGATCTTACAATTTTTGCCATATTTTAAAAAAAGATCTGTGTAGAAAGATATCCCACTGTGGACAAATGCAAGTATTCCAGTTCTCACCAGAATTTGCAGTATCTTAAGTGAATAGCAGAAAAAAATCTCCCATTGCACATAAACCCCCAACTCTCTGGATAAACAAACTCAGATTAAACCCAATAATTACTTTAATTTGAAGACACTAGCTTTAGCATAATCTTAAGCTTCAGAAAAATCTTAGTCCTTAAGTAAAGATTACATTGATATCTACAGTATGTGTCATATTTGTGTGATACTATTAAAGACCTCTCTAAAATGAAGGTCAACGTGTCAATTACTAATGGTTCATACAGAGTAGGCATAAGTGCTAGCTTTATCTAATGAAGTCTTTTTTTTTAATGAAGAGTATATCATACAGACATTTATGCAAACTTCTGCGTAAACATGTTACCCCAGCTGATTTCATCTGCTGAAGTCTGAGATGTTTTCCACATCAAAGCCCCGCAATGGCTTACAGATTGATTATTATTGGTATGGTTGAAAATTACTATATTTAAATTCTTGTATTTCTGAGATTATCCTGTGTCAATTCTTTTCAATTTTTATCTTCAACCAAATCATAGGATTTTTTTCCTTTTTCTAATTAAATTTGAGAATTATTTTTGAGAAATATCATTATTCTCGGTGCGCATTTGGCAGAATGACGAAGAAAAACAATACGGTGCCCCAATATACTTGACAGCTAGTGTTAAATTGTGTATCATGGGCTCAAAAGCAGAGACAAGCGATTACCTCCCTTCTTCTCCCACTGCTCCCCAGAAACGAGGGGGAGTTCATGCAATCAGCAGTGACAATATACGACAGAGTTCCAGGTTCAGGCGTGCTACCTGAGAAGATCATACCACTGGTATGTGCGAGCACAGATTTGCTATTAATGCTAACATGAAGCTTTTTAGAACCAAAAGAATAAAATTAAACACTGAAACAGTGCTGATTTGAGAGACCATTGACTAGTTTGTGTCACGAAGCCTTTAATGAAAATCAGTTTCTTTCACATCAAGTCCTAAATGTTATCAATCAAAATCCAGTTTCCTATGGATGTGGACACTCTTTGAAATTATACGCTATCAGGATAAATAAGGACACTTCCATTTCTCAGCATCAATGGAAAAGTGCTCAAAGCTTTGGCTGCCTATTTATGAATTTTAATGAGGCCTGGATTTGTCTCAGAAGGAGGGAGCCTTAATTTTCAAAGTGATTCAGACAAGTCAGTACAACATTAGAAAACAGTACAAAAACATGAGCGATAATATAATAAAGCACTTTGATGAAGCTATGTTGAGGAGGGGAAGGCGGCTTATATAAAATCACCCCCGCTGTTTCTCCTCCTAAACTACAAAATTACCAACTTTAGATCTCAGTTCCCAATGTCATTTTCACCTTTTTTTGCTAAATAGTTTGTGGTATGGAATGAACAGTAAAAATAGAGGCTGATTGTTGTATTTTAATCTCAGACAGAGGATGATTTGACATTTCTCAGCCATCAGACAATTACAGGACAGATTCAAGTTAATTATGGCTTTAGATAATGTTTGCTTATTTGAATTAATTTAGCAGGGTATTTAAATCCAGAAATTGATTGATCCCTAGAACGTACTCCATCTGTAGCAAGGTGTTAAAGGTTCCTGGTCCAAACTCAAGTCTCCCAGCCACGTGCTCACATCTATATACCGCAGCAGCCTGGACACGCCTTAATCCTTACTATGGCCACCCGTGAAGGGAAAAGCTGCCCTGGCAGGCCCCAGAATCCTATTCCAGTCTCTCTCCTCACTGTATTTCTTACATTTCCAATGTGTCCTAGCTGTGGGCATGTCTATGCATTGTTTTCTTATCTGCAAAACGGAGAACGTCACTGGCCGATGTTGCAGTACCAGCACGAGGCACGTTTATGCAGCATCCTTGATCTCTTCAACAAACCAGCTCTGGGAAAACATGGGCTCTGCTTGTGTGGGCTTAGGAAGAAGCAATAGACAAGAAGACTCAGTATTTGCCAAACAGAAGAGACCAGCTCCTGCGTAAGGTTTCCACATCCTACCGGGTCATATGAAGTGAGAAAGGTTATGACCCCTAAATTCTTTACAAACTGATGGCTTTAGGTGGATGCTGTGGTGGCTACAGATGATCAATGCCTAGAGCAAAGAACCAGCTCCTAGGTGGTTACTCCCTGAGCACTGGATGAGTTATTAAAGACCAGGGAGATGGAGAGAGAAAGGGTATCTCTCCCATTCATGTAAGACAAAGGCAGCCAAGGCTCCCCGTGAGTTGCGAGAACAAGCTGATTTCTTCCACTCCCCCAGGTTTATCACCTCAGTTCTCACCAGCAGTGACATGATCCTATCTACTCTGCTGGAAAAACCTGGGATGGGAAGGTCTCTCATTCAGACACCCTTCTGCAGTTCTTCCTGCTGGATAAATGGTATTTCCATAAGATCTAGCAGGCGAGCAGAAGTGAAATGACATAACAATTTCCATCTATGGTAGGGTGCAGGGTATGGGGTTACTACCAGCCCCTCAGCTGATTTTTTGAATATTTCATCTTGTAGCATTTCTCTCCTCTCTCCCATATTTTATATATTGGTTGAGAAAGACAAAGGAGACAGCATTCTTACAGAGGCAAAGACATAAACAAAACAATTACACATTCCAAAAAAATCTGTTTTTTATAGCCAGGAATGGCAGACTCTAAGCTAAGTATTGTCCTAGTATCCTTCAAAAAAAGGTGGGAAGTAGGTGGGGAAAATTTGTTTTACTCCTAAGCTCAGCAGTGGTTTCTACTGCATAAGAGCACATGATTTGTTATATTCATCACACTCAGTAAATGAAATCAGTTGATGGTAAAAAGAACATTTGGGAAGTGTACATTTATGCCACATATAAAATGCTCCATTTTGACATTGAAACACTACCACACTCAGAAAAAAAGGTTTTCTGCTTTTGTGCCTTGCAATACATTAACCATTAGCCCAACATCATAGTAGTTTTTATCTGACTCAGTTTATTATAGGGGCAGGAGATAACCACACCTATCGATGACGAGAGTCCTTAACACTTTCCTGGAAGGGGCATAAAACAGTTTGTATTTCTGAAACTTTTACCTGGTAAAGGACATGGCACATAACATATTTTTGGATCACTACCAAAAAAACCATGATCTCCCAAATTCCTTCTACCACTTGTAAATGGAAAATAGATTAAGCACGGACATCAGAAGCACAATATCAAGTAAAGGACACTTTTGGATCTAACCTAACAGGTGGATAGATTTTATCCTCTTCTCACTCACTTGCTTCTGTAACCACTGGCATTTCATGACCTATGTTTGGATTCTGCCAGAGAAACTATTTTAAATTTTTTTAACTTAGTTTTGATTAGAGCAGTTATAGGATAACTGGCAAATGTAATGGTCCTTGCAGGCTTTGCAACAGTGAGTCTTTAAACACACAGTAGTGTGCCAGTGTTTCAGACAGATCACAACCCTAGGACATTGCTACAGGACATCGAAAAAGCAAACCTGAATTTCTTGAATTTGTGGTGTTCGGTCTGTAGCTAATAGTCACGTGTCTTCCACATTCTTAATTCCCATGGCTTTTTGCATTGTCTTGGTGCCTGGGAGTCACAGCCATGGATCTGGGTCCCCTATGTTCTTGGGAAACATCCTGCAAGATAACTAGTTGTTGACTCTGAAATGTGAGTATAAGGAGCTGTGTTCTGTCCCCAGCCTCCCAGTGACATTTTTTTTTGTCCAGGAATGTATACCACAAAGCTTCATCTGCCAAGAAGGGTATACATATAAGATCAGAAGATTCCCTCCCTAAATAGGTCATGAGAATCATCCAGCTAAGCCCCGTGAAAAGGTTGCACACTGGTCCAGGGGAAAATTAGAGAATTACTGTTTATATAAGAGTATTTTGCTCAAGATTACCAATCTACTAACAAAAGGCCTGTTTAAGAATGCAGTAAAGATTATGAAATCAGATAAGACTGTACAAAGATTTCTAGCAGGGTTATAAAGATAGTAGTATTTATTAAAAGACACGTTCTGATGCATCTCAGGGCACCTCATCCAAGGAAAACAATCAAAATATTTAACAAGAGTGTGAATTTGAAGCTCAGAGGTCTGATGCTATCTTAATATAAAAGTGACATTTATTGTCCACTAGATGAAAAAAATCATTTTATATACAAAATGGCAAATCAGATCATTTATATGCTCAGAAGGTGCAATGCTTATTTTGCTAAGAAGGAAACAAATGGTGTAGAATTTATATAACAACATGAGCTGCTATGCCCAACTCATGAATAGCATTGAGGGTACCTGGGATTACAGGTTAGGAATTCCTGAGTCCCAGACCCACAATGACATTTGGAAACTTATGTCCATACACTGAAGAGTAAGTAGTGGTAATAAGACTGTGCCAGAAAGTTCTTGAATATCAAAACAACTGTCAAGCTTTAGCCTCATCAGGAGGGAATGAACTTCAAAACAGGAAAGTATTATGCAGTACAAGCCCTAAAGCCATATTTTGTGCCTTGAGATAGAAGTTATGAACTGCAGAAATCCTGTGTCAGCAGATCTCAAATCATGTCAGGCATGCAGGGAATAAAGAGATTATAAAACCTGGGATGAACTAAGCTCATGACGTACAACCTTGCAAATGATCTGCTATTCAACAGGTGCCAGCACAGAGCTTTCAACACTAGGGACAGATGTTTGAATTGTTTAATGGGAGCAAGAAGCCCTGCCTCTGCATGTTGAACCTGCTCCTGGATCATCCACAAGTGCTCGGCCGGGCAAGTTCAGCAGAAGTTTTATTTTCTGTTCCCGGAATTATGACTTCCTACTGCTGCTAGGGACCCTGCTGCTGATCTAGGTGAAATGCTCAGGTTTTATGTTTTTGAATAAGCAAGTCTCTGGCAGCTGCATAAAATTTGATTGTTTTTCATATATAAAAACAGGGCAACTTTAAGCATTGCAGCTAAAAACAAACATGAAAATTTGTTCTAGAGGATGTGTATTCACAGACTACTGGTACCCATAAATTCAGTCTTATAGTATATTAGGAGAAAATAATGTGTTTAGTCAAGTGATCCATATCTTAATAAAAATACAGTGGTACAGATTTCTAGCCACTGCAAACATATAATCTTAAATATATCCTCTTATGTAGTGGGGAATGGTACTCTTTTCATGATCCCGTTTTACTGATGAAAAAATCAAGACTGCACTTTCTTGCAAGAGAAACTTGCCATAATTTACATCTGACCTCTGACACTAAGAGAAAACCCTTTCCAGCTGTAACTTGAAATACTTTTACTCCTGTTTTGGGTGTACATCATTCTTTCAGGACTTTGAAATAGGAAAAGGACTATTTGTGCTAAGGCTCAAATGATCAAGTAGCATAAATAATCACGCTTTCCTCTCTTTGACTGGACCAATGAAAATACATGCAATCATATGACCCTGCTTTTTTATTTTATGGGAATCTGAAAGTATTAAGCACTTCTGACTGGCCTTAATAATTACCATTAAGAGAACTTGTTTAAATGGATAGCAATATCAAAACAGTTAATTTTATTGGCCTATAAAATCTGTCTTTGCTGCCAACTGATTTATTTTCCTTTGCTATATCCATTGCTGGGAGGTTTTAAAGGATTAATTTTTCCTCAGATGCATATTATTATTCTAGATAATGTTCTGTGTTGAGGTTTTGTTCTTTGCCTCCTAAGTTCTGGCCTTACAGATTTCTTAATTTGGAGAGGAAAAGTGAAAAGGCTTATTTTGGTCCAGAAATTGGAAATACAAAGAACATACACACACTGCCTTTCTCCCTACTTTATATATTGAACCGTCTGCATAACTGCCTTGTGAACACTATAGATGCTTCTATGAAAATGGAGAAACCAGGAAAATATTTCCCTTTTTCCAAGATTTTTACTCTGTACTTATGAAAGCCGAGCTCCCCATCAAAGGAATCTTTGGTCCCCTCTTCCCCATCATGATGAGTACCAAACGAAAAGGATTCAGCATGAAAGAAAAATGGACAGATTGATACTCTCCATAGCTGTATACTGAACTTCACCTACAGAAAGGCTGTGAGAGTGTTTAGAAAGAGAGGGCACCATTAATTCTTTTTGGAGTTTGTCTCCCAAAGAAAAGAACTGGTTGAAAAATGTTGAATTTTTTCTACAGACCTTTCTATGAGCTATCTAGTTTAAAATGTCACTGAAGCTACAAACTGCCTTGGATATTCACAGAAAAGTCCAGAAATCTTTCCTCTGGATGTTTGAATAGAGGTGCCTGGGGATCTTGAAATTTATGTAGACATTAATATCTGCACAATGAAAATAACTTTTCAAGCTCTCAAAGGTTTTTTCTACCTTCTCATATTTCTCCAGACTTGTGATTCCAGACTTCAGTCACTCTATTACCACCCCTTAAAAGCGAAAGTATTAGACTGCATCACATTCTTTATTCCCCATTACAGGAAAAATAAATACAATTGCTCCTGCCTGAAATATTATTTTTCCCAGTAAGCCACTCCTCCTCTCTGTCCAACACTGAACTTAAATCTGATAAACATGGTGAAGAATCATACATTTTGTGGGATCCCAAGTCATTAGGGAATCAGCAAGTACTCTTCTTGTATTTTGCAGCAATGCTAACAAAATACATAATTGCCAGAGTTATTTTTTTCTTCTTTGTAATCAAAGGCAATTAAACATTATTTACTGTGTGGTCAGTATGAGCCTGAATAATATGAATTATAATCACAAAAGAGCTTTTAGGTGAGTGGAAAATAGCAGCCATGGGTTTTTTTCCTCCCTTAAAAAAACCCAGCAAGCAAATCCAGGAACACAACAAACACAATGCCATTTTAGTGCATTTCTGGGAATACTTAATTAGAACTGCACAGCACAAGTCAATATTAAAGCTCCGTAACAAATGTATACCTTTTAAAAGTTCACTGGGATTCAAATCCAAACAAAAGCTGCTAAGTGACAGAGAAATAACAGAATTAAAACTGAATGCTAGAATACTGGCTATAACAAAAAATCATGCCACTTTTTATTGTCAGTCCCACAGAGGTTCCAATAGAATTGATTTCTCTTGTGCTCGAAAAGAGAACAACAAAAATACAAATATTCCTAAACCTGTTCCATCTGTACAGGTGTTACATACTTCCCAAGTGGGGTGATAGTCAAACAATTTACAGGAGGAGGTCCTATATTGCAAAAGATCAATACTTTGAACTAATTTCTCACTTTTAAAAAAAATATGGGGATGTCATGCAACATATAAATGACAAACAACATGCTGAAGCATGCGTTCAAACTATTAACAGACAAAAATCTTAAGACTTTTGTGAGCTTTTGCACCACACAGCTTCATCAGCAGCAACAACCTTTCTATAGACACTTTCATTTTCATAATAATTGTTTGATTGTTTCAATATGGAAACAAATTCAAATTCAGCCAGCTTTATGTCGAGACAACATAATATTCATGTTATAAAGTAAGATGACCAGCAAGAAATCTCGTTTTGATTAATTACATCTACACTTTGGGTTCAGCTTTTTCTACATGATAGAATAATTTTTCTCCTACCCATCTAGTCTTAAAAATTATTTCTGGCCTATTTTTTACACTTTAGCCACTGAGAGATCTTTCTCATTGCCCTTGACAAATGCTGCAACACACCTTCCACATTCATTCACAGCCTTTCCTTCTGACCTGCCCATTTTTCTCACTATGCTTCACATCTGCTGCAGCTTTTCTTCCTCCCACACATCAGCTCAAGCTGAGCAATCTGGCTTACCTACAGTCCACCCTCTCCCCATCCCCTCCTGTGTCTGACTCCCGCCTACACACAGCCAGCTACACCAGACATCGCGTTTCCAGCCACCACCACCCAGCTTTTCCAGGCTCTCCTGTGAGAGATGGAAGGAGTGAACAGCAAGGGTCAGCAGCCGTGTCTTTTGTGAGGATGCTTGGCGAAATACTCATGGTGGTTGTGTCCCTGCCACACTTACCAGTATTGTCTCATCAGTATTTCTTCTCCAGATACTGCTGACTTTCAAGGAAGACTTAGTGTTTGATTTTGCAAGACCCTGCTAAAAGACCCCTCTATTGCACCAGTGCAGTGACCTTTGGCTGGTGGATGTCCCCAGCCCCCTGGGACCCATGATGATGGCATTACTAGAACCCCAAGGAAGGGTAGCAGCAACCTACAGAGTTCAGACTCGACTTTTTTTTTAAATTCCAACTTTTTATTTCCTTTGGTCTTATTAACATTTTAGCATCCAATATAGCTATTTTTTTAAACCTGATGACATTACAGGGCCATGAAGGAAAACTTATGGAAGTCACTACTGGCTGGCTACATGCTGCACAAAGTACTTTAAGCATGATGTTTGCATAGTTTTTCCACAGTGCCTGATTGAGCAAAGACATGACATATAGGCTATGTTTTTAAAATGTCACATAACCAAAAATTTTATTTAAGGATTTACATGGCAGAAGCATGAAACAGTTTTAATATAAAACAAAAAAGCCCTGTCTTTGATTAGGACTTAGAAGTGAAAGCTATCCCTAGGCCACTTCTTTGAAACGCAAGCATCAGGAGAGCAGAACGGCATCTCGTTACAAAGAGACGAGGCAAGGAAGGTGCTAAATGAGAAAGACCTTTACAGACCCTTAGCATCCAGCACTTACTAGAAACCCAGCAAGTGTCTCAATCAGCATACCTCCATGGAGAAACAGCACTTCATAGTCCGGTGTTAATTATCCCTTCTTTCATATTAAATTCTACATCAGTGACCTTGCTGGTTTTCAAAGGAAATGTGAATAAGAAAAGGGTTTGCATTCTTGCTAGCATTCATATTTCATACACGGCCTGAAGTCTGAACATGTTTTTAAAAATTCAAGTATAACCAAGATGTGGCAAAGCAGATCATACATATTAAAGTGCACTGTGGATTGCATATACTGAAGTCTCTGTATCTATCTCGGCACATAGCTGGAAATCAGCCTCTTGTCAGAGGTGCTTCAACTAATCACATGCATCCTAGATGTTTAAATATTTTGTGGTGTAGATTTTCACCCTTTAGGTTTTAGTATGTGAATTTAATTTTCAAAATAGATGTTTGTGGATTAGTTTTGGTCTGCAGACCACAATTTAGCACATGGATGAAAATGAGACAGACTCAAATCTATTCACAATATAAAATGCAGCTGGATGTACTGAAATACAGCTGGGATGCACGGGCATGGAGATTTTTGATGTTACAAATATTGTGAAGTATCTGAGCATTTCCAAAACCAGTGAATTAACACTATGAAATCATATTTTATTTTTTCAACATTCCATGTTGAAAAATGAAAGGTAGAAATGCAGTTTGTTTTGTTTTTCCCAGACAAATATTTCTCCCCTTTTCTATACAATTTTTTGTTGAAAAGAAATTATCAACCTGATTTGATTTACTTTTTTATAGACATCATATATCAACACAATCCTAAGCTGAAATTTATGTTCCATAATCCTGTCCAGAAATGTTTTTATCATGAAATAATAACTGCTCCCTTGAAATTCAAATCTCTAACACATAATTGAGACATTAACTCTAGAATGGTAAGAGGATATGTGGAACTATTTTCAGCTGCTGTCAATAGTATATGGCTGTGCTTCTGAAGCACTTAGAACATGGGCATTGCTGATACATTTTCTGAAGGGGATAAGTTTTGTAGAATAATTATTTCTGTAAAGAGATTCATCACAGGTTTTTGCCTTCACTTTCCATAATGCACAGAGTAACGTCTGGGAAAGTTAAACACATTGTAAAGAAGGCAGACCATACAAAATAAATTGAAACTGCCTTTTAAACCCATTTTACACTGGCAGTGACATTGCTTTATATATCAAGAATACAGGATGCACAAATATTTTCTCATCTGGCTTCTGAGTTGAAGATGACATGACTGGAAAGAATTGCTTATACAACTAAAATTTCATCTGAATAGTTGTGTATGTGATTCATGCCATTCTATTCAAAGTATAATTTTAGTCTCCTTTCACTTGCCCTTGAAAAGCTTTTCAAGAAGATCTTAAGTCTAAAAAGGAGGGAAAAGACAGGATGTAGAAAAATATGATCATCTTTGTTCTCTCTGTATTTAAAGAGACATCATAAGAGCTTATTGTTGTTATAGGCCATATCCAATAAGAGATGAGCTACAAAGAAAATTAGCAACAGATTAGATGTCTAAATTGTAATCCCAAGAGACTTTCCTGTCCAACTCCATTATGTCCTCATTAAAGACTCTGAGGTTTCACGTGCAAAGCAATGGGCTTGTTTTGTGAGCCCTGGTGCAGGATGCAACCTGTTCACAGCAGCAGGGGTGATACTTAGGGTGGCACCAGCTATGGTGGCTCTTCTCCCAGCAGTGGACAGCCCTCTGCCACTTGTAGCATCATCAGGCTGTACAGCCTTGGTCTAGGCCAGGCTCCAAAACTCCCTCCCTGAAAGGAGACCTAAGATAATTTTCTTACAAATTGAAATAGTGGATGTAAAATATACAAAAATATACACTAAACAGAGTCAGCATTTCAGGATCACAGTCACTAAAGGAAGAGTTTTTATGGTGTGATGAGAAATAGTTCCATTTTTCAGCAGAGCTGTGAAAGATCTCGTCTGAGCCATATAGATGACACCAGCAGTCAGAAGACCAAGGAGGTCCCTGTCATGTCCCTGATTCATAATTTCCTAGTACATGTATGCGCACCTCTCATCAACTGAGCCAGTGATCATTTGTCATATTTTTGCAAGGCCTGGTTTTTGGTAGCGGGGGTAGCTAAAGGGGCAGCTGCGGTGAGAAGCTGCTAGAAGCCCCACCATCATGTCCTGCAGGGCCAGTGTCTGGCTGGCTGCAAAGATGGACATGCCGCAGGCCAAGGCTGGGCCACTTAGGAGTAGTGGTAACACCTCTGTGATAACAGATTTTAGAAGGAATTCAAAACAATCCTGGTGGCACAGTTTTAACTCCGGCCAGGGAGGAGGAGGAGTGAGAAGATGTGACCAGAAACCAACATGGAGGTACCACGGTCAGTTCAGAAGGAGTGGGAGGAGGTGCAGGAGCTGGAGCCGAGATTCCTCTGCAGCTGGTGGTGAGACCATGGTGAAGCAGCTGTGCCCCTGCAGCCCATGGAGGCCCACGGGAGTGCAGAGGCCCACCTGCAGCCCCTGAAGGGGCCCACGCTGGAGCAGATGGATGCTTGGAAAGGACTGCAGCCTGTGGGGGAGTGACCCACGCCACAGCAGTTTGAGGGCCGCTGCTGCCCATGGGATGGACTGATGTCACAGCAGTTCGGAGAAGGCTGCTGCTCGTGAGATGGACTTTCATTCGGAGAAGTTCCTGGAGAACTGTCTCCCATGGGGAGGGACCCCACAGAGTAGCAGGGGAGGACGGTTCCAATTCTTGAGCAGGAAGAAGCCACAGATGATGAACTGACCAAAAACTCCCATTCCCTGTCTCCCTGTGCCGTTGGGGTAGGAGGTAGAGGTGGGAGGAGGGAATGGAGTGGAAGAAGGCGTTCTCCAAAAGATCATTTTATTTCTCATTATCCTGTTCTGTTTCTGTTAGTGTAATAAATTTACTTTCATATCATTTAAGCTGGAGCCTCTCCTAGATCCTTATCTCAAACTCTTGAACGCTTTGAATTATTTTTCTCTCCTCTGTCCAGCTGCAGGGGGAGTGAGCGAGTGGCTTCCATGGGTGCCTGGCATCTGGCCATACTCAAACCATGACACCATTTCAGCATATTTCCTTGACATCCTGACTTATTGAGGAAGGAAATGTTGAGCTTCTTTTATGCTGAAAACTAAGGCCTAATCCTAGTGTAAATATGTCATGTTTATGCTTAAAGAATAATTGAAGAAACTGTTGTGGTGAGTTGTACTCACACTCCGGGTTAGAGCCTGCCTACCCTTTGCATAGCATAAGTCCACACACACTCCAAGGAAAGCAGCATACGTGCTTGGATGGAGTATCTATAAAATAGATCTTTTCCTAGCAAAATGTAGGTTTAGAGCTATTGCTCTGCAAAGTAAATACTAGATTTCATAAACATTCAGGACATTGCTGCAGATCAGCTTAACAATCTTTTCTGAACAGGTGAAATTTGTGAGATGTGGTTTCATGTTTACAAAACTCACACCTTTGATTTTGTAAAAATACTTATGAATTCTATAGAATGGGCACATAGAGTATGTAGAGCTCAAAACGTTCTTGTCATCTGCTCTAAAACAAACATTTCTCTTGAGATGCTGCACCAGAACTCTCTTACAGATCTCCCTGTTGATAAAGGTGAGTTTTTTTGGTATTTGGTTTTCGTTGTTAGGGTTTTTCTAACATTAGTTCTTTCCATACCTCACAATGATCTTTAGAACATGGTCATTAGGCCTTTAAGGTTGTTAAGAAATAGAAGGAATAAAGTCCAGCTTGCTGTGACCAGCCAAACTTTGTATCGTTTATAGACTCCTCTTCCACACTGCTCTTCTGAGTCTCTTCTAAGGGGCCAGAGACAGGGCATATCATAACCGCTCATCTGGAGCTGGGTGTATGGTCATGGTACCAGTCCATCTACACGTGCAGGTGGATTGACTGGATCACTTCTGCCAAACACACGGTATCTTTGCAGTGAAAACTCACCTATTGCAGTGACTCAAGTCTCTCTCTTCCCACCTTCCTTCTCTCTTATTTTAGACACTAATTTCAACAGACATTAAAGGAAAATTCGTTTAAGACTTCTGTTCCTCTGAAGTTGCTAAAAATTAGTCAACAGTTCTTAAGCAAAAAGGAAGACAGACAAGTAGGGATTGTATAATTTCATCAGGAAACCATGTTAAAAAGAGGTTCTCAAGTCCTTAGATGCAATAATTACGTTCATTACTGTATAATACACATTTCTATTAACATTAACTCACTAAATACAGATAGCCTTTGGAATTTAAAGTGGATAGCACTCTTTTTTGGTCATTTAAAAAAGAATTAAATCTGAGGCAATTACGAGTCACTAAACATGGAGATCCAGTTTTCAAATCTGAAGGCAGAAATTAGCAAGCTTTCTATATTTATGTCTTTAACCAATATGCTAAATGATATTTGTTACATACCCAAGCATTCTGCTGGAAGTTTCAAATTCCAGATATAGTCTTGGTCTCCTTAATTCACACAAAGATATTTGAATGCAAATATATATTGCATCTATATTTGTTATACAGAGATTACTACACAGATTCTCAGTATAAGGTTCTTATATTTGTTCAGGTATGAAAAACTATACTGCCTGCTTATGATAAGGCATACAACAGATCAGATAGGGCATATCAAAATTTTATATGATCACAAAGAGTGGAAATGTATTGAATGATTACTCCCTGTTCAAAAATTGGTGAACTTCATATGAAGCCTGTAGGTGGAAATTTCAAAGTTAACAGGAGAAGATGTTTCTTTGTACAACATGTGTAAGTTCAGTGGTTGAAGTTCTCTCTGGAGATGATGGAAGATGTTATCATGCAAACTGACAAAACCGGCAATGATCGGCAAGCCACAAATGATTCTGGACAGTATTCTTGGGCATCTGCTGCTCACCAGCATTTCTTTTGTTTCTTTGTTTTGTGAAGAAACAGGATTTTACTCAGGCAAGTATCTGTGCAGTTACATAGATCTGTAAAGCATCCCAAACCCTTACAGACAGCAGCAGAGTCCCTTCTGCTGCCATGCCCTGAGGTTGAGACCACACCCTGGAAGTTACTTGTCACTAGAGCATGGGAAAACATTCAGACCATTGTCGTTGTCCAGATGTTAAATTTTAGCAAGCAAGCAGGTTTGAGGGGAAAGGGACTTTTAGATTCAAAACAGTTCTTGGATCCTTGTAGGCTGAGTTTTCAGTCTGTGAAAGAGAGGCTCCAGTCTTCATGCCATACTGGAATCTGGTACATGAAATATTGATAGCAAACCACAGTATATTTTGACATCACTTTCAATTACCTGTTTTATATGAAAGGAGTATTTTATCTTGCTATTTATTTTCATAATAATTGTTTTCATGTAATTTCTGTTCTTCAGAAGTCCTACCACATAAGGTATTACGTATATTTCATTATAAAAGTTAGCACTTCTGTAACTGTTAAAAACACAGTGCTCAAAAGGCATCAAATGCTTTTTTTCATCAGAACATATTTCATTCCTTAAATATGGTTTCACACAGCCCTTTCATACTAGTGCTTTATAAATTAATCATCATGAAGGGATGCCAAGTAGGTTATACATTTTCTTGGTAAAGGGGACCTGCAAAAGGCCAATCTTCTATTTGCTTTAAAACAGAGGCCTCCTGTTTATATCTTGTTGCCTATTTAACAGAAAAAGTTATGTTTATATTTTCAAGAAAATTGCCATGCTATTCCTATGCAGCAAAAATGAGACACTTTCCCAAATTAAAGGCACTTAGGTTGTCCTTGTTTTGGAGCATGCTATTTAAACATGTGTCGATAAATATGAAGAACATCCTATGCACATAATTTGTTTGCACAAAGTAAACTATGTTCAGGCAAATAACGGCAGCACATTACAGGGCACTTCACAGGAAGAAATAGGGATCATTTTTCAGATGAAGTGTGCTGAAAAATGCCTTTTCATATTGATGATGAATGTGCAAATGACCTCAAGCATAAGAAATACCAAATAGAAGAGATTTTGAACTTTTTAAAATGAATGCAATATTTCATTGTTTTATCTGGGGGGGGGGGGGAATTTTTATAATTTCAATTAAGTTTTAAATAAAAATTATTGTCAAAGAGAATATTTCAGTTGAATAGGAATCAATTTTATTTTTTTGTTCAGACACATAATTGACTCATTCATTATCTGCAGTGCTCTGCTTGTTGGTGAAGTTGAAAGGGAACATTTGCATGAATATATAGAACTGACTTCATTAAAACATGAGTACTACCAATATACACTTCTAAGGCCACACTTACACAAAAATACTTAGAATTTATTTCTGTAAATCTTATCTAAGGTTCACTCATGTACCTAAAAGTGGACATACATGATATGTATGCCTAGAGAAAGTACTAGTCAAAAAATGTATGCATCTTCATTATTCCCTCAAGTCTCTCTAATTTTACTGATTTATATGTGCAAGAAACTCAGAGCGTGTGAAATAATTTTAAACTTTACTTAATAGAGATTACTCTTAAATTTACACTAGATCCAACAATTAATTTCTTGCATATCTGTATTCAGAAAGGCAACTTTTATGCATTACAAAATTAAAATAATATCAAGAGAATATCAGAATTGTGTGGACACTCTACAGAGAATTGCAAATTAAAACACAAAACTTTTATGCTCACTAAATTTCCTTATGCAAGTAACAAGCAATACCTCTTTGCTGCCCAAGTTTTGAAGAACAAACTGTAGAATTCTCCTATTCATACTGGGATGGTGAGAAGTTTTTCTGTCAATAAAGAAAAAAACATTTTATTCAGTTTATTCAACTAATTCAGACCAATGCATGAAACTAGTGATAACCTGAATGAGATATTAAGGAAAAAAGCAACACTAAAATCTACAACTGTTTCAGTTCTTATGAAAATAGACTATAGAATCTGAGATCTATCAGCAGTAGAAGGTCTTAGTGATGAAAAACAATTCTTTCATTTTAATTTCTGTACACACTGCTTGCTTGCTTGACTAGATACATTCATTCAGTGTCTAAATCATATTTTAACTTTAGAAAATGGATTACATAGACAATACATTTATGATAGGGTTACTGCTTAATACATATACATTTTTTAAAATGCCATTTATGTTCATTTTAATTGAATTCTTGCTCTATTCAAAAGCAATTTGACGTCAACAGCAAAAAAAAGAATAATCACGAGTAACTTAGAAATGCATCATTGACCATTTTTAACATAACTAGCTACAAACTGTTAAAATAAATATACACAGGTATCTAATTAGGTTTTTGTGATCCTTACATATAAATCTCAAAACTAAGTTCCTTAATTTGATAGTCAAAATGTTTTGGTTCTTACCAAACAATAACAATCTCATATTGTTTAAGAAACTAATATTACTACTACAAAACACCAAAACACGAAACAAAAACCGAAACAAAAAAAATGACCCAAACTTCTTATATTGTTTGCTTGCTTATTGATGCAAATCAATCTATCTGCAAAAAAAAAAAAAAAAATTTGGCTGGGACTACCTTAAAGCCTTCTTTCTGCAAACGAAAATACAACTTTCAGAGAAGCCAAAATCAAGCAGATTGGTTGTTCTGTAGATGCAACAAAATGGTGTTGAATCTCCTATGTCTAAGTCTAGTGTAAAATAGGGCTATTATTTGGAATGTTTTCTGATAACTGGCACTTTACGGATCATCATAACATGATGTTGGAATTGGCAATTACATCAATGACTCTGCACCATGCATTGTACATGACCTGCATACTAAAGGAGTAAGAGTACGAGCAGTAAGGAATGCTTTTCGCACTTGCTGAAATTCACCTTGTCTTATTATATCCACTGTGCTCAGTCTAACTCGTTTAGAAGACAGATGTAAAACCAGCAGCATCCTACAATCCACTTGCTACATGCTGTTACTGCTTGAATTCCCAAGAAATGCTAAAATAATTATGAAATATCCTGAGATATGCAGCTGAAAAAACTCCAGAAAACACATTCCGACACAGATTCAAATTTGTAGGAATGCTCACAAAATATTTAAAAGATTCAAGCTAAAGTTTCAGACGTGTGAAGAAATGCAAGTGAAGTACTTAAGGAAAATTGGCCTGATTTTCAGAGACACTCAGCAGTTTGAGCTCCCATTTACTTCACCTCTAAAATTACATAAAACAGTCTATTTGTGTAATCTACAGCCTTGAAAAAAGGTCTCCTGTGACCTCTCATAAAAGATTCTTGGCAGATAAATGTGAGTAACAGAAGAGACATTGTGTCTCTTTCCTGAAAGTGAGCGCCGAAAGTCCAATAGCTTTTCCAAACACATTGTTATAAGAATTTTATTCAAAGAGGATGAAACTATCTACACTTTTAATGTTCTCATTTCCTCAAAGTGTATTTCTCTTCAGTGGCTTTCTTCCAAGTTTTTCCAAATTACTTTGTGAAGTGATGAGGAATACTTGATGGAAACAGGGATAGCAAATACTACACAGAAAAGACAATGATGACTCTGAAGTAATTGATAAAAGAAGTCAAATGTGTTCAAATAGAATTTTACTTGCTTTCTTGTTAGGAAGAGAAATGTTCTGCTTCAGGATATTTTGCCTAAAAAGGACACACTATATCTTCTATGTGAGCAATCAGCTGGCTTGAAACACACACTGTACAAGCATGTATTTATAAGCATGTATTCATGTCAACACACACACACATACAGATATGTACCATATATCAGTGTATGTACAGCTTCTTCCCACTTAATGCAATTTATGGTTTACTGCTTCAAAGTTTTTTATTTTCACTCTTACTTCCACATTTTCATTTAAGAAACAGAAGTCATAATCTTTGCAGCACAGAGTCCATTCTGAAACTCAAGAGTATGCTTCCTCCTGTTATTAACTAAAGGGCTAGGAATTTATGACATTGTCTAGTGGCTACATAGACCCTAGGTCCCATTGTTCCCCATTGTTGAGTATGAGTTTGCTTCTTTACTTTCAAACGCTCTCCCCTTGGACCCTTTCCTGTAAAGGGGAACTGCAAATTGGAAATGGAAGTGCATTACGTCTCACCAAGGGAAGCCCATGAGTCAATACAAGAGCTGAGCCCTGGGAGGTCCTCCCAGGGCATTGCAAGACTCTGGAGGGCTTGGAGAGCAATGGAGGAGCTTAGACAATGCTCAGGGTGCCAAGGCTGTAGCATGGGTGCTAGAGATTATGAGCCAATGTGCCTGTAAAATCTCTTCCCACACAATGCCTGTGGCTATGGGTTTACCTCTGTCTCGTGATGTGACACAGAGGTTAAAGACAGAGGGTGTTAGAGAGTCACCTGGGCAGCAACCAGGTCAGACCACAACTTGCCACCACTACAGTTAAGGTTCCCTTCTCATAGGATGGGCCAACAGTCAAACCAAGCTGGTCCCAAAGATCTAATCTTCATTCTGCCATCTTGATAAAATTAAAAGAGTAGTGTCAAGAAACTTGCCAAACAGAACTTAAATGCCTTTTGACACAAAAAGCCCGGGAATATTTAACTATTTTTGGTACCTTTCCTGCAACAGCTGGAGAAAAAAATCACTTCAAAATAGACTTTAGGTTAGAGCTCTCCACTGGGCTGTGGGAGATGAATATCAGTCTGTGGGTCACAACAGGCAGATGAGCAACTTGATCCCAGGTCAAGCAGATCTCTGCGTCACTGTCCTTTATAAGTGGAAAGTGAAGGAGCACAAAGGAATTAAGTTTTGTCATGATGCAGAGGCGAAAGGCCAGACAAGAGCAAACCCTTGCTTCCTTTCATCCTGCTAAGATCATTCACATCAGTGCAAGCACCATCACACAGTGCTTCCAGATGCCAGCTCTGCTCTCAGGCCTTGGAATATAATACAAGTAACCAATTTCATATTAATCCGTATTGGAAAACAGTAGAATGTTACAGTCTTATTTACCTTTTATAAATCCTTGCTAAGGGCAGATAGGAAGACTGGATGAAAGGTTAATGTTCGTAATTGCTTTGAGCCCAGGCAATTCTGTAACTAGCCAAAACAACAGACGGCTTGCATGATCTACATCTGTGAAATACAGATAGAATTAACACAGCTAGTATGTTCTTATTCATATAGTCACTTCAGAAGAAAATACTTCTAATGGAATGAATCCCAAGTGCTAGATAAGATGAGTAAGACTTCCCCAATGACTACCTTCAATCTTTGTTTACAACATCACACACACACACACAAAACAAAAACCAAAAACAAAAACAAAAAAACACAAAACAAAACAAAAAAGAAAGCAGAAAAAACCCACCAACTCTGACTCAATTATTTATCTACCCATTATTTATTCATTTGCCTAGTAGTATCTCAGTAAACTAGCATGTGGTTTGGCTGTTCAGTTATCCCCTAAGGATTCTGGCCGAACACTCCTGCACAAAGGAAAGCCAGGGAGTATTTTCATTTGAAAACACAAAGAAAGCAGCCGTATCTTTTCTAATCTCTTTCACTACAGCTTTAACTGGTCATGGACATATTCCAGACAGTCTACTTCGAGCTTGGTTAAAGTCTTCAAATATTTGGAGACTTCTGAAGTACCCTTGTGTTCTATTGTGTCCCTGAAAGAAGTTCCCAGAAAAACGCCTTATCTCTGGAATACACTGAAAAGGTGTATTTGGTTACACATTCCAAATACAGAGAAAAAGAAGAAATGAATGTGGGCTTACACAGACACACACATACACACACACACCCTGCTCATATAAGCTGAACTGGTTTATTTG
Organism: Atrichornis clamosus; assembly: GCA_013400975.1. Lineage (NCBI taxonomy): Eukaryota > Metazoa > Chordata > Aves > Passeriformes > Menuridae > Atrichornis > Atrichornis clamosus. The sequence continues at coordinate 25,919 of WBMZ01012334.1, forward strand.
AGGATATTTTTATTCTCAGAAAGTGTAACTCGCAACTCCAGCAGGCTTGCTCTGTCTCAGTTTGAGTTCCCCATTTTTGTTTTTTGCCTGAGAATCACAGCTCCTACCCTGGTCATGCAAAACCTGCTGCTTTCACTTCACATCATCTCCCCTAAATTCATTTCTCTCTCTATCTTGTTTCTCTTTAGAAAAGAAATTTTAAAAAATATTTCACAATAAACAAAGTGTCAGATTTTGTATTTCATCACTGTCAAAACAAAAAAAGCAAAATCTGAGAGGAAGGAAGGATTTGGACAAAATTTAGTCAGGTTCCAGTAAAGAAAAATATTCAGAAATGTGGTAAAATCCTTCCATAAACCTGGGCCAATCTTCAAAATTAAAGGATCTCACGTTTCTAGTCTTAACTACACCATCTTGTAAACAAACCATTTATAAGTAGAGTTCAGCATGAATGCACCAAAGCTCGGCCGCCACAGCAACTACCTATTACAATGAACAAAGAGTGAAAAAACAAACCACCCCCAACTCTTCAGACTAAAAGAAGTCAGAAGGTGGTGGCTGAAGGAAGCCAGCTCTCAGTGTAGAAAATGTAGTGGTGAGGGTCTGAGGGGCAGTGATATGCCTTACTTATTAAAGAATAGGCAGGAAAATCCAAATGACCTGAGGAAGCATAGCAAAAAACAGTTTGGAGGAAGAATGAGATGTGGGGTGGGACTAAGCTGTAGTCAACTACTCACTTTAGCAATCCAAATTTTAAACACAATTGGTATGTTCTGAGGACAACTATGGTACACCAAGACTGTATTATCTGGATATCTGGAGGCTCTGACATACTAGAAAACTCTGTCAGTCACTGTAGTATGTAATAAATGTTATCTATTAAAAGGGTTATAAAAATCTCAATTTAAAAAAAGTTATAAATTGGCCTTAGAAACTGAAATCTTCACAATACTGAAATGTAGAGTAAGACAGCTAACTGTGAGTCTGTAGTGTATGGCTTTAAAAAAAATTGTGCTTTTCAAGTCATCACCTTCACAGGAGGAGATAGTAAATATTATGGGAAGGCACAGAGAGAGAGTTGTTTTCATTTATAGCAAGGGAAATTAATCCAGCTACATTTATTGCAACCCTTGTCATTTCACTTCCCAATCCCAAGGTTTAATTGTAAAGTTCCTTGAAATTCCAGGAGGTAGGGCAAGGCACCCAAGTCCAAACTACTACAATATTCTAAAACTGCAGTGAGAATGAAGTTCATCAAATCTACAATTTAAATCTAATTTAAGCATTGACTGTCATTCTTGTGGCAAGATGATTTTGCCTTGGCTTTTTGTCCAGGGCTGATACTTATTTATTGTATATCAGAACAAAAAGACAATGTCTAAAGAATTGAAAGAATTTTAGGATTTGTAATAAAACAAAGCCTGTCTAATGACTCTGTAATTAATGTAATGTAATTCAGGAATTCAAAAGATCTAGAGATTTTAACAAACTGAAACACTTCACTGCATTTGCTTTTGTTCAGGCATGTCCTGTATTTACTCTCTCATAAATCCTCTTTAGACTGGCAATTTACCTAAAGCTAGCATAATTGAGCATATTTGTAATAATACACATGGTAATGTTTCTCACTAGAACACTAAAACCTAAATTTTCTTATTTCAAAAAAAGAAAAATAAATGAATTACTGCACTTCAGAACTTGAAGCTTTTAAATTGTACTCGTGCACCTCACAATATTACATCATCGTGGTCAAATATAAGCCATGACAAAATTAATTTCTAGTGAGATATGCACTTTTGGTATGAGCTGGTAAGGTATGGGCTTGTGTACCATTCAGAGTCTGCAACCAGACCAGCAATAAGAGCAGGACTGGAAAAGAAGGAAATAGATTACTCCTGGATCTCACCTGGGCACACAACAAAAGGGAGGCTGATTTCTTCCCTTGCCAGTATGGCCATTTTTATTAGGAAGAACAGTTAAAATAAAAATATTGATGTTCTAGTGTTTTCTGTAAAAAAGGGAAGTCCTTTTACAACCTGGAAAATGCAGAGGTGGAAACCAACATGCCAGGAACCAATGTCTGCAAATAGCACAGTGCTTATAGATCTCTGAAGAGACACCTCAGACTGACTACTTTTGAAGGACTGGAGAAAGCTTTATCAAAACCCAGTTATTTCTCACAGATGCTATTTAGGCCACGGTTGCAGTTACTGGCTGTAAATTGTACTCTTACCAATTTTTAAAATTATTTCTTCACAGAATTTTGTCTGACAAGGAAAACCATGATATTTCATCATATCTAATTAAATAAGTATCTTTCAGGAGAATTTGAAAAGAATTTGGGTCGAAACTGCCACTATCTATCCTTTTAGGTTTTTTTATTCCCTCATAAACTCATTATATTTAATATTTCAGTGGACTCCACCAGGGATTTATTACGAATTTTAGTATCTTAGCCACATGAAGAGGGACTGGTTTGAGAGGGGTTTTTAGATGTCGTTTTCTAATCGAGCATTAAGTGCCCATTGTGGCACTAAGTCCCTCAGGGTGTAACAGATGCCTTTGTGTTTTAATTCATATAAGTTTCATGAATATTTATGTATATTAGTTAAAAACAATTCAGCTACAGTAATACTATTCTGTGTTCCCTAGTCAACAAATAAGAAGTGTTCCCCTTGCCACATGCTTATCTCTCAGTTATTAATGTACAATAACAAATTCCAAGCTCTCAGCTGGGAACATTGTATCGTAATTGCTTAGTAGGCTATTAGGGCATACCTGTCTGTCAGAATCAAAATACAGAAATTAACACTCCTGGTATGGGTAGAGAAAGATTGATTTCTTGTGCCATCTCGTGGAAAAATTATTAATTGCAAGACAATCTCAAACTATTTCACACAGTTCTGTATATGCAGTAATGTGAGGAACGTGGTTCAAGACAGCTTTTCTTCCTACACAAAAAATCTGCTGCTTATAAAGTAGTAGACTCGTTTGGTAATATTGTACAGTCAAATATCTTCAATTATTCGACATAAACTCAGTGGCTTACCTTTCTGTATGCTGTGTGGACTATACATCATGAAGCTTTGATTTATACTTCTTTCCTACAAAACAAAAAAATCTTCCTGCATGCTCAGATTTATGCAGAAAGATACTATGCTTCTTTTAAAATTCATGGCACAACAGAAGAATTTATTTTCACCTGGACTGCTAGTTGGAATCTCCTTTTTTTCCGCCCAGTACTTTTTTGAAAATCACAAACTGATTGTTCTGAAAATAAATATTCACTGATTGCTTAATTAAACTTATTAAAATGCAAATTAAAATCCCAAATTAATGACAATAATTAAAAAAGAACACATTACCACAGTGATGAAAGATCAGATTTAACTTTTTTCATTATCCAATACAATGTCAATTAAGTATAATTGGAAAATGAGCAAGCACAAAATAAGTTTGAAAACAGTTTTTGCCACATAAACTTATCCAGGAATGAGCTACCTCATACATAGCTCAGAAGAAGACAATAGTGTGATATTCTGCAAGGGGGTTTGTATACTTTTGTGTTCTAGGTCCACCTACAGTCCATGAGAATTTGCAACAAAAGCTAAATCTTCTTTCCGTTCTCTCCCCTCCAGCCACATGATATTTCAGCTGTAGGAAACCTGAACAATTTTCTAGATCCCATATCTTTTATCTATAACCCCTTGCTAAACTACATTCACAGAAGAACATAGATTATAAGCTCCAGGAAACCTCAGCAAGTGTGTGGGAGAATAACAGTAATACTTGAGAATTTAACCATGTGGCTCTTTTTAGCATTAATGCGAATCAATAAAGTTAATCTCTATATTCCACTTTGAAAGTACATGTGCGAGAGTTTGAGTTATTTCCTTTTTTTACTGTTATCCTTTGATATCCTTCAGCATATGAATGCTAGCAAACAAGATGACAGCTAAGTTCAGCACCATTTATTCATCGTAAAATGAATTAGAATTGCCTGAGTGCAGTTTAATAAAGCAAACATTTCAGGAACTGCTCCATCCCACTCTCAGAAGTAACAGGCCCTTTTGCCACATTATTGATTCTTTATAGAGCAGGTATTCCTTTCTTAAACTGCTGCATTATATTTCAATTGGTCAAGAATCCTCTACAGACAATGTCAAGACCAACAAATTACTTAAATAAAAGCCACTTGATATGGTGAGCTACTCAGCTAACATATTGCTGCACCGACTTCCTTCAAATGGTACTATTTAAATTCCTCTGACCTATTAATGCCCCTAGTGCCTTCCTGCTGCTGCAATACCTGTGCTATAAAGCACACTGGACCCGTCAGAGGGACGCCAGTTCTTGTGGAAGAGAGCAGTTATTCTTTTGACTGTGTCAAGGTCTCGTTACACGTGGGTCAGTCACAATATGAAGAAACACAGAAGCATCAACTGTTAACCCAGTGCTGTGAGTGGACTCAGACAAGAAATAAATGTGGAGTCCCAGCCTCTCTTATCCTGGTCTCAAGCACGTGGTGCAGTAGGAGTCTACACATGCTTAAGTTCCTACCTGGGTGCTCTCACCACCTTTATTGCATGCCCTTGTTTCAGAGGCTTTGCAATCTCAATAGCAAGGTTGCAAATAACAAAGTGTTGAATTACAATCTCTCTGTGCAGGCCTCATGCAAGTCACGCCAATTCAAAAGCTGACATGAGTCAATTTTACTCTGACACAAATAATTTGCTTCTTAACATGGCACACAGCTTCCATACTGTTCTCCATACCATAAACCTGTGGAATTAATTGCTCCAGTACCATCTTTCACGTCACTACCAAAACTTGACCTGTTGTAGGTGGTTATTGTTGACTTTTTTTTAATAGGAGCAGAAGTGAAGTCATATTCCAGTCACACAAAAATTAATGAGACTATAAAATTAAGTGCTGACAAAGTACAAGAGATTATGCTCTCTTCCTTTCAGAATGTGTAATGTACGTTCTTTTGTAGCAAGGGTGCACTTAAGCACGCTTTTCCATTTGTGTATTTTGCTGCTACTGTATATCTGCTGCAAATAGCATTGTTTTGTGGTCAAAATCTCTCACTCAGTATTCGATTACTATAGTACAAACTGCAGTCAAAGTGTTATTCCTGATATCTCCTCGAGTAACTCTCCTGCCTTGCCTCAGACGAGGTCCCCAGATCTGTACATGCTAAGGATTCCCATGGCAATCTTGCACTTCAGCTTGATTTCCAGATCCATTCTCTTGACCATGTGGACTCGGAAGACTTATCAATTGGAACTGGACATCTGGAGTTTCTTGTATTGCCAGCCCCAAGCACACAGAAACACTAACCACCAAAAAGTACAAGATTTGAATAAATGAAGTTGATTTAAGGGAACTTTATTGGGTTTGAGGTTTCAAAATCCTGTTAAATCTTGTTTTCCAAATTGTCCTTGAAGGATTAAGTACTGATAGAGTTTCTTGACTCCAGGTTTCAGAATTCTGACAGAATATGTGAGACCTGGTAAAGCTGTAGCTCCTGCAACCCATTATAAATTAAATCTAAGTACCCTTGACATAATGAAGTCAATGAAGTTTTCTGAGGTCAGCTCGAGTCAAAGAACTATTTGGTAACTATGTTAATGGACCCATATTCAAGGAACTGAAGTACATAATCAGCAGTAATAACAATTCTGAAAGAAAAATTAGATGGTTAATAACATGTAAATAGAACCACAGTATTCAGATTATGTCATTAGTAACAGCTGTGCAACTGTGATGTCGTCAGAGGGAACGCACACAGAGACCTAAATGGAAATTGCCAAACTGCTTTGTTGATAGGGAAGAAAGGGAGGAGAGCTGGATTGTGCCCTCCCAGTTGATTGTGGAAGGTTAATAGAGTGGAAAGTAGTACAGATTTAATTTTGCCATTGGAAAACCTCCAATTTTCCATATTCACCCTTCATTGTACAGATAATGCCCAACTCTTCCGCTCTACCTTCCTATTTGCTGTCAGGCAGTTTCTTTTCACTTCTTTCCTGCTGTGCTTCTTGACATGTTTTGTTTCTCTTATTTAATCTCCTTGTACATGAAGTTGTGGTGGTATGCAAAGTGTCATCACTTGCCTCAGAGAGCACATGGAGGTGACTATAGCTCCTCTAGTCCTTCCACAAGGAACTACAACTCACTTTGGTGTCTAACCTGTGTGACTCATGAAGAGGGTATGACCATCTATGTCCCCATGGATATGACATTGGCTACAATGCCCTTACCTGTTTCAGTGGAAATTGTGTCAGCTTCCAAGTTAAAGATTCTTCTTGTTGTAAGTTTATGCAATGACAGGACAGAAATGCATATTTACAGAGTTTTGGTGATTCTTTCTCAGACAGTTATAAACTATTTCTTAGATGAGAGCTTTTTATACTTGATGAATAGCAGATGATTGTCACTACTTTACTGTTTAATTTTTAAATTAATTTGAAGTATAATTCTCCAACTATAAAGTGCTCTGAGACTACTAAGAAATTAATCACATTAAATGAACTTCATTATAAATCATCATCCTTACATGACTCTCAAAATCAGGCACTGGAAGAAACTAATGCATCAAAGCATGTTTCTCAAGGTTTCATTTAAACAGAAAATGCATTTCAGAATTAATTAAAATGAGAAAACACTAGATATGTATTGAAATTGTGGAATTGTGTGGAACTCCTCTATCAGAGTTGTATAAATCCCAAGTTTATAATTGGTAAGAGCATACAAATTTGTAACACCTGTGAATTTAAATTTATGCATTAAGTTCATATTATAAAAAAAAAATTTTAAAGAATACAAAATTGGGCACTGACCTACAGTCTTATACCACTGATCAACTCTTGGTACTTAAATTGAAGAATGCAAAAAGCCAGTAAAAACGAACAAAAGCAAATATGTTGCACTTCGTGTGTAAAGCCATGACAACTTCATATTGAAAAGAAAAATACCAAACACACAAAACACAATTATTAAACTTACTATAAAACGGTCATAAAGCTCACCTCCCATAAAAAGAAAATTTATCCAAAAAAATGTACAAAATTAGAAAGAGACTCTGTAAGTTAAAATATGAAGCACATATCTGAAGCTGCAGTTTGTAACTATAGTTTGACCTCTTGGTAAAATCCAATCCTTTGAAATGAGAAAGGAATAGGAACAAACTACTGCTGAAGATGGGGCTGCCAATTTTTATAACCATATGGATATTTGCAAGTCTGTGGTGCAATGTCAGTAACCAAAGGCAACAGGCTGAATATACAAGTTATTCAGCTGAGGCAGACATGCAGAATATTCATACTAAAACAGGAAACTGCAAATTAAGAAAACATAACTTTTTTTTCAAATATAGTTTTAAATTACTTCTACACAAAGTACAGAGGGTTTGAATCTGAGTAGGAGGCTTCTTGTGTTAGTCTTTCTGCTAAAAGCTCAACTCTCACAGTGGCCTACACTAAACTGTGAAGACCACTACTACAATTAGTTTAGGAACTTGCCTCTGCTCTACTCATCCACTTTTTCTAGCAGCTGCTAGTTTGAGGTTTTTTACCACACAGAATAAGAATGGAAAATATAAGCCTGAAAAGCTAAGTTTGTAAAAACTTTTTAAAAACTTGTCAAAAAAACAAACAAGTGCAGAGAATTAAATGCTACAGTGAAATGTTGGAAACCAACACAAATTAAATTTTAGACAACACTCACCTCTTCACGATTATTATAAAGAAACTGATATACAACACACAGATTTAAACCTGTAATTGCAAAAACAGTATTTGAGCATTTTTTGCATGGAGTTTCAGTGTCTTAGTTGTAAAAAGATTTGCTAACATTAAGCAAGGGGGCTGGAGATTCATTGATCATACAGGAAAGAGAATGCAAAATAAAAATTATCTAGGCCCATATTAACTAGATTTAAACTTAATATGCAAGATAATTCTTAGAGTTCCATAAGGTTGTACACTTCATAGAGTGTAAAATTTTCATCCAGCTGGTTTTTGAAATTTCAGGGAAGTCTTGGAGTTAGTGATAGACTTTCCGTAAAAAAGCTTCCTCAGTTGGAGTGAACTCACTGAAGTATCCTTATTGTAAAGAAGGTTTGGGGAAGAGTGGAGTTTATTCTTCTGTGCGCTTCTTTTGCTACATATGAGCAGACATTTCATGGTCAACAGCTGAAAGCACAAAATACTAATTTACAGAGTCCAGACAGCACAGTCTTAAATAGTTTGTTTTTCTTAGCCGGTTTATGCCTACTTGATGAGGCAAAGGTCTACAAAACAAGTATTTTACGACCCAAGACCAAAAACCAAAAGGCAACTTTGCTGCCCCTGACCCTATGCACCTGAGAAAAAGAAGTAAAAAAAAAAACTGTAGTAGAGGGACTGCCTTTATTTTGCTCCAAAATAAACATTTACTTGCTTTTTAAAGGAGAGAGGGAGGAGGGAAGGAAAACATTGACTTAATGGAGCATAAAAGAAAACAAAGTTTGTTAAGTTCCTTTGTCCCTCCCCAGAGAATTACCTCATTTAAATGCAAGACCCATTCATGGAAAATGCGAAAAATAAAAGCTTTGTGAATGTAGGCGTGAAAAATTCTTATACTTGCAGAAAACACTGATGAGTCAGTATCTACTTATTTGGAAGATTTATTTGGTGTAATATATAAGTACTTTAACTAAAGCTTCAATCTGTGGAAGTTGACAAACACTGCACCTTTACTGTTTCTGACCATGATGATGCTGAAGGGCAATGTTTCTGTGTAATAGTGTCACCAAGGTCATTATATGGTATTTAATTATTATGTTGAAAAACTTCGGAGTCGCACACTTACCTCTGTTGTGAATGTAAATGTGACCTTTTCTGAAACTAAAAAGGACATGAATATAAAGAAGGAGTAGCATATTCCACTTTTTTCACAGCATTTCAGCAACAAGGCAGATCTAAACCAAGAGTTACAAGTAAATATGACACTGTTGTAGGTGTACTTCAATTTATAAAAAATAAAAGCTACAGATACAAGCTGTATAGTCATATGGTTATTGGTATCTCTGTGTATTGTTTTGCATTACATGTTCATTGTCCTTTAGTTATATTTGGCATGTGTACTGAAGCTGCTTAACAGAATGTTCCTTTGTCACCAGAGAAAGTGTGTCATCAAGATGCAGAAACACAAATTGTTTAATTAAACAGAAGTAAATGGTAAATACAATGCCTTATAAGTAAACCTACTGGAGATGCAAGGAAAACTGCAGATGGAACAACTAGTATAATAGATTAAATGTGGATTGCAAATTATGTGCATAGCTGCCAATAAAATTTATGGGACTAGGAATAAAGGTGAACATATACCAAAGTGTCACCTGCAATAACAGAGCACTGTCACTAGCGTGAGAGACAAGGTGCAAAGGGGGAAAGTTGGAAGACTGGTGTATGGGTAAACCAAAATTACTGCTCAAGCAACTGTATTACCCAAGTAAAGAGCTTCATTTTAAAGGAGATAAACTAGGCAGTAAACGATCAACTCAATTACCTAGTTTTCCATAAGGTTGTCATATAATTGTCAACACAAGAAGTTTTGTTACATAACAAAAGATTCCAAATAAACTCCTAGCTACAGTGCCATCATGGGTAACACATCTTAATACTCTGCTGTTGGCAATGCTATGCTCATACAACACTTCAACCAAATCAATAAAAACCTTTGAGAAAGTGTGAAATGAAGCATATGGGCAAATCTGTCTTACTATCACAACTCTGGGATATTCCAAAAAGCATCTGTCTCATTCAGTGCCCTTTATTTTATTAAATCCTGGAGGTTTCAAGTGTTCTTTTTTTTAAGATTGTGAAATTAATTGACAACATATAAATATTGATTTAATTGTTTTTAAAACAGTGCCTAGTTTCAGGATTACTGATAATAGACTTAGACTTCTGAGAAAAATGCATGAACTTTAGCCTGTTAAAAAATTTATTGAGAGTCTGCTGGTACATCAAGGCATGTTGATGCACAGTTTTATTAGTGGTTTCATCCCATTATGGAACACAGTACAGAGGAAGTTTATAAGTTTCTCAATTATATGGAAGTACATGTGTAAACTGAATTTCAAAAGTACAACCATGAAACATCTCATTATGTATCTCTCTTTTCCTATCTTGCACTTGCAAAAAGAACTGGCATATTGCTTAAAACTCCTTCTGTCATTTATGATTTCTAGACTCACATTTTCTTCATTGCTTCTACAGTTACTTAACACTGTCCTATTGCAAGCATACTTGCAAAAATCTGCCTCTGCAGACATAAAACAATATCGAAAACACCTCTGTATTTCCATAAAAATAGTTTCAGTGAAATTTTTCCCTTGTTGCTACGACTGCATCTTCATGTTTCAGAAGTAATTATTTAGTCACCCACACTCCAACTTCATTTGATAAGCAAAAATTACTTATCCTCTCCAGCTTAAAAATTCACAGGTCAAAGCTGCACTTATGGTTGAAATACATGTTGAAATACATCATATCTTCTAGTGATGCCAGCAGAAAAATGAAATGTCACTACAAAGGCTGTTGCTGTCTCTAGCTACACCTCTTTTCACCAGTTTGCTTATATGACCAATGGCCCGTGCTGCTACCTGTGGCACAATAAACAGGGAAGACCAAGAGAGCATGGCTATTACCTTTAATGAGACGCAATTTCTGCACTGGCAGCAATATTCAGTAATGCACACTCAGTAACACTCCAAGGTAATGGAGAAAATGAATTTTTTAAACACGACTCTCAGGATATTGTCCCCTCTCATTACATTACAGTTCTCAATTTTGAAGACTGTGTTTAGCATTAGTGGCAATAGCCCCAAGAATTAATTTTGTGTCTTATGTTAAACATATATTTAAAATTCCTGCTAGATCTGAGATTACATAGAAAAGAATAGTAAAGAATAAATGTCAAACATAAAAAGGAATCTCCTTCCTCCTTATCTTTTTTCTTGAAAAATGAGATCTACTCATGGTTTTGGTGGGGCAGCAAGGTTAACTCTTTAAAGAGTCTTCTATAGCATCTTTTACTGTTATTTCTGATATGCCAACTTTTCTTCTGTTTAGCATAAACTGAAGATCTCACTTTGTTACCTAACAAGACTTTTTTATAAAACCTGAACCTCTGTTGGCCTGAAACGTAAGATGTCTTAACAATTGTGGGCCCTTAGAAAAGATGTATTTTGAAGTACTGCTGTTCAAATCCTACCTCTTTTTTTTATTATTGTAAGCGAAAGTCAAGACAAAGAAAAGGCCAAGGTCAGAGACCAACACCAAAACCAGTTCTGGGCTGAGTTATTTTTATTTGATTTTCACTGCCAGCTGGAAATTGAACCGCGGTAAAATTAACCAGCATACTTTTTTTCTTCTATGCCTTATTGTAAAGGAAAGTCAGCTGTTGAAAGCGGAAGATTTTCAAATTATATCTTATTGACCAGAAATGCCAAAATTTGTAACAGTCAGGATTCACTCTAAAAGAACTGGTGATACAGCATCTCTCCCTGAGTTCAACAAAACCAAAATAGTTATGGTAGAGTTTACCTGCTCAGTTCACTGCTGGTTCTCACTTGCTTTGTCACGTGTGACTGGGATCTCCTCGCAGGGATAGGACCATGGCATAAGCAAAACAATGCAATGCAAAAGAAAATTAGTCTTCAGGTTCGTTCATAAATATGCTGGGTGAATTTGTATCTTCTAATCAACATCAGTGCAGAAAACCACACTGAAAAGAGAGGCTACAATATATAATAGCAAAAGACCAAGTGAGTAATTTACAATTTCTTTGTAAGTAATTCTTTCATAAGAATTTATAATGCCAGGTGAAATGTCAATGGACTGCTCAAAACACAAGAAATCCTTTGCCAATAGCTCACTGGGTTCCATTCCTGAAACTTACAGTTCATTCTTTTCCTTGAGCCTTTTCCAGGGATTTTTTTTTATTTATTTATATAAATTTTTAAAAGCATTAGTTTTAAAATCCCTTTTAAAAAGTGCTGAAAGTGCACCTTTTGCTGAAACAGAATTGTATCTAACTGTATTATGTGAGAAGGAGATTCAGTTTGTTTAATACAGCTTCTAAACCAGTTGAAAATATTGGCCAGTTTTGCATATATGTATTCATTAAATAGTCTGCTCACTCTTGTGAGAGTACAAAGGTATGCACATGCATGTGTGTACAGCAGGAACCTAAATAAATAAGAATTTGAAGTATGTGCAATTCATTTGAAGGTCAAGCTTAAAATTACCCTGGCTTTAGTGAAATTTCTGTGAAAAAATATTGAAGAGGTCTAGCATTTCCACAGGACAAGGCAAACTGGGGCCTCTCAGGAAAATATCACACCGTAATTATTTTTACATGACATTGTGAGGCTTAGCAGAAATATAAGATCTTGACTTGCAACCCAGTATTCACAGCAAAACGGCCACATTAACAACTAGCACAGTAACCTTGTGCATTAAACACACAAAAAGACCACATAAATTGATTTTATTTAAGAATTCATCAATTCATCTAAAACCTGCACTGCACTTGCACAAAACACCTTCTGAGACCCCAGAAAGCATCTTCTCCCCTCACTGTGGTATGTCTCCCTGCTTTCAGGAGCCATCTAGAAGTAGAAATGCTGGAGCAGCAGGAGAGGTTTTGCAGGGCTGTGTTTCTGTCCTGGAGATAGGAAGTACTAACAACCCTGCCTGAAATTTGCTGGCAGAGCAGGTCAACGGCAGGACAAATACGGGCACCTTCATGCTGTGGGTGCATTTCCTGAAGAGGGCCAGGTGGAATCTCACCAGCCTCCAAGATGGGGTCTGTATCCCCACAACATCTGTGGTCCTGGGCAGCTGTTAGTGTCCACCACCGCTTTCCCTGGAGCCTCACGGTGTTCCACAGTGGCCTCACAGAGCTCAGTGCCATGGGGGACACACACCAGGGATCAGGCACTTGGAAGAAAACTATAAAGACTCTAGAGCCAAAGGCCAGCAGGGCAAGGTCCACGCTGGCCAGGAGGTACTCTGGTGGGATGTGGTCCCTGTTTTATCCCCCAGATTCCTGGCCCTCAGACACCCACAGTGTTGTTGTTTTCAATAAATGCTGCCATGGGGCAGAGAAAAACTTTCTCTCTCCATTGCTCAGGCACACTCTGTCAGATCTGCACCTCAGACAGGAGATGGACCTCTTCCAAAGTGGCAAGATTCCAACTCTCCCTCCCCCAAAAGACCCTCATATGTTAGCACATTTTAAAATGCATGAACAAGGTAGGTATATTAACTCCCACTTATTAAAATCAGATTATTGCAAATATGTATGTGGATTTAATGCATGAACAAGGTAGGTATATTAACTCCCACTTATTAAAATCAGATTATTGCAAATATGTATGTGGATTTAATGCATGAACAAGGTAGGTATATTAACTCCCACTTATTAAAATCAGATTATTGCAAATATGTATGTGGATTTCCAAGCAAAGACAGAAAAAAGAGTTTTTCATGAATGTTATTCTGGCAAATACTTTTCCCAAGGGCACAGCCTAGCGAACAAAATGATTACAAGAAATTACAGTATGTACCATGAGTAATTTTTGGTATGCACAGAACAATTTAAGGCGTTATAATATCACACTGCCACATGAAAAAAAAAAAAAAGAAAAAACAACAGACTTTTAAAGTTATTCAGAAAATCACACTCCCTTCACTGACTGATACAGAAGCTTCAAAAGAAAAAAAAAGATTTTTAAACCATGCTTTGATAACAATGTTGATTACAAGTTGGGGAATGTTTGTTTAAAGGAAAAAGATGAAAATTTCATATGGCCTTAATCCAAACCTCTTTGAAGCTGAAGAGTTTTTCCCAATGACTTAACTGGCTTTGGTTCAGGCCTCAGAACCATTTGCCACTATAAGGTGTACCCGCTCATTCCAGCGCCCCACTGGAAGTGCTACATCTGCACACAGCGTGCAGTGTACAGTCAGGCAGCCTCCAAGCCCAGGAGTCCCCGCAGCCTGTCGATGCACTGATCTCCTGGGGAACAGAGGACTCCTTTCCGTAATGCCTTTGTGCCATACCTGGTATGAAGCCTCATCTGCCATCAGGCTGTTAGTCTCGCCTGCAGCATGAATTCCCTTGTATCCCATGCATTTCCTTTAACAGTGCTTGTAGGAACACCCACAACTTTGTTGTTTACAGGAGAAACAACAACAGAAGCCTACACAACTTACATGGGGTGCCACACTGTGCCAAGTGACAGGCATGGGCATTCAGTCCAGAATTAACCCCACTCTTCTGAACAAACATTCTTACAAAAAATATGCAGTCCCAGTCCCCAGCCCTCACCTAGCTTTTGCTGGGTGTGCCAGAGCAGGAGGCCTGAGCTCAGAGCATCCCTCTGTTTTGGAGGTGAATTACGCACTGGTTTGGTTGGATTTGTTTCTTTTAAAGAGGGAAAGCTCTCTCAACAAAAACAGCAGACACCAACAGCAGAGGATTGTCACACCAGATACCTGGATAATAGAACAGGTAAAGAAATTACAAAAATAGTCACTAAGAAAAGACATTGAAAAATATCAATGAACACTCAGCACTCATGTTTTATAGGATGCAAAAGTGCAGGCCTCAGTAAAGTCAGGAGCAAACTTGTGCTGAAAACCAAAAATATTTCTTCCACACACCCTTTCATATGGGAGTGTTTGAGTCTGCAAGTTAGCAAACAGCAAAATTCTCACTCCTTCACCAGCTTCTCAAAATGTCAAGACTGAGTCCATTTGTAAATGTATCTATTTATAAATATATAAATTGTGTCTTTTAATCTGCCTTAAGAGAACAGTATTTCAGGTAATGTATTAGTGAATGTGATGGTTGCCCTCTGGGAAATATCTGAGAGGACAAGGGAGAGGGATATATTAAAGACATAAGGAAAGAGGAAGCCAAGAGAGCATGAAATACCTTCCCTTCATAAAGAAACTAATTCTTTATTCCCAGTGCTCTCAGTGTTACCAGTGTGCAATTTGGAATTCTTTGTCAGTAATTTGTTGCAAAATTATCAACTGAGCTGGGTACAAAAGGATTCACTGAGGAGACAGACGTTTGGTGTGGACACACAACAATGGAAAAAAAAATGGAGCGTAACATCTCTTCCTTGGTATGAAAAGCACATTGCTGCTAACATTTTACAAGACATTTCTCCCAACACTTCAGGTTAATTCCCATATATATATTTATTTTAAATCTGATATGAAAGTAATTAAATGGAAAACCACATCAAATTATGAAAAAGTATCCATAGTATTAACAACAGAGCAAGACAAAGATCCTTATCATAACTGTAAAACCTCAGACTGTTTGAGGATAATCAGCCTCAGCTGAAATCATATTATATCTAAATTAAATTAATGTACCTTATATGTTTCTGGTTTCAAATTACTTAGAGACAGTCCCTATATGGTCAATTACTTCTATAGTTTGCTGCCTCTTTTCCTACCCACCATCCCATCTGTTAATTGTCATTCTGAAAGGAATTTATTTTGTTTGATATTGCTGCTATATATCAAATAGCTACTTCTAAAGCAGACTAAGAATTAAATTTGAACTTCTTGATAAGATTTTTAAAACTGATTGTTATTAATCAAAACTAGAGCAGCTCTCAACATCTCCAGTGACTACTTTATTAGTCTGAAAACAAATTTGCAAGAAGTCTATGTGGAGGGTGGCTCCTACAAAAAAATTATTCTTCAGTAACTGATATAAAATATGGGGAGCAACAAAAGCACTTTGTGTAAGTCTCCATGATGATTATTTATTACTTGGTGAATGGAATAAACATTCAATTAAATGAGTATGGTAATATTCATTTAAATTCCCTCCTCTAATTCCACCACTTTTAAAGTTAACAAAAGAACCCACTGAACAGATGGATTATTTCCAGTTTTAAGCAGAGGTTTTAAAAAGGACAGTTAAACCATTGGGTACACTGTAATTGAGATAAAGTAAAGTTCCTCTTTCAGATCAATAGAAATGAGAAGTAGCTACATGGGATTCTGCATTCTCTCAGTATCGTATTATTTTAAATTCCGACTCTCCCGGAGATTTACAGCCCTGCGAACCCCATACTATTTCCACCTCCTGCCATAACCTCTGTTACATTACTTCCCCCTGCTTGTGCAATCTTGAGGTAGTTGGCTAAGATTTAGAACTGTATTTTTTCATTTAAAGCAAGAATGGGGCCCGGATGGGGCCTGGGTCAGGGAGTGGACCAAGACCCTTAGCGTGGGTGTCATAGGAAAAGCGGGACACTGTGACAGTGAAAACCCTCTCTGCAAGTTTTGTGTGGGGGCAGTGCTCCATGGGTGCAGCTATGGGATTCCTCACACAAGGTTTGTCCCGTGAGTCTGCTCCTGACACAGACCCAAGGACTGGGTAACCAGCTGGAAGCAGGGCCCAGTAAAAACTTCACACTAGAAGAAACTGGATTTGGATTCAGAGCTGCAAAATATTTCACACAGCCCTGGAACAACAGTACACAGCAGAAGCCAAAGGGAAAAACACCCACTAGTGAACTGCAACCACCTGAACGTGCACTGCCCATTGCTGGTTCACGCCTGCGTGCCCCGGGGTGCACACACACGTGCAAGTGTGTTCATATGCTTCATTTGACCCCAAACACAGAACTATTGCTGTACACTTCAGCAGGTTTTTTTCTTGCAAAATCAGGCACGTGTGCACACATAGACACATGAGTTGCTTGCCATCTGAGGTCACAAAACAAGTGGCCCAGTCTTCTCTGTGACAACCCAGTGTTAAGAGCCCCCACTGCGTATTTTTTAAGAAGGAGCAGTGGTGATAGAGCTCAGACACTACAACTTTACAACATCAACCACAGCACAAGCCAGGAACAGTAGGTGCAAAATGTTTTCACAGCATTTGTCTGGAAATCCTGCTGAAGCAACTCTCCCATATTTTATCACAGTACACACACCACATTTTAGTCCAGAGAAAGCTCAGACTGACCTAGATATCCAAGACTTAGTTTATCTTGCCAAGTGAACACATTTAGTATTGCTTAATAGTCTTTAGATTGTTTACACTTCATATTGGTGATTGAAGGAGCCAACAACTTGTCATATTCAGAAACTGCCAAAACCAGAGATTATACAAGGTCTCTTTTGGAAAACAAGAAGTAAAATTCAGTTTTCCAGCTTAGGTGAAACTAAAACTCACTCACTGAGCCCTGTCATTTTTTGTGCTGTATGCTACCATTCTTCTAATACAACTTTTCCAGTGTTTTCCCCAAAACTTGATTCCCGACATGCATTCCACTAACATTTTGTAGATTTATTCACAGAACAGGAACATACATTGTTGTTCCTTGTAATATGAATTTAGTCCCTTTCCTCCAAGAAGATGGTTTTGCCAGTTGATTTTTTGCTTCATATTTTGGAGAACAGTTTGCAGTAGCATTTGCCTGCCTAGAAACAGAATTACTTTCTATGCGTGCTGAAACTATGACTTAGGCTTTAGTTGAAGATACTACTGTGCTTGCAGCTGGATGTTTGTCATCCTTACATCTGTTTTGCCAAACACCTCAATATCTGACATCTTTAGAAAGTGCTCCAACTCACCAAGGGTTCCTGAGCTCTCTTCCATAGAGCATCAGACTTCTTATTCATTACCACATGGCTGAAGAGAGATGATTCCTCTGAATGTAAAAGTTAGTGATATCTGATGAACTCCTTAGATAGTGAGGAAAAAATTCAGATTCATATCTCTAAAAAAAGTTTGAGGTACTGTTACCTTTGACTAACTATGATGTTCACAGCCAGGAAGCAAAGGATTCTTATCTCAACAGGGAACTTGTACCTCTGGATCACTCTTTAGAGAAGTCACTAGATGAAACTAATAGTGACATTCAGAAGAAGGAGTGAATGTGCCTATCAAAGTCTGTAATGATGTCAGTTTGAACTTAGCACTGTGGGTGAATCCTCTGCTCTTATACAGCTGTTTATATTGCACTATTAATAGCTTTGTCTCCCCTATAGTCTCACTGCGTAAAACAGATGAAAAGGTCCTGTAGTAACAGAGATCTCTGACAGTATCAGAACAGGATTTGGATTGGAGCTAGAGACACATCTATAGTCAGTTTCCCCACTGAGATTAGGAACCACTACTCAAGTTTTCCTGCCCTCTGATTGCAAATCCATTCCCCATCTACCGCATATGCTTTTGCAAGCAGGGACCTTCCTGCCTCATCAGTGGGTTGCTGTGGATGGCACCAATGCTCTGCCCATTTAGCTTCTAAAAGGTCAGACCCCATCTTATGAAAATCACATAGACTGAAGCAGAGTAGGGTACTAGAAAAAAGAGAAAACTTTTGAAACATTCCACAGTCTTCTCAAAACGCCTTGACCTCTCCTGGTCATCCAGACATCTCTGTGTTGCCTAAAAAAGCCGTTCTGCCTCTAAAAGAAAAACTCCAGCTTTGCTAGACCTAGCAGGAAGAAGCATTTTTGCATGCCCTTGTAAGCAGTATTGGGCTGGTTATGTTTGGCTGCAGCTCCAACCTTTCCCTCACTTACCACCCTGTCCCACCCACTTACAGCCTCATCCCTTCCCTGCTCTCCCTGCTTTCAAGTCGTGGGGAGGAAAAACAGACTCTGACACTGGCTGGGTCTGTGCAGCAGACATCACAGGGAAAAGTAGTCTGGGAAGCTGCAGAACAAGAAGTTACTGCCAGTCCAAATGACTTAGAGCAGTCACGAGCATGTTGGTAGTGGTGCTTATGCAGATGCTCACCTCAAGTGAGAGGAGGTGTTTGCATGCCATCATGGCTCCAATCCTGGCAGCTCACAGGAGTGCATCCACTTCAACGGCAGGGGAAAATCCCTCTCCAGTACTGTGTGTACCACCAAGGCTGACCTAGAAAATTGTGTATCACTCCTCAACCATCACTTTGAGAGCACATCCACATTATAGTGGTGGTGGAAAAGCAGTATAGGAGTCTGAACTGGGTTTTTTTGTCTGTAGTGAATTTACGAGGCTTAAAGAAGAGGAGCTTCCCAAACTGTACTCAAAGCATGCAAAGCTGTAATGCTCTTCGACTACCAGGAAAAGTCTGAATTTCAGACAATATTGTACAGAAGCTTCCACTGACTGCCACTCATTTGTTTATTGTATCTTTTCTCTCACTGACAAATCTGTGGTGTAACTGGATCATCTACCCTCCACTTACTTTGCAGTAAGTTAGCAAAGGAACAAAGGAACACAATGTAGTTGATTAATCAAGTTTGTTTATCTGAGAACAAGAAACCTAGAAAAAACAAAGCACTTTACATAAATAAATTTCACCTTTTTTTTTAATTATTTATCCTTTATTTAGTAAAAGCACCCAAAGCTGCATTATATTAACACAAGTAATAAAGCTTTCATATTTTATTCCTACCAGTGCATTTCCAAATCCAGGTGAAATGCCAGAAATAAGTAATGCTGCCGTACGATGAACACAGGGTGTAGATCACAATGATACACAACTTACAAGTGAATCCCAATGTAATTTTAAAAAAAGTTTAGGTGTGAAACCTGTAACTTAAGCAGTTGTGGCCATTTCTATTTCCACGAAGTACCACAACAAAACAGCCGTTGTCAGATAACATACTCAATCATACTTTTTGCATCACTTTATTGAATACTCCATGCTGGATGAACAACTTATAGTGTGTGTTGGCTACAATGCTACAATGAGAATGTGTGCTGCTTGTACTACAGAAAGGGATAATGAAATGTATGGACCTGTCTGCATGTTTAACAAAATGAAACAGCAATACCATAAAACTGCACCACATGTGAATATTGTAAATGGTTAAGTTATAAAGTCATTCATTCAAAAATCCAAATATTTCAATGAAAAAATGTATATAAAATGCAGTAAAATATAAATTACATTTAAAGGTATGTACATGATTCATACTGCAAATAGAATCACAAAAACAGCACCTTGGATAGTATTGCTTATTTTGGTCTTCTAAAGTTTGAAGATCAGTTTTACTAAAAAGTCAGGAAAAAAACCTTGGTTTCACATGCAGTCCAGCAGTAACTGTGGTAAATCAAGTAAGTCTGTAACTCCGCACAAAACCCAACACTTTTACAATGTAGGAACATATATGTGGAGCCCTCTTCTATACTTGATAACCAACATGCAATTAAAGTTGGATTTATTAAGTTAGTGCACACCTATAATATCCCCTACAATATCCCCATTTTTGGTTAACAGTGTATTAAGGCTGTTTGCTGCTGAAAACACACAGCAGAGAAGGAATACTTTCATCCACAAATGCAGTCAGATGATCTCATTTGAAAGCTTCTGTCACAGTCATTCACTGGAAGTGATGAAAGAAAACCATCCTCTCTCCTCTCATGTTACTCCACAAGCTGTTGTGGATACTCTAACTTTATGTGAGTTCAAAATCGTTTGGATAAATTCATGGTAGAGAATTCCATCAAGGGCTATTTAGCAGAAAAAAATCCACTTCTGGCTTGGGAAGTCCCTAAGCCACAAATTGCTGGAGGCTGGAGAAATACCCGAGGGAAATTCTACAAGGGAAATGGCCCTTGCAGTCTATCCCTGGGCAGGCACTATCGATGGCCTTTCCAAACATGCTGCTGGACTGAACAGACCCGTGGTCTTACACAGCACAGTCAATCTTATGTTGTTTCCCCCCTTTTCTTGTTTTTGGAATATAAACACAGATCATTATTCTCAACTTAATTTTTCAGACTCGAAAAGCAAAAAAAATCTTGCGTCCTTTATGTTGAAGAGATAAATACTACAAACTAAGCTGTCCATCACATCCAGGGCACTTCTTCATGCTTAAAGCAATTCTGCAACCATAGCTGGATTCCATTTTGTGTTACTGGTTTAAGCATAATTCACTAAGATTACACTCACATATCATGAAATACATGACGTGCAATGCTACTCTGCAATATGTTGCACAGCAACAGTACATATTTGAAAAGCAGCTTCTCCCAAGAACTGTAGGACAGTAAAAAAGATTAAACCCAGCAATTCTATACCATCATATTTGAAAGATCTGATGGTGGCAATGGTCAATAAACCTGGTATATCATTACTGCTGCACTTTACATGGATGTTGCTTTTTTAGTTTTGTTTCTTTTACTCAGGTCAAAATCACTCTATTAAGCCTAAGGATCTACTGTCTCCACGCATGGAAGTGATGTGGAATTCTTAGCAATGAGGCCAAATTCCTTAGGCTTCTGACTGAATTTCTGCTTCGTCCATCTGAAGAGTATCATTATCACCCAGCAATTCTGTTTCAGGCACAGAGCCCTCTTCTTCCTCCTCCTCCTGGACCGGATTCTGGGCAATATCTTCTGTTCCATTGTGTGTGTCATCCGTGCCTTCTGACAGCAGAGCAGCCCTGTCGGCCACCGACGCGTTGGAAGGTGCCGTTGTAACATAGCCTGTGCTGGTGGATCCGCTCCCGCTGTGGTGGGAGCCTGGTTTGGGAATGATCTGGGGAGGTATCTGCTGAGGAGCCATTTGCATTGGAATTTGGACGGGATAAAAATTTGGTAAGTAAGCACCATAGGCAGGCATTGGCTGGTAACCATTGACTGGAATGTAGAGCTGGGGCGGTGGGACCATTGGTCTCATCTGGCCTTTCATTTGTATGAACTGTGGTTGAGGGAAGGCTGGAGTTTTCTGCTTTGGTCCAATGTATCTAGCATTGCTGACATTGCTAACAGGGCTTGTGCTGAGAGAACTTGTTTGTGTGGTGTTGCTCGCTCCAGAGGTTTGCGCTGAGCTGTTGTAATTAGAAAGGTTTCCCCATGTTCTTAGTCTGTTATGTATATCTTTAAATCTTGGTCTTCTGTTGGGAAATTCATTCCAACACTCCAACATCAAAGTGTATATCGATGTAGGGCAGTCATCGGGACACGGCAAAACCTGTCGGTTCCTGATCATCTCAATGACATCCTGGTTAGAATAACCACAGTAAGGCTGCAGGCCATAGCTGAAAACTTCCCACAACACAACTCCGTACGACCATATATCTGAATCAATAGAAAACTTGCCATACATAATAGCCTCAGGGGACATCCACCGGATAGGAAGAAGGGAATTTCCCATCAGTTTGTAGTAATCAGCAGCATAAACTTCCCTGAAAAGGCCCAAATCGGATATTTTCACATTCAGTTTATCAAACACCAGTATATTTCTAGTGGCCAAGTCCTTGTGGACAACATGGTGGCTGGAAAGATATTCCATTCCTGCAGCTATCTGAGTCACAATGTGAAAAAAGTCTGCTGGTTCCAGAGTAGATTTTACTGTCTTGTCATCATCAGTGCTGCCAACATCTGAATGGGGAGATCTCATCACCAAGAACTCATGGAGATCACTGTGGGAACAATAACTAAATATCATACTTATAGGTTGTTCCTTCGTCACTATTCCCAGCAAACAAACTATGTTTGGGTGCTGTAATCGTGATCTCATCATTGCCTCATGTTTAAATTCTTCCCGAAGAGCCAGTTCCGCTTTGTCTTTAAGTGTCTTGATGGCAACGGCTTGTGTCTGTTCACCTGGTGCTGTTCCAAAGAGATGCCCCTTGTAGACTTTGCCAAACCTCTCCTCTCCTAGTTCCTCCATAAACCGCACAGTGGACAGATTAATTTCTTTAAGCTTAGCCTGAAACAAAGTAAGGACAGCCAGTGAAAAATCACAGTGTTTTCTGAACAGAATCTCTTATTAAAGAAAATCTCCCAGTGGTTAGACGTCCAAATGGAAGATAAATGACTTTTCAGGGTTTTTTGTAAATTCACATCAGTATATTGATTTCACAGATAATCTTGAAATGAGTTACACGATTTTCAGAAATATAAATTGAATAATACTGCTGGATAATGAGTACAATTATCTTTACAAAGGAATGGCCACATTTCCTGCAAGTTGAATGAATATTGGGTTCAGAGTAAACCTGGCAAGCAATGACATCTATTAGCTGCAGCTGTACTTGCCCTGCAGACCAACCCTGAGTTGCCCAGTGGAGGTCTGTCAGAAATGCACTGGCTGAGGAGGTGGAAGTCTTGGAGTGAACTGAAACATCCCTTCCAGCAGAAGGAACAAAACCTCTCTCTTTCAGCTCTGCAGTAGCTGATATGCCTTTTCCCCTCTGCTGCACTACAGGAATGGCCCTTGCCTGTGGGCAGCAGCATACAGTACTGCTGACAAACCCTGTGTTAGCTCTGATGAAGAGCGGGGTGGAATTGGAGCAGAAGGAAGAAAGAATTTCTCCCTGGTACATGAAGGAAAAGGTTGCAAATCTAAGACTGAGAAATCCCCAGAGCCTTCCTCCTGCAGCTGGAAGGGAAAGCAAGGGAGTTTGTGATGGGGTTGCAATGGATCTGTCCTGATCAGCATGGGATGGAGGAGCCCCTGATGGACTGAGGTGCAGCTGGCACAGCTTCACACACAGGGTATCACAGCATAGAGAGCAGGGCAGGCTGGAAAGACATTTTAGAAGGTGATTTGGGAACAACATCTGATTTTAGTGGCCAACAGACTGTGAATTGGGCTGAAAAATTTCCAGCACAGTCCAGATTCAGCCATTAAATATCTCCATTAACACACAAAATCAACGCAGTTTGTTACAGCTGGTAGTATTCATCAAATATTCTACAGTTTCCTGAACAGATTTTGCCAATTGATCCAAAGTAAGCATTGTTTTTTGAAGCTTTCATCTTGTAAAAGCTGTGATTAAAAATATAAAAATAGCTCTGAACAGGATTTTAGTGCAGAAATCAGTTAGTTGACTGAGAAAATGCTATGCAGGAGCTGACATCTGTAGACATGAGTTCAAAGTCATTTTCATTTCAACATCCTTCCTGATAAATAGCCTAGGACACACGTTGCACCCCATCTCAGTTCTCCACTCACTTATGGATCAGAACACCAGCAGTCTTGAGCTGGAGGATTAGACAAGAAACCCCTCTGTGCACCGTGCTTTAAACAGGCAAACAGGCCACATCACTAACAGGAGTAAAAACGAGATGCAGGCTGGAGACTGGATCAGAAATAACACCATTTCCAGAAACTGAGACAACAGGCTGAACAGCAATTGACAGGCAAGGACAAATGCCACAAAATACTTTGTACTGAAAACTGTTGTCCAAGGCCAGGATGTCTAGATACAGCTTAGAACTGCAAGACCTGGTTTTCCGTGAAGTAGATGGCCTGCACAACATGAAAATTAGGTTCCTTACAACATGGCTCAATCTGAACACAGACAGCCTGAGATGCTGAAAATCATGACACTTTGGCAAGATGTGGGTCGAAGCAAATTGTGTAAGAAATACCTGTTTGTGTTGATTAATGAGTGGCATTTCCATGTCTTGGCTGGGAGATGCCATCAGCTGGCGGCGCTGTGGTGTAGCAGCAGATGCCTTCTGCTTGTTTCTGCACATACAGACCAGGAAGAAAAGGCAGGCTATCACCAGAGGGATGGCTATGCTGGGAACAAGGATGTAGAGGATTCCCATTTTGCTGTTGTCATGTGGACCTGTCGAGCACAGAAATGCTCATTTCTTACAATAAGTAGTTTTAAGGCATTTGATAGTAAAGTAAATTATTATGATTATTAACACTGTATTTTAAACATAAGGTAAACTATACCTTGGAAACAGAAGTCACATTACCCTCTCCCTCTTCATAATTTTCCATTAACTATTCTGAAGAAGCAACTAGCAGTATTAAGATAAACTAGGAGCCCCACATTTAATGTGTTGGCTGTAACAGTATGTGGTCAATTTTACTTTATTTTTGAGGCTTCCAGTTGTGGAAACTGCAGAACACAGACCACTGCATTATCTTGTTCAGGGTATAAAAAACAAGTGACCAATGTCTATCACAGTGCATACACCAGTGAACTCAATGTGACAAACTCCAGCACAACAACGCAGTCTGGCCCACTCTCACAGCTTGAGCCATTTCAACAAGACTTGGTCATTCTTCACCTCCACTGGTGCGACTTCTGCCCAGAATAAAATAAATCTCACTTTTCATTGGCAGAGATATTATTTGTTCTGTACTTTGGAGAATTGAAATGCTTTTATGTTAGAGTGAAACAGACATGAAAGAACCATCAATACACTTAGTCCTTGAACCTTTCTAAAATGCTTTTTCTCTTAATACTTAGAGACTCTAGGAAAGCACAGTGATGTCCAAAATGTTCACTGGAACTGCATGGGATGTTTCCTGTAACCCATGGTTTTGCTATTTGTGGCAACTGCTTTCACCACAACCACATCCCAGTGTTATCTTTATGCTGTGTTACATGCAACGTAGAAATATGTTATAAAAGTCAAATCAAGTTACTGCAAAAAAGTGAAGTAATTAAGAAATTTTGTATTAGTTCTGAGCAGTTTTAGAGATCCAGGTTATCCACTTTTATGGCTTCCATGAAATATCTGTTGCATCAGGAAACATGCTTTTCTTTCTAATGAAGAACAGCATTAATACACTTTGTCATATCCACTTTGCCATATCCACATTACCAGATGTGAAGTCTGTACCAATACAGGGAGCTGAGTGGAAGCTCACAGCTGTGAGAGCTGTGCTTTTTATTTTTGCAATCAGTTGTGCAGTACAGAGCCACTAGCAGCTAATGTAGGACTTTTCTGGCAAGATCATGTGCTTTGTGCACTTCAAACCGTTCTGCTTCTGCACTTCGAACGGTTTCTTTCCAACCAGGCATGGTGCTATGTCTCCCTCTATTGGATCTGAAAATCCTTGCTGCCTGCAAGGTGTCATACAGAGCAAAAGCAATATACCCTTGAGAACCATGACCAAACCAAACACACACAGGTGATATGCCTGTGCAATCTGGCATTTGACAAGTCAAAATACAAACTGCGGCATTATCATTAATTTTTCTCTCAGGCTAAGCCTCCAATACATAATAAAAAAATGCCACAGTATCTGTTACAAGCTCTGATCTCCAGAAAACATTAAGCAATTACAACAAAAAACAAAGTTGCTGCAAGTTAAACATTTAAAAGCATAACCCTCTTAAATGAATTGTACTTGTAATAATCAGGAACATTCAAAATTACACAGGATTCAGGACAGTAGTAAGGGAAAAAAGAAAGAGAATACATACTACAAGAAGGTATGTCACACAGTTCCATGCGTACGTTTTTATTCCTTGTAAAACACCAGGGACCATCCATTTGACCTCCAGGATTTCGACAATACGCATGTCCTCCACCTAGCTCTGGAAACTGTGTGCTTGTCAGATCATGGTTGTGGGGGCTCTGCGAGTCCCAGAGTTGGCAAGTGTGGCCAGACTTGGTAACGCTGACGGTCCCTCTGTAGTCTGCTCCAGAACCATTGTAGCACTGATGATCTGAAACACAGGGTTTGGGAAAATGTTGGAAAAACCAAAACAATCAAGGGACAGCAAGAAAAAACAACTGAAGTCCACAGACCAGGTATGCAAAAAAGTCCTTAAAAATAGGTGTATCAAGACTTAAATGAAAGCTTTTTATTTTGATGTTTCACTTCTGTGGGTATCTGCATTATTACACCCAGTTATTTCTGGATTCTATCTTGGAATGTCTCAGCTATATAGCTACACATAAGCATTCACAATTTCGAATTCAAGTTGAGACTAAGGACTACGTATGGATCTTTAGCTACACAACATACTAAATTAGAGATATGAGTTTCCCGTCAGGAAAAGTCCTCAGATGTCAACAGTGGAAACTTCCTGACTCTTTTGTTTCTCATCATCTTCCCGTCTTCTTCACACTACTGACTTGCTGCAGAAATTAATGCTGTATTTTCTAATGCCTCTTGCCTATTTTTATTTTCATCTTTAGAAAGAAATTATTCAGGCTTTCCTTCTCTTCAGATGCATCATTTTCATATCTGCTGAAATCCTATCTTTATTCTTTGTTTTGCTGCTATCCCCTCTTTGTGCTTTTTGACTGCTTGTCTTCTATATGCATCATCTGAACTGAATCATGCATTTTCCTGCATGTTTGCAACATCAGCTTCTCCATTTTTCTATCTTACCTCTTCAGCCCTCAGGAATCCAGCTTTTTCAAACCCCACACATATTCAAATTGCAACGGTTCCATCAGCTGAGGATCATGGACAACTTTCATTGGTTTATTGATTTTGATCTCATTCCTTTTGCTTGAGATCTCTTCCCTGGCTGATTTGTCCCTGTCATTGTTTACTCAGTTACTTTTGCTTCTCAGCTGCACTACATTGCTAACTTAAAAGGACAGAACTAACCTTCCATGGCCACCATTATGCCATGGCTCCTGCTCCTAAATGCGGATTCAGACAATGGATATTCAGAATAATCTTACAACACTTTGAACTTTAAACGTCTTTGGTCTCTGGGATTTTTCTTGTTGAACAATGTAGGGGGTGGTGATTAATTGCTATGAAATGGAGTAGTCAGAAAAACTGTCTGCACATAATTACGGTCAGTATTAGCAAGATAAAAAAACAGTAGTTCAGTGTTTTCTTTACAAAAAGAATGGTTCATAAAGTATTGTCTCTCAGACTCAATTCAAGGAAGCAACAAGCCATACTTTTTCCCAGTGATGGAACACCCAGACTTACATCGGCTCAATCTCTCCACAGGGATCCCGATCCTTATGCAGTTGGCAGCTTCCAAGGTGTCAGGTCGTGGCAGGTCCTCACATTTAGGCAACTGCAGCTGCATCAAGATGAGGGGGTTTGACCTAGCAATGTTGTATTCCTGCCTACAGAGATCATTCTCCAGAACCTCGCATTCATCCCGGCACAGCTCCCGTGGCTTAGGGGTCCGAGAGCGCTCATCACACAGGGGAAACACGAAGTGGCAGAAGGAAGGTATGGCGAACTGCGAGCACTGGTCGGACAAATGCGTCGAAGTGCCAATCATGGTAAATGCAGCTGCAAAGGAAAAACAGCACTGGTAAGTACTGATTCACAAACAACACGAGAAATAATTTTGTTTTCATGCCATTTGCTTTTAACAGCTTTCATCTTTCCTCAAGGGTCTGAAAGACAACTGAGCAACAGGTGAATGAGTTAATTTCTGCAGTAAAGCAGAGGGGACAAATGCAGGAAGCAAACCCAGCACCCCAGTGTCCCTCTGACATCTTCACAGAGCTTGTATGACCCCAGTTCTTATGAAGTTATCCATGTGATTATCATTGCTCAGACTATTGGCACTTGGCTAATTTTAACTTGAAAGGATAAAGAGTGAAGGCAGCCTGCCAGGATACTGGTATGTAATTCCAAAGTTTCTGATTAGGTAAAATCTGAACAAGGATCACGTAACTTCTTCCTTCTGTAGGCATTTTGACCACTAAACAAAGTGCTTTTCAAGTCTTGTTGGGCAAAAAGAAGAGTAACATTGATATTTGGTGAGACATTGCTTATAACACATGAGAAGGCTGACAGGCAGCAGTTTTGGGGAATATGAATGTAACCAGTCTCAGTATGATGATCACATTAAGACTAATGTCATAGTGAATTAGGAATGCAATTCTCCCCTTCGGCTCTCAGCACCTATGCACTAATATTTATCTCAAAATTTTCCTACACATTGCAAAGAAAAGACAAATGTGTGTGTGCATCATGTATCAAGCTGAATCAAGCTTCAAATGGAGAAACATTCATTCCCCCAGTAAAGCACCATTTGTGAGTGAGGGTTGCTAGACTGCATGTTCCACCAACTCACTGCAAAAAGAGAGGAAATGTTATTCAGCAGTCTATTTACAACTTACAAATAAATTCTTTCTCTCTTGTCCAGCTCTCTCCTTTCACTCATCTATTTCCTGCTGATACATGCTATCAGAGTTTCCTGTCTTTTCCTAAACACCAACCACGCAGCAAGCAACCCCAAATCCAGTCTTTTATACTGTTTACACTTTGTTTATTTTAATTCAGAAATATCAAGGGAGGAATATAACCATTTATCAGTCATGTAGGGAACATTGCATGCAGGCAGAATATCAGGCCTCAAAACATACCTGTGACATATGCTTGTTCCAAAGACTAACAGGGGAAAAATAAAACTGAAGGACTGAAGTAGCCACTGCTAGCTGTTTGAAACTCCATACTAAGTTTTGTGAGGTATTGCATTACAGAATTTAGATCATGAGAGAAGAGTGAACAATTTACAATCAGAGTTTTATTTAGATGGAAGGTGCAAAAGCCACTACGTGGCCACTATCTAAGGGGTTTATTTTTTAGTGATTAAACAGATATTAAACAGCACTGCAAAAATCTTGCTAGCCAAACACATATGCACAGGTCTGTGCACTATCCATTGTCAGCCTACCAGTCTTCCCAGCCATGTCTAAAGTTCGTCTCCAGAAACATCTTTTTTAATTGAAGGCTGTAATTCTCACCTAACCACATGGCCAGGACCAAGCAACACGAGGGGAGACAAAGATTATGTATTTCTCACATCAGTGCATCAGGGAAATGGAAATCCAGAACAAAAATTCCCCACAGATGTAATCTTGCTAAATGTTCCCGGCATCGGACAGTAGGTGTCCTCACTTCCCACACACATCGGAATATGAACACCTACCATCAAAAAATGCATTTAGGAGGTATGGGCAAAACTATCAGCAGAATGTCAGCAGCAATTATTCAGGGTTTTTTTTTTCCTTTACCTAGCAAGTTACTGCAATTTCAAAAACACGCTCTCATTTGGGTACCAAACACCGAGTCTTGCAATACTTGCTCTACATATAACACGACTCATAAGAACCAATAATGCTATGAAATCCTCAGGGTAATTTTGCTTAAGGTGTGTGGTATGACCTTCGGATGTATATAGTTTGAAAATGCTGTATTATTAGCAGATTGCCATTGTTGCCTAGTTAGGCACGGGGCAGCTCTACATGGTGGTTCACAGTGTCTTCCTGAAAAAGAACAGTTCCATCAGAAATTCTAAACTCCAAAACAGATAGCTCCAGTGTCCTAGCCTTAGAAATCTAATCAATAACTGGTGGTATCAGGGAACCAGAGCCAGGTCATCAATGCCTTATTGCATTGATATTGCATATTCCAGAAACAAGTACAACTTGATTAATAAACATTTCCTGGATAATATCATAGGCTTTTTCATTGTTGGTTTTGGTTTTCATTTTTGGAAAGAACATTATGAACCTAATTCATGGAGTTACATATTTAATCATTTCAGATTGTTGAACATTGCCATATTGCTGAAAAACATCCGAACAGGACAGAGATAACGTATTTGCAGAAAAAAATTGTATCAATAATATGTATTAATTAATGACATAATGTTTAAAGAGGCTGGAATTACAACATAGGTCAGAAGAAGGGAGAGAGGAGAATGAGTTGTAATAGAATTAGTAAAGGTCAGCACCTGAATTTTGCCAGTCCAGGAATCTGGTCACCATCTCAAGAACAGGAGAAAAACAGACCTGGATTTCTGGCTTGATGAAGAGTCTCTAAGGTATATCTTTAGGGAGTTAGAGCTGATAAGTGAAGGTAAACTCTTTTTGGCAGCTAGTTACACTGAAGTTGCAGAGTCAATTAGTGAGCTGTATCTGACCAGATGAGAATCAGCTCCTGCTGGACTGAGTTAATTTGCTATATGTTATGACAAACAATTTGCTCTATTCCATGGATTCATTTCTTTTCTCTACTTTGTGTACATCAGACTCACAGCTGCTAATGTCAGCTAACTGAGATCCAGTGAAGAAAACCCATGTTGATGTACAGCCCATTAAAAGTCATTAAGGTTTTGGATGCATGTTTGTGACTCTAAAGAAACTGTGTTCAGAGAAAGATTAAGCACAGGCAGAGCAAAGGAAGGTCAATTCTTGTTTTGTATAAATCAATGGGAAATCCAGACTCTGCCAGAAGTACGCAATAGGGAAAGAAACCTAAGGGAAAGGCCACCGTACGTCTTTTCAAGAAAACAAAGAATCAGTAATTTTTCACTACATCACAAATCCATTAAAAAAACCCCAAATCTTGTTTTTGAATCCATCATGCAAAAAGCTCCACTATAAACTAGAAGCTGTTAAAAACTCAACAGTCTGACATTTTACTTAAGGACATGAAAGAAGCTTCACACATTACTGCAAATACTCATCTTCCATGCTCCAAAGTTTGCTAACTGCACAAGAGGGGAACAGGATCACCTCCTCTAACCCTTAATATAAAGATCTCTTAGTCATTGGCTGACAAAACTAGAAGGATGATAGCACTATTTATACCTGAATTGGATACTTTCATGAATGTTTCTTTTTCCCTTCTAAAGAGTCGTGTAAGCTTACCAGTAATTCGGTTTTCAATTTCCCCTTGCATCTGGAGGGAGTCCACATAAATGGTTCTGTTTCCAATGATTCGTGCACACGCAATTCCCCTGTATGGCTGACAGAACCCATCTTCATGGTAATCTTCTCTGCAAAAGACATGTTAGGATTTTATATGCAAATGTCTATCTGTCCCCAGTGGATTTTTACAAAATATATTCTTATAAAAGTAGAAAAACTCAAAATACTGTAAATCTGAAATTGTCCCATTCCCCAGGTGCAGCTTTTTCCTCTAATTCTCTCAATGTTACCTTAGAAATATTAATGAGGTACCCTGTAAGTAGCTCATTATAGAAAGAAATAAAACCCAACATTAATTTTAAAATAATAAACTAATAATAATGGGATTTGACAGATGAATCTCTTAAAAAGCCTTTTGACTGAGACAGCAACAGAGATCTTGTTACATGTCCCCGTGCATTTTTGGCATCCAGCTGTAGCCTGTAAAATTAGGCTGTTTGTGCTCTTCTCCCACTTCTCTCTCCTGTTCTTCATTTCCTGTAGTGGATAACAGAAGAGATCTTGCAAAGCTTGAATTAAAACATGCAACTCTGAATTAGGTAAACAAAATAAAGAGTAATCAAGGCTATAACCTCTTTTCGTCTTCTCTCTACTGAGAGTCAGTGCCAAATTTCTCTTTCAACACATATTTTAATATAGCTTTCAATTAAGTGAGGCTTTGGGCCTTTCACTCCCTGACATCAACATAAATATTTTGGCACAAAAGCCCTAGCCTAAAGGCTCCATGGTTCAGCACTTCACCCCCAAAGCCCCCGTAAGGAATACAGACCTGATCTGCAGATCGTAACTGTCAGAGCACTGAGAAGGGGCTTCAGAGTGAGAGCACTCTCAGAGTAAATATCCAGTACACCATGTGTTTTCTCCAGCATGGCACAGTCTCTGTGTTAGGATTCACTAACCTGATGGATTCACAGCACACCATTTACTGCATGGTGGACCAAAAATAGGTATAAAACGTAATCTAGAAAACCATGTCTCTAGGGTAGGACATGTAAAAACTTAATCAACTTTTGTAACTGTTCAAAGGTCTGAGATACCTCTCCAACTTCTGAAGTATTACTTCAGTGCTTCTCTGCACTTTGTACTTTATTATCTATGGATATCAACACCTGTTTTGGTCACCCCATATTTCCAATTCTCTTAAAAATACCTTCATGCTTCCTTAGGGGGCCACATGAGCAGGACAAAACTGTCAGTGGCGATGTGTAAAACCCCATAACTTCAGCCGGGCCAAATCAGCATGGAAAGCTGTTGCCTGACAACAGCTAGCCAACATCACCCAACACCTACATGTGCCTACTGCAGCCAATTATATCTGATACCTTACTCTGACTTAGGAACCTTCTCGTTTTTCCTCTGCTGTGTCTCTCTGATAAAGCCCATCTCATGCTGCATCTCTCCCTTTCCTCCCAGAAAGACAATGACTTAATGGCATTCTATCCATCACATATGCTGCTAAATAAACCACGGTAATATGAAGTGTATCATGCAGTTGTTACGCAGATATCTTTATTTCCTACCACAGTAATACTGTTAAATATTCATAAAGTAACATTTTGTCTACAAACTCTGAAACAAGTTCTCCTTCCACAAAGGTATGTAAGTTTTTGATTATGGTGGATGAAGTAAAGGAGGAGTCTTAGGATCAACTACTCCCTGCAGTGACATTCTTTCATTCTTACAATAAAACCTGTAATTTTCCAACAATTGCATCATGCCTGAAGGGACAAAAATATCAAAGCATTTTGTCTGTCACTGTTTTATGATCCTTGACCACCTCAGTAGGAAGTCAGTAATTCCCAAAAGGAGCTGCATGAATATGAAACCTCTATTTGACCTCTTTCTCAAGAGTAAATTCATAACCCCATCCTGGAGAACAAAGTCTGCAATGTACCTTACTGAAACTGTATCCCACACTTCAGGTCTCAGTTCAGGGCTCTCCTGCCAGTACCAAAAAAAAAAAAAAAAAAAAAAAAAAAAGCACTCCCACTCCAAACAGCATGGGTTTGGTGACAAAAGCAGTGTGATCTCTTACTTAATTCAGTTTATTTATTTCTGTCAAAAACATTTAAACACAGCTTACATACTATAAATACACACATATGTTCCTCTCTCCCAAGTTATAGTCAACTGCTGATTAAACTAAACTGGATATGACCACTACCATGGACACAAGCAAAAGTAAACAGTAACCTGATGTCAGTTACTCTGCCAGAAGCTGGGCTCTTATTCTACATGGACCTTTGTCAGCTCAGGAAACTCAGTGAATACCATTTGACCAGTACTAGTATGGAGAGAACAAAATTACATTTGTCTTCTTAGGAAAAAATTGATTTCAACAAAGCTGCAGAAGTGGCAGCAGTAAGAACCTCCTTACAGATCACTCTGTCCTTCAGCTACACGTCACTTGAGACATGGCAAAAACTCTGCAACAAAAAGCAACCTGGGGAGAATCTGATAAAAGAGCACAGGAGTTGCATAAGGCTCAGTTCAGACAGGAGCCCTTGGAACCATGTGCAGCTTTGATTCATGCTCCAAACCATATGCCAGCAATTCAGTTGCTGATCAGAGCAATAATTAAAAGCTGCTGAAAATAGGCAGAAATACTGACTCTTCAATTTCCTGTTGCTTGAGCTATAATGTCTGCTTTGATCAAGAACCCCGGTGGAAGCAGAAATCTGATGCCACAAAAGGAACCCAGAAGAATTTGTTCCACTTGCAGAAATCTTACAAGTTAAGCACCACAGGTACTATTTTACCTTCATTCTTTAGTTTCTGCATGTTTCAAGACAGCATTAACTTTTCTCACTAATTATTTTCTTCCATTTTATAGAAATCTTTTTGTTGTTGTTTACAAAATGGAGTCAGGCACATCCTAAGTGTTGGGTTTTTTTGCACCTTTGCTGGAAGGCAGTCTTAAAGACAGTGCACCTGGAAATTGAATTTTCTCAGCACTCAGTTAGAATGCAGGTAAGGTGTATTCTCTTACTGAGTGAACTCTCCTCCCAACTATTTGTCATATGTTTGATTTAAAAATAGAATTGTAAAGATTATGACTAAACAGAGCCTCTATTCCTAAAACCCTAACCTCCTTTGCTCAGGATGAATGTCATACCAGGCCTAGCAGGTGATCTTCTGCCAGAACAATACAGTTGAGAGCCAGGCTTTCTAATATAAAGCAAAAGCAAAAGAACCTTCTGTTTCAGTCATACACAAGTAAAACCAAAATGATACTTTTATGTGTAACGTGGAAGTTGATCAGGCTTACCAGGGCTTGAAGAACCAAGCACTGATAAGCATTTACAAGTTGCTTATCACACATCCACTGCAACACCTGACAAAAAACAGAGTCTGCCTTCAGGTTTGTGGGCAGAAGTCGTCTCTATGAAATGGAAAATTAACCAAACAAGAGTGTAGAAGTAAGATGTAGGTTCAATCACACAGGGCCACTCTTCCCACTGACAGGAACGGGGCATTTGAGTCTATAAACAAAGAACTGGAAGAACCAGGTGTCTCTGAATAGGAATAAAACCTAGCATGCATGAATAGGAAACTTTCTAGATGGAGGTTATGCAACACTTCCAAAAGGTAGATATCTGCAGCATATAAAGAGATTTCCAGGTATCCTAGACATTGCTACGCCCACCCTCTCATTAAGCATTACTTTAATTTTATACATGACACAGAAAGGACACTGAAAAAAAAACAATGAAAGAAAATACTTAGGAACAAAGATGCTTTTCTTCACGGAAAATCTGAAATGCTGAAAGAATACATTTGGCACAATACACTCTATGCTATCCATGTAACACCACCTATTATTGTTTGCAACTGTCACAGCCAAACAGATCAGAGCGTATATGAAACAAAAAAGTCCCAGTACCAGTAAAAATTAGACAACCCTGCAAACTCTGCTTGATACTAAAATTACCTCGTGAAGCACCTAATTCTTGTGAGCATTTTCAGAATGTATTTGGTGCTCCTGAAAGCACAGCAAGTGCGGACCTTGTGGTCTTCCTCAAAAATAGAGAAAACACATGAAGGTCTAACAGTTTTTATTAAGGAGTCACAAAGGGAATTGTGAAAGCAGAGTTGAGAGGTACCACATATTCATTTGCTAGTGAGACACCTTTATTCTGATTGAACACCACAAGTTTTACTTACAAAGATAGCAGAAACTTCTAAGTTAATCTATTTTCCTGAAAACAGAAGAGACAAAACACTGTGCTTCAACTGTAAAAAGAAACTCAGAAATCCTCCAGAAAATGCAGAAAGAATAAGTTTTTCAATTGAATACAATGAAAAAAAAATCCCATTTAATAATACCCTACCAACCTACCCTAGCAGTTACACGGACCAACACATTCTCAGCCTACACTACCAAAGTAAACACCAAGACAGTTCATAGACTGTAACAGGATATTCCAGGGGTTACCTTTTAAAAGCTAGTAGAAATTTTGTTACATAAGTTTCCCACAAGAAAACTAAGTGCAATTAAAATTTCCTATAAATTTTCCCACAACAAATAACAAACCTGAAGCTTTGACCCTCTTTTGTGTTGTCCAGGGATTAAGCAGCTTTTAATTAAGAACTGCCAAATCCTGAGAATGTTAGATCTTCCCCTCATATTCCATTACAAGTGGAATGACAAAGCAAGGACAAATGCACAGAAAACCACAGACTGTGACAGATGAAAGGACAAATTATGTGTATCAGCCTATTTGCTATTCACAGAGAAATACAACATTTGGTATATAGTTGCTCATCTTGTGGGGAAGTCTCAGGATTTTTGAAGGTTACAACTTGACAAATAATGTCAGAACCTGTGTAAAGAGAATGATTGACTATAAGATCAGAGGGAAAAGGACCAACATTGTATTTCAGATTGTGAGTTTACTTAGCTCAGTGTGTGGCTACTTCATAAACAAGAAGCACACAAGTTAAATGACCTGCAATACAAAAGGAATAAAGGAATAAAGAGTTTATATTTAATCAAAGAGAGGTAAAACTCTCTGACTTGTGGCAAGGGCATTATAAAGGGCTGCAGTAAAAAAATCAGGAATTTCTGGTTTTTAATATATATATGTATTCATGGTTTGTTTACACTGAATCTCAAAATCAGAACCTCTTATAATGTTGCACTATAATCCTTTTAATTTGTTACCCTTACTCTTGACATGTCTCGTATGATAGTGCCGAGGAGCAAAGTCTATTCATAAGAGGATCACTTTTCAATGGCTAAAATGAGTTTACATCTCCAAATATTTGTTCCCTCAACAGGCCACAGATGAGATCTGAGAGAAGACAACCATACTACGGTTGTCATATGCCATACCACATCTGTAAGATTTGCCTCCTGTCAAAAACATAGTGAATATGTATTAATATTACTATAGAAAAATACCTGGCACTTTCCAGTGAGCTTTGTATATTTGCCTTCAGAGAAAAGATCAAATAAAACACTCAATCTCTTGTTTCATGAAGAAGTCAAATTTGTCAAGAAAGGTTGTCTTTTAAAGCTATAGTTATAATGGGCTATAAAATTGCTCCTTCTCATAGGCCTCGCATTCTGCACAGGTTGTCAATGGAAGTTTTATTACTGATGTTGAAGGCAACAGGATTGGGGTACAAATATTTGATAGAGGAAAAGAACAGAATCTTTTTTAAAAGTATGATTTGAACTATTACTATCCATTGAAGGACTGGGCTAATGCCAGGTGCTTCTGACATCATCCATAACTTCTGCCCATATAGGGCAGAAATTCAGTAACACACACACAAATACGTTGTTGGTTTTAGCATGCTTTCCAAAACCCAGGTGGTGCAGGAAAACCTCAAAAAAACCCCAAACCCACAAATCATAAAACACCAAAACTCCACATATGCAGATCTGTGTCCTTTCTGCTGAAGCCAAGAAATGAAAGGATGGCAGGGACAACCTGACTGCTGCATCAGGCCCCTACCTGGATGGAAGCTACCCTGCACCCACATCACAGGAGAAGGGCACAGGCTCCCCGCCCTACCTGAACCCATTCTCTGAACAAACAGTTTCATCCTCTCACCAAAGGTTTCTGCAAATAACCCACCTTTCCAGCACTTAAAATCAATGTTTGCACATCTTCACATTTGTCTAAAGATCAGTGCTCCTGGTACATCAAGGAATACACATTGATGTAATTAACTCCTCAAAAAGAAACTTAGAATACTACAAGAGGGGTGTAAAACCTTTCCTTTACACTAAAGGAACGGAAGACATGCTATCAGAAAAGGGGAGTCTAGTGTTAAAAAGTGAAAAACTAACAGGCAGGGGAATTTGTATAAATAGTCATAGCTCACTTGAAGTTAATGGACCTATGACAATTTACACTCACAATGGATATGGCCCATGACTTTTGCTACCAGATGCTTTTTGAGTGTAACAACAGACCCAAAAAGCAAGATTCCTTTGTTTAGCATACAACTTGGATGAATATTTCTTGCCTTTTATCTGAAGAGCAGTACAATACAGAATCCTTAAAAAAATTTACCAGAAGTTCCATTTACTGAACAGAGCAATTGTGTTGCTATTTGATTTGAATGTCTATCTATTAGTTACCAAAAAAAGTGCAGTGTGAATTGAAACTCCAGATTCAATGCCTAAGATCAGTAAAAAAATAACAAGTTGCTTATTCTACTGGTTCTATTAGATTGTGAATTTGTTGATATTACTGATAGGACTTGATACAGCATTTTAAGCCAGCTAACAGATAAAGCAACTAATTGAAGTGTCATTTGTAAAACACAGCTACAAATGGACTTACTGTGTGTGACAAACTAAAGAAAAGAAGTTTGTTTGTCAAAGAGCAACTTGTAAACTTCACAACAATCTAAGTTTTAGGCTATTTAAAGTATTTCCAAAAAAGATTATAAAATTGGTATCTTCTAATACAAAACACAGGCTCCAAAGTCTGTCTCTAAACCGTAATCCAAGTAATGTTTTAAAAAAATGTTCTGATGTCACTTTGAAAGGAGGATTCTTTTAATACAAAATACTTTAAAAGCATTTAGACATAAGAAAGGGAGAGAATATCAGCTGGGTGTAACCATATGCCTTCAGTGAATCATGACCCAAACGGGCCTCCTCAGTAGGCATTGCCTTAAGTGAGTGTCAGCACCCTTAGCTGAGCAGTGTCCCTGATAAAAGATACCATGTTCGATTATTTAAGTGGATAAAACCAAGAGAAAATGGTGTGGCCTTCCTGTCCTTCATACACACATCCTCCACCATTCCTGTAACAGGAAAAACAGCCCTCACCGGCAAACATATACAAAAGCACGGAACACATAAAAGTGTGGCAAGTTGCTCATTAGGTAATGCTGCGTGCTGCTGTGGTTTCTTTGTATCGTATGTATTCACGTATTTATTACTGCTTTGTATCTTCAGGAAAGTTTTCAGTGTACCCAAAAATGCTGCTGTTCCCAAGTACAGCAATCACACACAGAACTATAGACATAGGATGTCTTTTACTACAATAATCCAGGTAAAACAGTCAAGGAAGAGAAGCTAAACAAGGATGTCAATGTTCTGAATTTCTGCAGGAAAAAGAGGATTGTCCGTAGCTGTATAACCAGCCACAATCCTCTTGATTAATGCATGTAACTTCAAACAGATGATCTAATATTCCACCAGCAACATTCTAACTCTTTCTTTCAGTTTACTCAAAGGACATGTTTGTAAATTCTTCCTCTGCTTTCATAGGTGTTAGCCCGTTGGGATGAGATCTTGAAATCACATGAGTCAGCTGGCAATACAAGGCAGGTTGCAGATCTGTTTTGCTGAGTGTCAGATATTTTTAACAGAAACATTTCTGTTACAACCACAGTTACAGAAAAGTCGAGACGAAAAACTTTCAGAAAACTAATTTCAACACATGGGAACATGAACCTGGCCATGCAGCATTCCAGCTTCTCACTCACCAAAGAAACCATTATGAGTCTTCTTCCCCACCCCCTTTTTTTTAAGGCATGTTTTCCCCTTCAGTGTGTTATGACTGTCTAATAAATTGTCTTTCTCTGACATCTCCAAGGAAGTTGAGCAGGGCCAACAGACCTTCTCTGAAGAGCCTTTAACAAGCAGCTCCCTATTTCCTCTGCTGACACAGAAATGCAAAATTCTTCTTAGCTTTTATTCTTCCTCCTCCTGCCATGCCACCCTGAGTGAGCATACATAGGTCAGCTCCAAAAAGGTCTTAGAAGAGTCTACCAGGTGAAAATGTCATTATAATTGCTGCACTATTAGGCAGCAAGAAAAACTGGCAAGGGCCACCCTAGGCAGCTCAGAGAGGGCTCCAGGAATGCGGACGCCAGTGCCTTGGGTTCAGTGCAGGGGCCCAGAGGGTTCCACCTGCATGGCTGGGCTTCAGCAAAGGAGGGACGTGACCATGGGGGCAGAGCTAAGAGTGAGTATCGGCTGCCAGGGGAGATGGGAAAGCCATGCAGGAGAAGGAGCAAAGAACTTTGATGGCTGCACTGCTGGAGGAGGGGGAGAAGGGGACTGGTTTGGGAACTGGGGCCCCTTCTCACCTGGGAACAGGTGAGAGAAGGGCTGCCCTCCCACCAGGCTGCTCTGACCTAGCCTAGCCTGACCCTTCCACCCCTCTATAAATGTCACCAGGGATAAACTCAATATGGTAATTTTTTTTTCTAAATCGTGTAAGTTTTCAGGTAGATGTTAATGCATTGTGATTTACCTACAGAGGCAGATTCTATACACAAATAGGAATTTTTTATCATTGTTCAATTGATTTAAATCCACTGATAGAATTTTATATGTATGTCAGGAAGACAAGTAGGAAGAAGAAAGTCTTGAGAGAAAACATAGTGAAACCACGGTCAAAAATAACCACTAATATAAATTCCAGGAGGAGGGGAGGTTACTTGAAGGACAAAGGAATAATTTAAAACAATGAAATCCCATCGAAGTGCCTTAAGCTTTTTTTTTTTCCTTGAATGACGGGAAATATAAGCTTTCTACAAAGTGCTTCCTGGCTTTTTATTAGAGGTGAAGAAGTTGAAACATTTTTGTAAAAAAAAAGTCAAAAGCCATTATTAATTGATTTTTTTCTTTTCAGAATTAAAAATATTCTAGCTGACCACAATATTAAAATTGTGATCATTTATGGAAAAATCTGAGCAAATGAACAAGTGAAAATAACTGTACCCACATTCATATTTTTTTTCTTCTTTTTTTTTTAAACAAAAGTGACTTTTTAATCTCACTTACCACAGAGGTTATACATCTGATAGCAGAGAGCTTTGTAAAACAGCTAGAAATTTTTATAGCATCAGCTATAAATTTGGTACATAATTATATGTACAAAAGCTCATCTTCAAAGTCTTTTGCAGAATATTTTTATTAAAACTACAGAAACATTGATTATTTATGAACATATAATACTGAAGTGTCGGTTTTCTAGTCTTAAGGAAAATTTAGCATATTTCATTCATCTGAAAACCCTGACATCAACTAAATTATGTCTTTAAAAATATTTAAGTGACAATATTAAACATTTGTTAATTTCTCTGCTATTTTTTATGGATACAATATGAACTAATTCTAGGCAATGTTGCAGTAAGTTACAGTTTATGAATACTTCCCAATATTAGACACTAATATCATAGCTTCTCTTTACTCTATAGGGCTTATTTGAGATTAAATGTTCCACAATCTAAAGAGAAGTTTTCAAATTTTTGTTACTTTTAGAGAAACAGTAGAACATTTTTAAAACTGAGGCCAGAGAATTTTTCAGTATTTCATTTCTCTTTAGAAAAAAAGTAAGTTAAAACCCAAACCAAAATCACTACCAGGAGGAGGAGCTGCCACTTGGTTGTGATCCTATCACATTGCCTTGCTATTGAGCAGACACCTGCAGAGACTTGCTGGTACAGACCTTTGGCTGTTCCCATGGCACACTGCCCAAATTTGTCTGGCTTTTATGCAGTTTCCACCTTAATGCACTCATCGACCCAGCCTATGAGAGTATACCCGATATTCTCCAAACACCCTGTCTACAGCAGGGCTTTGCAGTTGTGTGTGAGAAAATAAAACTGCTTGGCACCCATGGTTAACACTAAGTTAACTGAGGCACTGGTGTGAGGAGTCTGTGGAGGGCCCAGGAGGACAGGGACTGCCGAAGCAGGAGAAAGAGGCAGGTCAGGGATGCGTGAGGTGGCTACCACCAGGGGAACACATGTTTCCCTCAAATTTGGAGCAAAATCTAACAATTTTTGGGTCTCACCATTTTTTTCTGTCAACAGATGAGTAAGTATGTGTCTCCTCTTGTGGGCTGGTCTGTACTGGAGACAGCAGTCTATTATTAGTGCTATCCGCTTGTCATCTGGCTCCAGAGGCCGAGGTCTGGCTAGTATGGCTAAGGAAGCCAGAACTCATGAAATAATTTTGGTGTGTCATCGTAATTCCACATAATACAACTGCTGATTTTTTCCAAATTAGGAAAATTAGCTTTTACTCCACAGGCAATTCTATGCCTGTTTCAATCAAAACATCTGGAGTTCTCAAAAATTAAAAATAAAGAGACACTCTTCTACTTCAGTCACTGGAAGACGGGAGAAATCAAC
The DNA here is from genome assembly GCA_013400975.1 of Atrichornis clamosus. Classification (NCBI taxonomy): domain Eukaryota; kingdom Metazoa; phylum Chordata; class Aves; order Passeriformes; family Menuridae; genus Atrichornis; species Atrichornis clamosus. The sequence goes on from WBMZ01012334.1 coordinate 67,985, forward strand.
AAACTTTGGCTCTGCAGCTTCCCTTTTCTGGAACTGGGGTAACAGCACCCTGAATCATCCAAAACTGCTGGGAGACCTGGGTGTTCATCCAGCCTTGATGTAATCCCAAATGGTAACTTCCCCTGACATTTTTTCCTTTGGACTTAAAATTGCTTACTGAATGTTTATTACACCTTATTTTCAAAGACTCCTCTCCTCTTCTTCTGATTTTTTTCCCTCTGTACAACCAATTAATTCCTGACTGACACATTTTTTCATTTAAATCTTTCCACAATCTAATAGTGGATACTGCATTGTTCCACAGGCGAAGTAAAACAGCTCACATTCCAAGTCAGAATTAATTTATTTTCAGATGTCACACATATGATGCTATGCAAACATTATTAGCTTGATAGTCTGTGAGTGGCAATTGTACCAACATCACAACTCTGTAAATTAATGTAATCAGGTTTAATATTAATAAACTCTTCACAAATCAAAACATGTGAAAAACTCAATTAGGAGATCAAATGCTATCCCAAGTTTAGCATTTCAGCATTCAGTTCTTAATGCTTAAAAACTTAGATCCTGTATATACTGATACATCTGGCAGTCTGAACCACAGAGAATTTAAAAGTACAGTCATCAGCCACTGTTTGATGGAGTGTCTGAATCTTGAAACTTTTGATTTTGTAATACATTTTTGCTTTTCTCTACATTCCCCAATCTAATATTACAAAAATATATGCAGCTAAACTTTGTTACACACTGAGGTTGCCTCTTCAACATCAATTACCAAGCACAGTAAGAGAACTCTACTTTTCAGCTATCTACACATGGCTATCACTGCAGCAGCTCCAACCTGAAAAGTGACTATAGCTTTAGCTTTGCTAACATGGCACACTCACAAGCATGCCTTAGCTCTAAGATTCAGATTCCTGCATAATTTAGCAGATCTTTGAGCTGAGACTATGTTTTTTATGTAATGTAGCATTTTACAGTTAGACTCAATGAACTTAAGGGTCTTTTCCTACCTAAATGACTCCCCTGCAGAAAGGGATCTGGGGGTGCTGGTCAGCAGCAGCTCAGGGTGAGTCAGCAATGTGTGCCTGGGTAGCCAGGAGGGCAAAACCCCATCCTGGAGTCCTGTGTGTGGTGCTGGGCCCCACAGTTTGAGAAGGATGTGAAGGTCTTTGAATGGCCCAGGGGCGGACAACAAAGCTGGTGGAAGTACTGGAAGGAATATACCATGAGGAGAAGCTGAGAATTCTGGGTTTGGCTACTTTTGGAGAGCAGGAGGCTGAGAGGTGACCTCACTGCTCTCTGCAACTTCCTGAGAGGAGAGGAGGAGAGGGTGGTGCTGGTCTCTTCTCCCTGGGGTCCAGCTGCCGGACATGTGGGAATGATTCAAAGCTGCATCAGGGGAGGTTCAGACTGGACATGAGGAAACCCTTCCTTACCCAGAGGGTCATCAAACAAGCTCTATTAAGAGCTGGTCAATGCCCTGTGCCTTGTCAGTGCCTTAAAAAGAGGCATTTGAGCAATGCCCTCAATAATGGCTTTAACTTTTGTCAACAATGGAGTCATCAGGAAGCTGGACTAAACAATCCTTGTAGGTCCCTGCCAACTGGAACTACTGTATTGTATTGCATTTGTATTGTAGTCTATTCTTTTCTGTTCTTTTTCTTTACTCCTCTACTAATTGTTTTGCAATATGGAATTACTTTGTTTTCATTAAGTGAAAGATTTGTCAACATAATTTTGCAAAACTGAGTCAGGTGAAAGTATAAGGATTTCTATATACAGGTCAGTCTGCTGAACTAAGGAGACATCTCCCAACTTGAAGGAAAGCATGGTGAGGTAGGAGTTAACACGCTTTCTGATGTGCAAATTGAACAGCTAGAAAAACTTGGGATGGGGGGAAGCATGTGTATGTGCGTGCATACATATTTATAAAAACAAAGATTCTGTGATATATCATTGTTTGTGTCCCACCTAAAGTAATTCTTTGCCTCTACTATGTCGTTATCAGAGTGAATAAAATGAGAAATGGGACGCTTATGATGAAGCTTTTGAGGAGTGTGGGAAACTGGTGATGACATGTGCTTCTTGCAACCTTGCTTTTAGAGTAGCATTACCTCAAATATTTCAGATTTTAGACTTAAGAGCAGTACCAATTCAAAAGAACAATTTCCTTACTGCATTTTCTTTCTCCTTTTTAAAAAATAATCTGTTCCATCACTGTTACAGCTTTGAGTTTTGAATAGAATTGTTCAAATTCTATCAGTTTGTACCATCTGCTTGACTTTTTCTCAAGTACTAGATTAGTTGCATCTAGTTTGTTTGGCTCTTTCAAACTGAAATAGAGAACATAATAATACAAAAGTAGGGAAAAACTAACCATAAAGCCATAAAAATTGAAAGGATGATTTATGGTGTGGTGTTCCAGCATTATCTCATTTTGTTAAATTACCTACTTTTCATTAGAATAGTGTGCCTTTATCTTTGTGCCTAACTGCAACATTCACCCATTCTTGTATGCACTTAGAAGCTATTCAGCATCCTAAGAAACTCTAATTAAACTCAATGTGGCATCAAATGCCTACAGGAAGTCTCAGGGACATATAACTGTCCTTTTGTAGGACATACAATAAATACTTTGAAAGCCATTTAAGCTACTGAACGAATGAGAGTAGGGGAGGGAGAGAGGGAAGAAGTAAAATCCAAACACACTAAAGATTGCTGGTTATATCAGGGATGTCCAACAGCTGCAGTAGCTACTTGCCAAAAGCCCAAGGGTCATTACTACTTTGAATATCAATTTACATATATTCTTAAAGGGAATAACAAGTGTCTTTCTTCACTTGCAACTTCTTTGGTACTTTAGTACAAATTGTTTCTCTGAGCTGCTCAAACCTAAGCACCTGCTGCTGATCTGGAATTTGGTGGAAGAGGGCGTGTTGGGGTCACATATTTACAAAGAGCTGTAATTGCTATGTATTTGCACATCTTATGAGTTGCACCTCACAGCTTTCCTGATACGACAGTCCAGGGGGTTTTTTTGGCTATCAGAAATCTAGCAACTGCTCTGCAGAGTAGGAAGCAGGCTCTCCCAACACACAGGCTGTGGGTGAATTCTCACCTACAGAAAACTTCAGCTCCCTTTAATGTCCATATACAAGCTAAAGGTCTAAATTTCAGAAACCAGAACTCTTAGGAAAGAAAGTGTTTGTGTGCTTTGGTGTACTGCATGCTTTGGTGTACTGCATGTATGTAGCTCCACAAATAAATGAATTACATTCAGTACAATGCTTGACCCAACGCATTTAAAAGTATCTTGACAATACTGCTAATCACAAGTGCGAAGGTGTTTCCTACATTCAGCTCTAAGTTCCTTCTTCACTTCTTCCCATCCTTTGATGGCAAGGGAAAAAACCTACCAACTTTAATAGTTTCCCCGGATAACAAGCTGCAGGAATATAGACACTTGTGCCTACTTCAAGATGCTATGCATATTGGTTTAAATACACATCTAGCTTTTACACTTCATCAATCTTGCAAGCACACTGTATTTCTACTTCTATTACTAAATAATATAAAATGCATTAGATTGTTCATCATTTATTTACTTGTGATTAGGAAATAAATATTAAAGTGGAAGGTTAAAGCTGAGGAAACAATGTAGTGTGGAAAGAAGACGTGATATGGTGTGATGCAAAGCAATCCAAAACAGTATTTCCACTGCTCTTTAACTCTGTCTTGAACTGCTCATATTCTGGGGTTTAAAATGAGGGGGAAAAAAGTAATTTCTGAAACATGTAAGTTACATTAAGATTAAAAAATCTGTTTTTATTAAAAGACAGACTGTCAGCTTCCTGTGAGTATACCCTATACCTCTGGGCAGAACACAGTATAAATTTCAGTTATATGTTAATTTGTGATGTCATATGCTTCTGAGTCTTTCTAGGCTGTATCCTACACAACTAGAGGAAAAACTGAAAAATTGCACTCTAAAATAGATAAGAGAGAAAAAATTTAGTGCAACATTGGTTTTAGTTCTGTCCTTCCTCCAAATTTCCTGTCTTGGCCTGAAAGACTGTCAAAGGACATTTAAAATGATGAAGCCAGAAGCAGATCTGAGATTGTAGATCAAAATCCCCTGAAAGGAGCCCCAGACCCACAGGAGGGTGAAACACAGCCTCCCCCTCAACCTTGAGAGAGAAAAAAGGAAACTGACACACAGGGGCTAGGAGGGAACTGCAGCATGTTCCAGCCAGATACCCAAATTGGATTGTCAGGGAGTCAGGAAATCTGCCAAGACAAACACATGCTGTTTAATGTAGACCAGCCCAAGATAATCTGTGCCTCAGTTCCTCACTCATAAAATAGGATAACATTCCATGCTTTATGGGGAGAAGAATGTACCCTAAACATTTTGAAACAATCTGATCCCATAGTACAGGAAGGCAAAAAAATCCCAGGATCCACCATCTCCATTTGATGTAGAAAATGTGGAGAGACAAAGGTTAAACAACTTGCTGCAATCACACACAGAGACAAGAGTACAGTCACAAATTAAATCCAGACCTCTAAAATTACAGTCCAGTGTTTTAATCACAAAATCCTTCTTCTTTCTTGATTAAAACAGGAAATGAAAACACAAGTATGCACTTATTCTGTAACTTCAACATATTACCACAAACATCTCAGAAAAACATACATAGTTCAAATATGGTTGTCTCAGCCACGTGAATATTTTGATGAAACAAAAGGCGTGCATGTCATTCTGGAGGAAGCACATCATCAAACACCTGGTCCTCATGGGCCTGAATAAACACTGTAACTTCTGAGTTGAGACAACCTTGTATTTGTTTTAAAAAACATCTCTTTACGTGAATTTTACGATAATCTTGTAAAATTTACAAGATTAACAATGTTATCAGTGGCTAAACTGCACTGAGACAAAAGACATTTGCCACGCCACCTGAGAAAAGGAGGAAGATGCAAGAAGTGTTGCTGTTTGATGGTAAGAAAAGCATTCTTCCTTTTCAGTGTGATGTTAGGTACCTTTGGTTTGCCACAGAGATTCAATTTACAAGACTATCTGCCCCCTCAGCTACTGTTTACCTGGAAGACCCCAGTCAGGGGCAGGGAACTGGCCTGAGGCTGAAGTGCTCTGATGGTCCACTCCTTTCCACCTTCTGTCAAAGACCCTGTATTCTCTTTTCCGTCTTGTAATTACATGGAGATTTGCCACATAATGTAAACACATTTATTTCCATTACAAAGATGTAGAACTGCCCCTCAAATCATGCAGAAGGTCCCCTTTCAGGTCACACAGAAGGTGTGCTTTGGGATATGCAGATCACGGAAAATAAATTGCTCAGCAAGCCATCCTTGGGGTTCCTCACCAGAGTTTCAACAAAGACACGTTAATAGTTTTTAGACATTCTGTTTTCCACTGTTTGAAATAACTGGTTTTTTCCCAACTACAATTGCTTCATCACTTTTCTTCAATGGACTTAATCTTAAAAATTTTACTGTTGTCCCAAACTGTTGAAAATCAGGCATGAGAGTCTACAAATTTATTCTAAGTAATTAATACCTAGAAAATTTCTCTCCAAAGTAGTATTAATTTCTACTTGGTGACAGTGTTTCTTCCCACTAATTTCTCCTTCTAAGCATACAGCATACAGGCATCAAAGGCTGCAAATCCAAAACTGATCTTAGTCAGAGTTTGATAAACCAGAGACTTCTCAAAGTTTCTTGGAAAGCCCAGTTCATCTGCACAGGGCTCTGGAAGGAAATGTTCACTTCCTGGCATCCTGAGTGCCTTGCAGAAAGGTCACTTTGGGAAAAGTGCAGCACTGACAACAGAGACAGTTTCACATACACTTGGCAAGGGCTGAGCTTGTCGGTACTTCTTTCTGCCTGTGTTCTGTTGTGCCTTCCTCACTTCCACTAAGGCCTCATCAGATTTTCCAGAAGCCTTTAAGAGCCAACAAACTGTCAGGTATCTTCCATCACAAGCTCCCTTCAAGGTGGCACCACTACAGTTACAGTCTTAATGAGAAATCTAAACTGCTTCGAAACAGGAATTTACCCAATGGGTAAATTTTAACCCAACCATTCAATTCAAAAGAAAAATATATTAGTCTACAGAACATGCAGTCTTTTAGAACGACATTATCTTCTAAGAACAACTTTTCTAGAAGGAAAGACAACTGTTTCTGCCCTCCTACTCTTAGACTCCAAGATACTAACATCCATTTCTTTATTTTAAATCATGGTGAAAAAAACAATCTCTGGTATTTGCTAACCTTTTTTTTTTTTTCATACACTTGTACCTTTCTGAACAGATAGGATGTCTCTCTTTTGAAAGGCAAAGCTGATAATGCTAATGGACACAAAAGGTAAAAGCATAATGCAGTGAGAGGAAGGATTGCTGGGTTGTACTCTAGAAAAACAACCCTCTAGTAGTACAACCTCTGGACAGCAAAGGCTAGTCAGAGACTATTTTTTTGGCCATGTTTTGAATTTATTTCCTTTGTAAATTAATTTTTACTACCCATTTATATTTTTTATCATTTTAATACTTTTGATAAATAACTGGGATAGACTGCAATTTTCCATTTCTACAGAAAGATCCCTAGAAATTTTTACACGTAGGGATCTTAAGAGAAAATAAAGACGTTTCCAAATAATCTAAAGAAATTTAAGACTATGTATTTGGTTGTAAGTTTTTACTTTTAGGTTTTTATGAAAATGTCTGAACTTCACTACCCGAAGGTCAGGACTTTTTTTGCACTGGCAAGTCTGACTGCATAACACACATCTGATCTCTGGCCTTCTTTAATCACAGATTAATTCTAGAAATCCACAGCAGGGACTGCATAAAAATACGTGGTTAGATGGTATCTACATAGGTAATGTTTCTTATCCCTTAATACTCATAAAGTATAGTTTTAAACCAAGTTACAATGGGTTTATGTTTCAAGTTTCCACTGAAGCATGTCTTTTTTGAAGCACTAATACCAGCATCCAACAGCTCTTGTGTGCTCCAACGTGAGGCTGCACTGTACAGACAGCAAACAGAAAGAGTTCATTCTCAAGCAGTTCCATGAGAGCTCCTTCCAAGCAGTTAAGTATTCTTTTCCCTTCTTCCCCCTTTCCTCTTTTCTGGCTTACAAAATGGTATGCATGATTTTACACAAAATATTCAGTTTTTTAAAAATCATAATCAGTTTCTAAAAGAAAATAGTTATATCAAAACATAGTATTTTATTTGAAGGATTAATTAAAAAAAAAAAAAGAAACAAAAATAAGCATGCAGTGAGGCAAAGATCTGTAATCCCTGAAAGCTCCTGGACATCATATGATAACACCCTCATGACTTCTCACTAGACCTTTGACCTGACCTCATTTTTCTGAAGTTTCAGATTTCTCTTCAATCCAGTGGTTATTAAAAAGAAAATAATCTGCCAGCAGTGTACTCTTCACTTCACCTTTTAATGGCAGGTCCATTGTGAAGTGTCATAAGTCAAATAAGAGGATTTTACTTTTTTTTTTTAATTATTTCTTTCTTTATTTTAACTTAGGGTTCAAAACCAGCAAAGGTTGAATAGCAAAGCATTCAAAACCCAGGCAATACCAAGATGAAAGGTGTCTTGGGAACTCTAATTCACTTCTACTTGAGGGAGGGCATATACAACTACATGCCACATACATTCTAATTTTTTTTCCATTATATCTGTTGAAATGTTTTATTTATGTTGATATTTGTAAAATATTAACAAGTTCATCCTCAGTACAGGAGAAGTGCTTTGAAAATATGGAAAGCCAAAATAAATAAGACTAATTACTTGCCCTATAACAAAAGTGAATCAATGTAAAACTTGTTTCCCAGGTTTCTTGGTCTGACACAGGCCAGAAAAGAAAGGCCAACGAGAATGTACCCCACGATAACCAAAGAGGATGAACTGGTGGTGACTGATACGGAGAAAGCTGAAGGACTCTGAGTTATTTTCCCCAGTCTTCACTGGCAGTCAGGCTTCCCACTTGTCTCAAGTCCCCGATCCTCTGTGTGGGTGTGCGGGAGTGAAGTCCCTCCCAATATAAGGGAAGAGCAGGTTCAGAACCACTTGATGAAGCTGAATAGCCACAAGTCTGTGGGCCCTGGTGCGATACACCCCAGCATCCTGAGGGAACTGACCGAGCCTGTTGACAAGCCACTCTCCATCAAGGTTGAAAAGCCAAAGCAATCAGGCAAACTCCATGGTGGAAAAAGGAAACATTACTCCCACTCTTAAAAAGAGGAGAAAGGAAGATTTGTGGAACCACAGACCGGTAAGCCTCACCTCTGTGCCTGGGAAGATCATGGAGCAGATCCTCCTTCAAGATCCACTAAGGCACATAAAGGCCAAGGAGGTGACCTGAGGCAGCCAACACAGCTTTACCAGCCAACAGTGTGAGCTCTCAGCCCAGAAAGCCAATTGTGTCCTGGGCTGCATCAAAAGCAGCATGTCCAGCAGGGTGAGGAAGGGAATTTGACCTCTCTACATAGCACTCATGAGACCCCATCTGCAGTCCAGCATCCAGCTCTGGGGTCCTCAGCACAAGAAGGATGTGGACCTCTTAGGGTGGGTCCAGGAGGCCATGAAGGTGGTTAGAGGGAAGAAGCACCTCTCCTGTGAAGACAGGCTGAGAGAGCTGGGGTTGTTCAACCTGAAGAAAGAGAAGGCTTTGGGGAGATCCCACTGCAGCCTTCCAGTACTTAGAAGAGTTCTCATAAAAAAGGTAGGAGAGCGACTTTTATACTGGTAGATAGTGCAGGACTAGGGGCAATGGCTTTAAACTGGAGAAGGGCAGGTTTAGATTAGATGTTAGGTAGGAATTCTTTACTCACAAGGTGGTGAAGGACTGGTACAACTTGCCCAGGGAAGCTATGGGTGCCCCAGCCCTGGAAGTGTTCAAGGCCAGGCTGGATGGAGCTTTGAACAAGCTGACGTAGTGGAAGATGTTCCTGCCCTTGGCAAAGGGGTTGGAACTAGATGATCTTTAGGGTCCCTTCCAAACCATACCATTCTGTGATTCGTTTTTCATCCTTATGACTGGATCAGCAAGTGAGCCCAGGCATCTAACAGAAATCACCAAATCACCACTCAGGTCAAAATTACACTAACAAATAGAGGTTTTCCCTAGCTACTCGACAACAGGCTTCCAGCCCATACCTGTCCTGTAAACAATTACTGTTCAAACGTGACTTTGTGGTAATTTGCTTGTCCAAAATATGAAATAAGCAAGCAGAAATTGCTCAAGAAAACTCAATCAAATCAAAACCCACTGTAACACAATGCTACCTCTGTCTGAAAAAGTTTCACTCATTCTGTGAGGTTTTGATCAAATTAGGTATTTTTAGCAAAAACACTGTGGTTGCAAGCAGCGTTTACTGAGTTTATGAACTAAATTTTGACAGAACAAAAGTGGTCAGAGTACATTAAGCAATTTTCCAAAGAGTACTTACTGAAGATTGTGATTTGGGCTGTTTGTTGGACCTGCAAATATAAAACAAAAAAGCATTGCTGACAAGTTTAGTTCAAGGACAACATCATAAAAAATGTCAATAGCAATCTAGAGGAAATTGTCTCTTTAAGGAAGGTTTGTCTCAAGATTCAAACAAAACCCTCTGCATTCCTGAACATAATTATATACTGTTATTTTCAAAGCCACAAATAAAAATCACATTAATCTACTGTCTGCTCTGGCAGCAACTAGAGTGGACTCATTTTTAATTATAAAATATCTTCAACCATCAGGCTGTTAAATAGACAAGGTGGTATCTTGGATGATTAAGTCTCCAAAGTGCAGTACAAGCACTTCTTGAAAGGTGTGATATACTTTCACATGTCAAAAGACAGAATTTGAGGCCAGGCTTCACACAGCAATACAGAGCTGATATTCACAAGTACGAGCCCAGTACTATGAACAACACACAGAAAACCACTTCTTGTTCTTCTCGTCATTTTGTTTTGGTTTTTTTACAGATTGAGTTCAGCAGTAGAATGAAAACTTCAGGCAACAAAATGTTACCTTTTTGTACTTTATACTGGCACTTCTTTAATTTCTTTCTTCACTGTGTATTTACAGACCTCTACATCTGTATTTACTTTCTTTTATTACCACTAAAGGGGTATCAAGTTCAACTGAGAAGTTCTGTGCTAGGAGAGAGGCCCCAGGCACTGACTTTATTTTCTTTTGTGTTGAGAATTTTTCTTAAAACATTAAATTCATTTCTCATTATACTATGGTTAAAACTAATACCTAGTCTATAAAGCAGTCTGAGTAGTTATAAAAGCCAGGAACTCACCAAGCCTGACAAACAAAACTCCTGTTGCTGTTATCGTTTTCATCCCATTTGAAGCCACGCACTGGTAGTATCCTGTGTCTGTGGTATCCAGATCCTGGATTCTCAGACGTGAACCATAATCTGTTTTCCTGATGATGATCCGTCTTGGCTCCTGAACCACTGGAGCATCGTTTTTGAGCCATCTGACATTTGGAGATGGATTTCCGGCTACCTTGCAGTGGAGGATTGCTGTTTGCCCCTGGACTACAGTGATATTGTTTACTGGTTCCAAGAAGGTCAGGAAGTAACCTAAGAGGATAAAAGGTCATAAAAGATCAAACTTCACTTGTTTTGAGATAAAAGCCTGGTCAAAGGCACTTTTTAAAGAGAGAACCTTGGAAACAATTCCAGTTTCCTTTCAAACACATACTCAAAAAAAATGCAGTTCAGTGTCCTAGGGACACCACAGCATCATACTCCAATTTTCACAGTTGACTTCATGTTTGTGTGCAGGTAGGTATGCAGATTAGGTCAAACATGAAATTATACCATTACAATCCTAACTCCCTATTTGGACACCTATTTTGAAGTAATAATTACTTTTTTTCTACATCTGACATGCTAAAATACTAACATCCTAACATACATTTAATGCTGTTCTGTTCTAACACCAAAATACACCCTCATTCCATAAAAGAGTTGTAACCATATTGGAATATCATTGTAATTTTACCACGTAATCTTCTTACATGATCACAGATTTGTCTCAAAAGTAACTACAACTGGAAAAGTTACTTTTAGTTATTAATTTGACTTGTGAGTTACTCAAGAAAATCTTAAAATTAGTTCGATTTGGACAGGTTTATCTTATAGTAAGTTTTAGACATATATCTCACATTCATTTTAAAGAAATAATGTCTCAGCTGCAGAAGTAACCTGTGATATAGAGGGCACTTTTAAGGTAATTATAGACTGCCATTTTTTACATCAAGTAAAAAAAATATATGGTCAAGGAAAGGTCTGTATGGGTATTGTGTAATAACATTTCAGGCTTTGGTTCGTTGAAAAGAAAGGGCTCGTCAAGAAGCACACCAGGCTGTATTGGTGATCTCAAGTGATTAAAAAACAAGAACGAGTTAATGGAAGAACACTGTCAAAACATGACAATCAAATCTTTTGTAGATTAATATTTATAAATTTAATTTGGTGTTAGGAGTCCTGCAACTGACACACATCACACACTGAAACTCGAAAACATGTAATTCCACTGAAACAACAATAAAGTGATTACTAAAATAGGTCAGAAAAGTATCTAGCTGTAATGCTCATATGCTTGTTTTGGTGAATTTATACCATCTAGATGTAAAGCATCAGGAATTCAAATTATATTACATTTTTATGGCAGGTGAATCCAAATATCAAATAATGTCGATGGATGTCCACATACAGACATTTCCTATCGCTTATATTATTTTGCAATTGTTTTATTGAGAAACAGCTAATTACTGTGCAGGAATCTAACACCAGTAAAGAAATGGTCAACATTCTCAGTCTAATTGCTTAAGAAATACCTTAAGAAAATTGATGCTCTGCTTTGATTTATGTTTGACAGGAGCATGAAAATCAGTTTGCCTGTAACAGCTAAGTACAGCACTGGAGACGGGAGCAGTAGAAACATCAGAATATAATATATTTGCAAAGCCAAATTTTGCTGGAAAAATCAGGTTTCCTGTGTATTACATTGCCCTCTACCACTGGTCTTTCAAAAGAAATCCTGTTTTAATGAATAATATGAAAGTACAATGTAGGCAAGTGTGAAGTTAGTTTGCCACCAAATAGAAAATGAAGTAAACCCAATATAGTTATTTATAATCTCCACATCATACTGAAAACTTACAGGAATATTGTTATCCTTTTTCATAATAAAGTAATAAATTATTGTCTATACAATTTTACATTAGTTTTCCCCAGTATTAATCCAAAAATCTTCAGGACACTTCAAAACATTTTGACAGAACACAATATTTATTCTCAAATACCTCATACAAAAGAGAGAAGAAGTATAATAATGCTTTCAGCAATGTCACACCACAACAATGTCATTTGTTATGGTTTCTGGTTACCTTTTATAGCTGAAAAATTAGGAATACTATGATGACATTCTGGCAGGGAACAGAAAAACAGTAAACCACCTTTTTGATATAGGAAACTGAAGCCATTGATTAAAACTTGTATTTCAACTAACATTTTGCACACATAGGAATTTCTAGCAGCATGAAAGAAAACATGATCAGTCCCATCACAAGTTTGAAAATTATTTTCTATGGGTATTTCACTCTTAGCTTGCTATTAAGAGAGTACAATGACTTTAAGTAGCCACTTTTTCATCTGTATGTAGTTTATTCTCATCAGCACCACTGAGATCCTGGGCTTCATCCGAAGGGGCATTACCTAGCAGAGACAGAGATACAATAATCCCAATCTACTCAGTGCCTGCCATGCCACACCTGGAGTATTGTGTTCAGTTCAGGTCCCCAAAATTTAAAAATTACATAGTAAGACAGGAGAGGATCCGAAAGAGGGCTACCAAGATCATCAAAGGGATAAAGCTGTCCTCTGAGGAAAGACTTGTAGTTAAGTCTCTTCTCCCTGGAGAAGAGAACGGTAAGAGGGGGCATCATCACAGTTTTTCAGTACTCAAAAGGCATCTACAAAGAGAATGGAGACACTCCTCACAAGGAGCTACATGGAGAAGGCAAAGGGCAATAAGTGCAAGTAGCATCAGGAAACGTTTCATTTCAATAGAATAAAGACATCTTTTGCAGTGAGAACAATCATTCACTGGAAAATGAACTGCCCAGAGACATGGTGGAGACCCCATCATTGGAGGTTTTCAAGATGTGATTTGACAAAGTACTTGATCATTTTGTCTAGGCTTCCTTTCCCCCATAAAGATTGTACTGGATCATTCCACCTGGCCTGGGATGTTCTGTAGTTTCAAGGGTGTTTGGTTCAGCAATCGTGGGGACAGCCTGAATGTGCTCAAACAAGGGAGGCAAAATAGACTGTTTAAGATCTTTTTTGAAAAGAAGCTGAGCCACTTCCAGCATGGAGCCAGCACAGAGGTACATTCATCTGGCTCAGAGATGCTTCTGATTCATAAGAAATGAAAGAAGCAGAGAAGATGTTGTCTAAAAGGTGGGGCCAATTCAAGTCCTGCAAGCTGGCAGACATGGATTGTGTTTTATCTACCTCTTCGATACACTTTTTGCTTTTCATATGCAAGTATATGCAAGGTCTACATGATTCTTGTGTCACTGGTCAGCTTTTGTGCCATTGGTCAGCTTACAGCTTGCTCTAACACCACTATTTCACTTCTTCTGATTTAAAATGAGCTGGGCAGAGTCTCCTTTTAGGGATACTCACGGATGTTACAATTCAAATTAATCTGGATTAAAACAGATAATAAATCTACTTATTAGGACTTTAAACTCAGGATTAAATCCATGTTACATCTTCCGGTTTTACTAATTAAACCAGAGTTGCTTCAGGAAGTAATTAGATCCATATCTTTTAAGCCATTCAAAATATTTCATATGAACCTATGAATTCAATCCTACTATTAACCAGAACAAAACTATTACCATGAAAAACAATGCCAAAGACAGATGGATTAATTCAGACCCAGTGTGATTAGACAGACTTCCCCTGAAATCAGAGTAACTGCATCCATTTCCTACAGTCAGAATTTGGCTTTAGTTCATCATTACTCCTGCTAATTTTACATGTATTTTCTGCAGTGTTTTATATTACCTTGTTATCACAAACCAAGTAATAAATATTTTAACCTACTGAACTTTGAAGCATTTGCGTTTTCCAAAGTTCTCTAGAGCAGCCTAAGAGCTGTAGGGCAACTCACGGCCTACCCTCTGCTTCCGTCCACACTCTGAACTGCACACTCGCTATTTGGTAGTTTCACTTCCTCTCCGAGAAGTGATGTTTATATACTCACTGATCATGAAGTATTTATATGACAGAGCGGGCAGCCGCTTGCTGAGCTGCTCTGTTATTTGGTGTCCACTTTAGATAACCCATAATTGCAATTCTTTCAAACAAAGTGGAAAATTTAACCAACCATGTTCTAAAGAATGTTTTCTTGATGTAATTTCTGTGGTGATAATCAGCAGTTACTTTTTTGTAATGTACGTCACACCACAAACACGGTGTAGATGCCAGTTTGATGTGATGGTTTAGGGAAAAAACCAGATTTTCCCAGGATAGATTAGGACCTCAACAATGTGCAAAACAATTTTTTTTCCAATGTAGTTCTCACTCTCTCATAGTAAATCTTAATTTGGAAAGATATGAAGAAAAATTAAATGTGAAGACGCTAGAACTTGTATTTAACTTGTGTCCTATATTTTGTGTTAAGCATCAGTCAAGTAGAATTTTTAAAAACTTGAACAGAATTGTTAATCTATTTTAATACTAGCATAATTTTGAAACAGAGAATAAAATCTATCTATAAAACATTTTATGCCTGTTACATATTGCCAAACTTGTAAATGTCCTATTGTAAATGTCATATTATAAAGAATTATATTTTACTTGGGAGATGGATAACAAATCAAGTTTTTTTAAAATATGACTGTAATGTCCAGAAATATCCTGTGTTGCACAAATGTAATTGTTATATACTATTCTTTTATACTCTAGCTTGTTTCCAAGGGTCATTGAAATGCAGGAAAATGCTTCCTTTGCCTTCAGTGGTCTTTGGTTTGGCCTAAAGTATTTCTAAAGAAAGAGTTACCTGCTGGATATGTCTGCATTTGCTGTAGGCAACAATGCTGTAAATTAAATTTCTTTTATTACTGTTTCTAACACAGTCTACAACCAATACTAGTATTTATTTTGCTTGAACAGATTGAAAACTGTTCCGTCAAGAAGCTATGAGACGATAATGCAACTTAATCTATATATTATGTTATGCTATCCTATTCTATGTACTGCATGAATAACATAGCTTAGGGAAATGATTGACATGAATTCCGACAAAACTCTTTCATATTTTGAAAAACCTTTGTTAGGTTGCCAGTACTTCATATTTTTAAATTGAATAAATTTGTTATAAATATATCAAACAGAATCCCACAGCAAATCAACATTAAGATGACAAGTCTATTATTCATGTTTTGGCAAGAATATAAAAATAAACTTTGCCAGTGTGTGTCAAATCATTGTCAAGATATGCACAAGAATAAATACTAAACTAAAAACCTGAAGGGTGCAACTATCACTAAGACCTCACATGCATATTATATTTCTTAGTTTTATTTACATTATTCTGGCACTTACATGTCCAAGTCATTGGCTCAAACCTTATGTGTTATTCTTGGCATAAACACACTATAAAATGATTGCTCTGCTTCTGTTATTCTAAGATCTTAGCTGTGATTTTGAAGTTCATTCTAAAAAAGTATTTTAAATCTCCTTGGTTACTTTAGATCAAGCACATTCTGGCTTAGTTGTTTTCAATTCTAGTTTTAGTTTCGGTTCATTTTTTACTCCTTTTACTCTGTTTTTCCTATGTGATTTTAAAATTAATTATGCATTCATGATTTTTAAATGAGCTTCCAGATGGCATCCATTAATAGTATTTAGTAAAAATTTGCAACTCTTTTTATCTCAGAACTTCTAAATAATTTATGAATATTGATGATACCATCAACTTTATTTTCCAAACACGGAAAGTAGAGCAGGGGGAGTATAAGTGACTCCCCAGTTCACGCTTGGACTAAGTGACAATATCTATGATACTACACTGAGATTCACATCTTTCTGTACTCCTGAGATAATGACACTATGAGACAATCATCCCTCTTGGCTCCTATCCAAGTTGATTCACCTTTCTTTCTCCACTGCACAAGGAAAACAAACACTGAATATTCAGTTTTTGAGGAAAAGAAAGGAATATTTGAGTCATAAATTGTTAGATACCAGAAGATACAACAGTCTTTTCAGACCAAGTAGTAATACTGATTATGTTTTATTACTTTTTAGAATACTTATTTCTCCAGAAGACATATATATTTATTTAAATAACTTTATCCTACAGTCAAAAAAAGCCCATAAAGCCATCAGTTTGGTATTACAGAACACATCACAACTTACAAGAGTGTTGGCTTGAGACACTAAGAATTTAAAACCAGTTGTTTTTAAAAAAGGGCAAGTAATTTTTTTTTCTGCATAACTGCATACAATTTAGATCATTTTCAGATTCATGAAGTAAAACTTTTCCGTGTTCAAAATCTCTATAAAAATATGTATATTATGATTTGTGTAAAAAGCAATGTAGGACTTTCTTTTCCTTAAGACCTCTTGCTTTTTTTTATTTAATCCTTTCTCACCTTTTTTCGTTTCTGTCTTCAAATAACTCTTCATTTTTTTAGGCATAAATAAAAGAACACGATCTTTCTCACTACCAAAGACAACCTTCTGCAGTGGCATTTTAAGACTAATACAAACATATACGGAAGATTTAGGGGAAAATATTTTGAGTAATTAAACTAATGGTCTTTCTACTAGAAGCAAAGCCACATTTTCCTATAATAAGACATAATTTTTCACCTTGGATGCATACTTTATGCTGAGGAAGACAACACTGTTACAAAATTTACTGTGTTATGAATTCAGTACTAAGCATAAAGTGTTCACAGAATTGTCAGGTAATTAAATATAAAAAAGTTGCAGAGTGCTCTAGGCTTATTAAAGAACTGAAGATTATCGTAAGAGGAAGTGAAAGTGGCTGAAATTCAAAGGATTTCTTTCTAGGGGTATGTATAACGTTGCTCTAAGTACAAGGGTTTAGGGGACATGAATTGCACCATAACATCTTGGCAGGCGGTGGGAGTCCAGTAAAGTGACTCTTGCTACAAGTAAATCAGATATACACTGAGAAACACCATCCTTATACGTATGGTAGGTTAAAGTGTAAGACTCTTTCACAGTTTCTTGCACAGAACATTTTCCTAAACGAAAAACAGCTTCCCCAATTCTCCACACTCTGTTTTATTTAACCACAATATGAAGATGAGTGAACTACAGTATATTGAAGCCAGGTTAGGAAATGGAAGGGATGTTGGCAAGTCTCCCAAAATACACATGAATAGTTAAGGAAACTACACTGTTATATACTGCCACATAATATTTTCAGATGAACTGACACTTCACAGCTTAATTTAATCCAATTTGCATTTCATCCTTCATACTATTTTTTTATCTCAACGTACAAAAACACATCCAGAAGCATGTAAAATAAATTAATTTGTTTCACATGCTCTAGAAATGTCCCTAGGAACAAGGAATGAACAACTGCCAATCCAGGAATGCAGCAGAATTGGCCTTGAAATACTGTCACAATGTGCACATTTTCCCCACCTTCGAAATCAGTGTTTTTTCAGTACTCATTGAGAGATTGTTAGAGTGTTTGTTGCAAAAGAGAAAGACATCAAGTAAGGCTTACTTGAAAGCAAAACTGGGGAAATTGTCATCTTTGTAAAGACTGTCTGGACTGAGAGGAAAATTGTGTTCAAATTGTTTTATTTTTATTCCCAAGCACACCTAAGTTGTTCTACAGCAAATGCTCACTGCTGTGCTCGGGTTTTCAGTGAAATATTGCTCAAATACAGTGCTTTTCTAGTCATTCAGGTACTCATTTAAAGGAAACAGGGGAAGATAAATTCTCCTCGAAGCCCGAGCCAGGCTGTGGACCTCTCTCATCAACTATGAGAAGGCTAGCTTCACTTGTAGGAAGAGACTTGCAACATTTTTTTAAGTGCACATTATTAATAATATCTTGTTTAACCTGGTTATGTCTGTGGAGACAGAATCATTTTTCAGGATTTCTGGAAGATTCTAGAGGAGAGTATGACTAACACGCTTGGTACTTCTAAAGTGCCTTTAAATTTGGGTATTATTGAAGCTTGTTATCTCCAGGCCTGTTTTGGGACTATTACAAAATCAGGAAAAAAAAATTGGAGGTTACAAGCAAATCAAAATAACTGAAGATTTCTCAATGAAGGAAAGAAGGTTGATGTGATGGAAGGGCTGAAGAACTATTTCTAAATGTCTCAATAGTATGCCCAAACTTTGCAGTAGAACTGTCCAGTGTTCTTTTGAAACAAAACACAGACACAGAAATACATGAGCTAATATTCCAAGTAAAGGAACAAAAAACTTGAAACAAGGGATTTTTACTTGCATGGAGAATTTTGTGACCATAAAAAAAAAAAAGTGGGGGGAGCAAAACGAGGCCATTTCCAGACCAGGCACGCTGGAAACTAACAACTGATTCTATATCAATGAATCATTTAAGAACATGGGTCTTTTTTTTTTTTTCCTTTTTTTTCTGAAGGAAATATAAAATTCTTATGATGTAGAAATGCTTGAGATGTGATTAATTACTTCCTCAGACAGGTATCGCCTGTGGCTCTGCAAAAGGAGGAAATAACTGGAACTCCTTTCTCAGCAAGAATTTGACCAAGCACTGTCACATGAAAAAAAAAAAAATTTTTAATGGCCATAGCCTTAAAAGCTGAGACATAACAAAAGAGAAAAGTGGGACCAACTTGCCAAGCAAATAAGCCTATCAGATGCAGTTAAAGATTAAACACGGCCCTTTATCCATCGAAAGTAGTGGATATTTCAGTGTGAATAAAACCGTCAGTGCTACTGACAAGAATGACTATTACTGAAATTTATTCCCATAATAGATGGTAAATTTTAATCATCTAAAAAATTCAGAAGTTTCAGGAAGTGGCAAAGAGTTGAGAAATGGAGTGCACCAGGTCTTGTTCCCAAATAGGAGGGACATGGTCCCATGCTAATAATCAGTAGCAAGGTGGTTACAGATATGCAAACAGAAACACATCTTTTTTTATCCACTTAAGAACAAATTCTAAAGGAAGACTCTGTAAGAAACCTTCTAATATGCACAGTCAGGGTAAGAAATCTAACTAGTATTCAGGAGAAGAACAAAAAGGATTACATGACATTGGATAACTATGAGAAGAGAGACTACATTCCGAAGTACCCTCAAAATTTATGTTACTCTGAAAGAGAAACTACAAGAACATCTGACCAGAACCACAGAGCTTTGGAGACTTCAACATATGCTCATCTAATGATGCTGGCATGGTTATCAGACATTTTGTTAAGCATAAGCACTGACACTACTACCACAGCACATCCACGAGGAGAAAAAAATCAGTACTACAAGTGAGAAGATATGGTTCTTCAGGTAGAACACTGAAAATGTCCTGCTTTAGAAAGTTGCACCAAATTAAAATTGGAATCACAATTTGCAGTAAATATGTGCATCTTCAGATCCAAGAAAAGCATTTGGATCCATAGTTTTAAGCACTAGAAGTATCAAAAAATCTAGTACTCATAAAGTACTCATAGAAATTTTGACACTACAGCCAGTTTAAAAAACCAACATACTAATGCTCAGAGCTACTTTAGGTGTTCTTCTTGTTGATTTAATTACCTCAAACTAAAGATACCAATACTTAAGATTTACCTATAGATACTAAGTGTGGCATTGTACAAAATTAAATCAATTTCATGGCAACAATGTGAAATAAAATGTGTTAGGAAGGTAATAATAGCCCTCTGTGTTTGGATCAAACATCTAACTCCTTCAGCTGGGGGGACACAACATGATTAAAAACTAATTTTTATAGACTACTTTAAGCTTGCTATTCCTGCTTGGAATCAAAGGATTAGGTCACGCAAGATTGCCTTTCTTACAGACTTGTATTAATTGGCAAATATTGAGAACACATAATAAGTGGATTTTGCTGGTCCTCTCTGAAGTACCTTTGTAACTAAGCAGGGTGAAGAAAAAGAAACTATCATTCATTTTACCTTTAGGTGTTGGGATTGGTCTCTCAAGTCCATCCACATGACCTAAGGGGTCATTTGAATCTGGAATTTCCATTTCACCTACAAAGAACAAAAAAAAAGTTTTGTTGAATTGAGGTTTTGAGTTAATCTTTCTGTTAAACAGCATTATAATGGCGAGTTCAGCAAATTCACTCAGTCCAGAGTCTGCTTCCAGAGTAGAACACAGGAAATACAGCACAGAGGAAACACGTATCAACCAGGTCAGGATTTATCCATTGCAGATTAGAACACTACACAATAATTTACTTTGTGGATTACTTTGTGTTTGGCAAATATGGACAGCATAAAAAGCTACTTTCCAGTTCTTACCAGAATAAAATTCACACATTTTAAAAAAAAATGCAAACATTTCCTGGAAGCAATGCTGGCTTAGCAAAATAAGCAGTACCTCAGCTTCACTGACAGTCTCAGTTACAAAATGGCATAAATTTGCTTTTAAAGTTACATTACACTAATTCAGATTCCATCTCCAGAGGTCAAACTCATCATTGCTGCTGGCTTTCTTACCCTATTCTCAGCCTCATCCCTAAAAGATACCTTGCAGGAATAAAAATATAATACCTTATATATAACATAATATGTTATCCAAGGATTTCAAAGTGCAAGGAAGCAGACAGACATCTTCTGTATGCCCTCCTTCTCTGTGTCTAACATACCAGAACAACTTGACAGACTGCAGACAGTATTTTTAAGTTCCTTTGCATCTGTAGGTCTTGCAAAACTCTAACCATTATAAATCACGAGCTGACCTGTTTGCTCTCCCTTTCAAGAATATTATGAAAGGAAGAGAACTGAACTCGTAAACCAGTTAAAGCCATAGACGTGTTTTAACTAAAACAACTTCTAAAATGACATCTCCTATTTTCTTTTTTATTTTCTAATTGATAGTCATTAATCCAAATTCCTTATAACCTTAGCATATCACCAAGATATGTAAATCTAAGGCCATCAAGACCTAAAGTGAAAGATCTGAGGTTTGCTGTAGATCTGTGAGGGGTGTCCACAGTAATGTTTCGGGTAAAATGAAGCTAGATAAAAGGCTGTCCCTCTTCCCCTTCTCCTCTTTACCCTTTCTTTAAACTAACCCTAAAATACCACTCTGACTGCAAGTCAGAGTGAAGAAATACAAGTAACCCCACCCCTGTCTTCCACTGTATTATGAAAGAAGAAAATAATTGAGCCTTACCTTTTTTTTGTTTATGCTTTCACACATTATTTGAGAACAGATTTAGCTAACTTGCCTTTAACATTACCAGGTAAAACATAGAAATCAGAGATATTCTCTACATCAGGCTAAATCTGAAAGGATTATTTTTGTCATAGTACTGCCACCTTGTCACTATCTCATCTCTCCCTACATCTGCCACTGCTGGAGGTTCCTTGCCTGGCAGCAGCACAGATTGCACTTGACCTGTATGCTCGTTCCCAGACAGCCCAATTAGAGTGATGGTAAAGCTGGAATTGTACCCTTGATACTCAATTTGAAACAGCTCAGGCTTGGGCAGACATCGTCCATCTTCTTCCACCCTAGCACTGGCCAATGGAAACATAGATATATTGATCTGCAGACTGGAGGGAGAAATGGAGTTGGGTGACCAAGCTGGTGACATCTTAACTCTCCCTTGCAAATCCTGTCACAGTGTGTCTTCATAGCCCTGCAGGCATTGTACACACCCAGCAGCTGACTTTTAACTGTAAAGAAGCTTTGCTGATTTGTTTGATTAAGTGTGAAGTGGTGAATGCATGATAGGCATATTCTATCGAATTTCAGCAGAGTTACATCACATCTTGTTCTCACCAAGAGGCAGCAAGGCAAGTTCACCTCTATTGCCTTGCTCCTGTTTGACCTTCTCTTTGTCACAGGAGGTTTAGAAGAGACAGCAGCATTTACTGACCACAGGGAAGACAAATCCAGGATGAGACAACCAAAGCAAAAAGAACAGTAGGAAAACCAACTGGTGCCATCAGAAGACACAACATTTCACAGATCTCTCATCTGCTCCAGTGTGGTTACTCTCACACTTTTCACTAGCACACGTTCTCTGAATCAACATTATATGTATCACAGATTATTTCTGAAGACCCACTTCTTCAATTTACATTTGAAGTGGGAGTGTGAGGTAGAAAAGATCATGAGTGCCTGTCCTCCTTGCACACTGCGTGACCAGACAAGACTTCAACAGAACCAGAACTCAGCCTGAATGCCAACTGCCCGTATGAGACAGCGTATGTGCCAGACGTGCCACACGTCAGATACTACGGAATACCCCCCTTTTCAGGGAATACACAGTCAAGGAAAATGCAAGGAAATGCTGTAAATAGTAACTCTTTTAAACTTCTTACCCGTACAAAGAAAGATTTCTTAACTTTCAAGGCAATAAAGGAAGCTATTTCAACTTACGGAAAAACCCACTCTTGAAGAAAACCCATATTTAAAATTAGTATAATAATCTACATTTTGGATGTACAAAATGCATTCTGTTCCTTTGACTTACTATAGTAAACTGCAGCAAGGGAACAGGTGATACAGAAGATCCTTTTCCCAACTGTATATAAAGAATTATCACTTCTTTTGTAATCCCACTTCTCCTGAACACATGAGGAAGATTTTCTTAGTGAAAAGGTCCAACACAAGTAGCCTCCCTCTCTGTTTTAGGCACCAATGACCAACAAAATACAGAAGCAAATATCTAGTGTTATTGAGACAGGAACGCCCTTTTACACTTTTGAAATCTAAGCTGCCCAACTGATTGACTCACAGGGCATACACCACTCTTTATAAAACAGCTGAATTTTTCCATCTGAAATGGTTATGACTTTGCAGATCATTCATTACTGAGAGATAACTGAAATTAACAGATTCCAAAATGCTCATGGCCATAAGCAGACATCAAAACAATGCATTAATCTTCATCAAAAAGCCAGTCGCAAGGAGGGCGTTACCATAATTGGTCCAAGGGACAAACCAAGGCCTCAGCCTCACACAAGAAGAGAAAAACAGAACTCAGGTATTTTCAAACAGAGTGGGCCTGATTGATTTAGAGCAGTTAAGGGTTGGCTGATGCAATACCACGCAATGTTAATAACTGTCTTTCATTTTTTGCAGAGCATAGATGAGATCTTAAAAGATGAGAAATTGCACAAACATTTCCTATTATTTATTTAAAAGGGTGAAAAAAGGAGTGCCAGAGAATTATAGAGCTATCAGCTTAACTTCAATTCCTGGAAAAATAATGGAACAAAGAGGTTATTTTTAAGCATTTATAATAAAGCAGAGAGATGAGTAATACCTAAAATAGAAGCCAACGTTGACTTGGCTTACACAGATTAAACTGAACATAAGTCAACAATTGCAAGCTATTGCAAACAAGAGAGACTTCACACCAGCACACATAAACAGCAGCAATCTTCCCCATCTACTCAAAACTAGTAAGGCCCTAGACTGCTTTCTTTAATTTTTTGTATTCCATTTCAAGATGGATGAGGGTAAGACTAAAATACAATGACTAGCACCATGAAGACAGTCCACAAAACATGACTAACAAAACCAGAAACATAATGACTACTATGCCTGCTAGTCTGAAAAAGATTAGCCATGGACTGAGACCCACTATTCTTCAAACACACAGGTCTCAGTGAATGAAGTTTTCCAGGGTGGCACATTAGGCAACTATCTATTTCATATGATACTGCACAGGTAATAGATGCTTCTTCTCCCAGGTGAAACAGGACCTCTTGTCCAACCTTGTGATTCTATGAGCAAAACAACCATCCTTCTACCAGTGCATTTTAAATTCAACAAAATAAAAAGCTCACAAATAAATCCTTCAACACTAAAAATTGCACAGGTCTACAATCAGGAAAACTGCAGATTTTTGTTCAGACATTTCTTCCACTCATCAATAATCCTATTTCTGTAGCTGAAACTATTTTCAGATTTAAACATCAATATGCAACCTTTGCTTCCTGCGGCTGTAACCTTTTACTCAGGTTCTAACTTTCTTCCAATAACATAAAACTCCCAAACTCTCTCTCTTCAGCCTAATACCCTCTAATATTCTGTTCTTTTCTTCATAAAACTTTGTTGACCTTCTGTCAATTACTAGCCTCTGGAGCTCCCAAACAAAGGGCCCACTGTACCCTTTGATTCAGCTGCCAATCTGATTACTTTGGCTGGGGGAGGCAGGCTGCTTGGGTTGCTGAATCAGGGCCTTTCATT
Source organism: Atrichornis clamosus (assembly GCA_013400975.1). Classification (NCBI taxonomy): domain Eukaryota; kingdom Metazoa; phylum Chordata; class Aves; order Passeriformes; family Menuridae; genus Atrichornis; species Atrichornis clamosus. The sequence continues at coordinate 92,494 of WBMZ01012334.1, forward strand.
GAAATTTCTCTTTTCCAACATCTGCAGCCCCTGGCAACCAATTGCAGAGTGGGCTTGGCAGACCTGTAAAGGGTGGTGAATAGTCTACAAAAGATGCAGTTTGTAGCGTAAAATCAGTGCACCCCTTTCATAGTGATGGCAGATTAGAACCTTCACGGCACACGTTTCTTAACTGCTGCAGCTTCACATAAAAATAGCTGAAGGTGCGGGAAACAACCTTCACTTTCTGTTGCAGTTGCTCTACTCAGACAACTGTAAAGTCTGCAAAACAATCACTTCTTAGCTTGTTATCAGCTCGCAAAGCCTACTGTTCATAGGTTAGCATGCTAGCTAATTAAATTTATTCATTGACCATCCAAAATTCTTTAAAATTACTTTCTGCTAAATTCATAGTAATTAAAAGTTCTCACTACAAGACCATTAGAAAGGGAGTAAGCTTTTCTAAGCCTGCTCTAACATCAAATAACATTAAATAAGTATATTTAAAGTAAGAGCAACACCAGTCTGTAAGTCACAGGACTCTCAGAAAGCTGGTAGAAAACACATACAAGAAACCTTTTACAAAAGCCAGGGTTAAGTTATACAGAATACATTCCCACAATTCATAAGCATTCCTTGTTAAAGCAAACATCTTGTTTCATTAGCATGGATTTTCCCCTCTACCGATTTTTTTCTATTTTAACCTAATAGCTATATTGAAATGTTTTCATTTCAGTATGTATGAGGAAAAACATTCTGTTGCAAAATGTGGGAACTCCACTACAGGCCAAAGACAGATAAAAGGTTTATGATTGTAGCAATAAAAAGAGTATCGTTATTTGGATGGAAAATTTATCATTAATTTAAAATAAAATTCCAAGCAAACATAAATGTTAAATCACCTGCACAGTGAAGACTCATTTCATAAACACATGTTAACAGAGATTCAAAATTCTGTATTTTGTCAGTTAAATGCATGAAGAGGCAATCTGCATATTGCATTAATCTTTGTTCCTGTGAATGCTTGTATTCACAGATTGATTCAGGATAGACTAGCAATCTGTTTCAAAAAACTAGTTGTCAATTCATGATGAAAAAACACATTATAAATTTCACTATGTTCCTGCAGTAACTTCTTCTTTAAATAAAATAATCCTTCTTAACCACCATAAAACCACTCTAAAACACCGTAAAAGAGATCAGCTGGCCATCAGCACAGAACTACAGAGAAGGAATGATTCTTGATTTTCACACAGAACTGCAGTGAACCTTCAAAACAAAAAAAAATACACTGAAGATGCAGTTTATCTTCCTAGTCATCAGCCAGGCGCCTCAGCAAGTACTATGAAGTCAGTGTGAAAAGAACAAAATCAGATAAGTCATTTAAAATATTATTAACAGGGATTCAAACACAGACTTCAATGAATACCTTGATTTATTTCAACACCTCATACTCTTAAAGCATATTTTACATTAACCACACAGCTGCATTTTCAGTTGCACTGTCAATCTTTATCCTTTCATTACACAACTCTCATCATAAAGCTTAGCTATTAAATAACTTAGATTCTTCCTCCTGCAGCTTCTATTTGCCACTTAAAAAGAGAGTTCAGAAATGCTAGTGAGACAAACTAAAGAGGAAGATTTGTTCAGATTTCAGTCACAGAGGAACCCTCATTATCAGCTGTCAAAACATTACAGTGAAACAAACAGTACCCATGGACAAGAAGATACTAATTTAAAGTCACCATTTTCAGTGCACAACTACGTTTTGAAGGTGTTAAATTTTGGATTACAAATGATTCTATTAATACACAGACAAAACACTCTGAATTAAGTTACAATAAGGTCCATCTCCTCTTATTTTACAATGCGGAGTGGAGAACATTAACAAGAACCCAGACTGCATGATGAAGGAATATCCAAATCCTAATCTCAATTTTCAGGGCTTTCTGCAAAGTCCTGGCCAAGTCACCTTAGGCCAGATTAGAAAAGAATTTGATGCCAAAAGATGCAGACAGATGTCTACCAGGACTTGCAAAAGCGTGTGGGCACCTGAATGTCATGCCTGCAATAAATATCCCTTAATCTTTTGTACCTCAGTTGCCCAGAGGCTGAGAGGGGAAAAGGTTAGCTCCCTGATGTGGTTCCCAGTGCAGCTGCATGAGTGTGTGAGTCAGCACAAGGAAGGGAGCAGCGTGGAAGCAAGAAGTTAAGACAGAGAAAAGGTGGAAGAGAGTTTTTCGATGACTGTGGGGATTTATGCCACTACAACTGATCACACGATTTCAGACTTAAACTTGTGACACAGAAACCCCACAGTCACCCAGAACCCTCGTTTTGCTCCTAGGCAAGAAAAGCAAAACATAAAGCACTATTTGGAAACAAATTAAGATGCAATTATGCCAATAAAACTGTTCTGAATGTTTAATAAGTAAGAATTAACTCCATGGTATTTACAGTGAAAAATACTCGAGGCTTTTTAAACCACAAAAGCATTTCAATGTAATTTCTAATTTAGCAGAAACGTAACTAAGTCTACCAGCTATCACAAATATAGTTTTTCTGTACAATTGTACGTTAAATAGTCCAAGACAATATACCGAGGAACATCTCTGAATCACAGAAAATAACACAATCCTGGGTTTCATCTTTGTTGGTAATGCATTATGCTTTGGGAAAAAAAAAAAAAGTAAAGCAATCATGGGTACATTCCAAAGCTCTTCACCACCTCAGTTGTAAAATTGCAGTTTAAACACAACCAGTAGAGGCTCTGAACACACCTGCAGTAGCTCAAAGAACACCAAACAACATGATAATTATCTATGGCATTATTATATGATTGATTATTTTACTGCTTCTGGCTGTGGAAACAAAATAATCTCAACCAAAAGGTTGAAAACAATAATGATTTATGAGTATAACACTTCATCAACTGGGATAAACAATGATTTTCACAGTGTTCTTTTTTTCAGAAAGAAAAAAAGATTAGAATCCAAAAATGCCAGTCCTGTTTGCAGCCGTAGGCTGAAATGTTTAATACTTCAGTTCAAGAAAACACCCCTAGTCAGAAAAACACTTGAAAATGGTTTTTTTAATGGTTCATTTAAGAACTCTCTTAAATGCTTTCCTGTATTTGAAAAAAGCAACAATAATCTTCCTCAGCCTAAGTGGTAAAATAAGAATAGCACACATCACAACTGAGTGTAACAGAACATAGTAGAAGTTATTACCTATTCTAATGATTATTTTAACTGGGTTGACAAGTACAGCAGAAGAACTGCTGTAAGTGTAAAAAAACTTCCTACAGGTTGTTTTGTTTTCACTCTCATTCTATTTCAAAAGCAGGAATTGCAGCATCAGTCTTTGATAGTAGGGAGGTTACAGCCAGCCATTCTCCTCTGTGGAAAATAATGAGAGTAAATAGCATGTTTATACTAATCAGAGCACTTTTCAAATTATTTATGGTATTATAAACATCTTCCTGACCAAAAGGTTACCATGGTGACCAAAGAATAATTAAGTCTCAAACCCTAGTACCTGATACTAGTGTGAGAAACCTGAGCACTCAAGAAGGACATCTGGATTATCACTACTTTAAGAAATCAAGGCTGGCAAGTGAGCTAAGGATCGGGCAATACTCATCCTTAAACAAAATCCTTAATTAGATGCTCGTGTACTTTTCTACCACTGCGTATTACGAATAGATGTTCACGTTCTTTCCTACCACTAAGCATCTCTTTCTTTTTTAAGACCCAAGTAGATAGAACACTATGCTGCTATCTGAAGATCTACCTAAGCATTTGGGATTTGTTTCCCCTAAGCCACAGTAGAATTGAATTTTACAAATTACACTTCTAAAATTAACATCAAATACTGCATTCAAAGAGAAGCAGCTCATCATAAGTAAAAATTACTTCTTACTGTACGTTTTTCTCATGATCAGCAACAAAAATAAGTTAAATATACCAGATTCAATTGTTAGAGAGAGAAAAATTCTCTTTAACAGAAAGCATTTTGGCTTCTAGATCAAGAGTTTAAAATCCACAATTTTCTACTAGAAGTTCTCTTTATCATAATTAGCTATGGTTTATATACTCAAAAAAATATTAAATCCTCTCCCCCGATAAACAGTACAGCTCTGTTGGCTGGGGAACAAGTATGGAGGGAGCAAGTTATGTGCGGGTGGTGTGGCCAGACAAGTCACAAGTGAGCACTCCCAGCACTTTTGACCAGATCAAATACTGTTGGTGGCTAAAAATCACTCTGTGTGCACGTGTGCACATGCATGTATGAACATTTGCCTCTGTGACTAGAAAAGGGAGGACAAAGATAGGAAGGATGCCGGGTTATAAAGGAAACTAACACCTGATCTATTTTAGCCATGGAAAAATGCAAACCAGCTATTTTAATTGGAAGATTTAGAGAGACGTAATTCATTTGCTTTAGTAGGCTTTTTAGCATTTCACAGTATGGGGTTATTTATTTAAGTAACACTAATAATAAAGTTTAAGCAATAAACACCTGAAACACAAATTATTTCTGCCTACAAGGTTTTTGTCCAGTGTACATAAGAAATATCTTCTTCCTACTGCAGAATCTGTTTGACTTTTTAGATTATAACTGAATGCATACACTGAAGTCGTAATTGTTGTCTGCTTTGAAAGAAACTCCCATTTCTCTCTCTGCTGTTGTTTAAACTACCTTTTCTCCTACAGAGGTGAAAGAAAGCTCAGATGCTTAAGTGGACTTTGATATGGGTCCTCTTTGTTATTTACTTAATGGAGCTAAGCAACAGTTTTCTGCACCTTATTTGCTTATGTTCTTCTCAAGGACAATAATAAAAAAAGAGTAGAGCCCTAAGGTGGAAAACAGAGTGTGCAGAGTTCTTCCAGATATGGATACACACTGTTTTCAGCAAGTGGACAGTGCAAGAACTAAAAGAAAACTTGCTCACAGTCCCACTGACACCAGCCAACATGACCACAAGGATGCACAGGAGACCTTTTCTGCCATGTCTGCCGGAAGGCAAAGCAAGGAACAGCTTCCTTAACCCTGCAGTGCAGAGGAGGGCCCAGACATGCACCCATCAACAAGCAGGCCCTAAGCACTTAGCAGTTTTCACCCAACTCATCTATTTCCGCATGCCAAGAAGGAATTTCCAGAGCTCCCACCATTATAACTCATTACCCAGTTTAGTAATTGTAACTGATGACAAGATCAGCCTTAACCATTGTATTAGTATTTTGCTTCAGCTGCAACATTCAAGGCTGGCACAGTGCCATCTTAATGTTCTGAAAGGAACACTTGGGCAAAGCGACATGGGTAAAGTTTCAGTTGTATCTTCCCCATCAAAGAGCTCTGAATAATCTTACATGTATAAACTCCTTTTTTGCAAACTACAAACTTTGCCATCTTTTGTTACTGTGAGAACAGGACTGACATATTTATTTCTTCATCACATGGTCAGTCTTACTTCTATGTCATCAACAATACTGTGGCTGTTTTCAGGACATGCAAGCAAGAAATAATTTTACATTGCCAGGTTAACCCATGGCCATGAGCCATAACCTCAAATTCTGACTTACATGTTGAACAAAACTTGTCAGAAAGTCACATACAGCCACAGTTGAGATTTCATCAGACAGAAAAGCACTCACTTCAAGTGTTAACTTCTTATTTTGAACAAATGCAACAAAAAGCTCACCTCTGATCATGCAGGCATGATCACAGATGGGAGTGGAACAAGCTGCGCGGAACCAGCAACAGTTACTGCTGGAAAATTGATTGGTTCCACCCCTGAAGTGCAAAGCACACAGAATATAACAGCAACTGCATGAAACTGACAAATACACTGGTCTTCATTCTTAACACTTCTGAGCCATAATGCAGATTTCTCAGCTTTGGAATTGAAAAATATTGTGTTTTAAGGAAGAAGAATGTTAACCACAGTAAGAATTAAAATTAGGACATATTTGTATTCTGTTTTTATGCATTTCATTATGTTTCAACATTTCAAAATATACACAGCAGGTATTCTGCTCAGATCCAAATGTCACTTTGATACAGTCTCTTGCAACCCCTGTTTACTTAATCAAAGTAGACAGCTGTGGTTTTCATTATCCTTAAGCAAATACTGAATAGGTATTACTTACTAATGTTATACATAACCAAAAAGTTTTGCAAGCAAAAGCTAACCATGCCGATCTAAATGTCCTCGTATCCTTTTTTTGTAAAAAGTGTGAGCAATTGCCAAATAAATTGTTCCAAGCTTATAAGCAGTTGCCTTTCTTTGCGTTGGTTATGGACAGCTTTCGAACACCATTAGCTCCAAAGTATAGGAAAAGAATGCTAACTTTAATAAGCAGGAGAGGCTGATAGAACCAGAGCACACCTGATTGCACAATAATCAAAGCAGCCACTATAACAGAGAAAAATATTAAGAAATTGCGTGATTTTAGGTATTTGTAAGAATCTGAGACTACTATTGATAATGAAGCTTCAGTGAAAGTGTCCCGTTTTGTGTGATGTACATGGACGCAATATTTGCATAGCAGGCACTTACTGTGTAATGTGAAGAGAGAAAACTGCTAAGCTTAATAGGCACTTTTTTAGTGGCAAATGTTCTTCTTTATTCTCCATACTGGATATATTGTCAAACACTAAGTCAGTTTCCTCTGGTTTTTAAAAAAAGTAGAATCAAGTATTTCAATCCTTCCCAGCAGGTGTAGTCAAACCACCTTCTTTGCACTGATTCTGTATGAATCTCCCAGGTCTGGCTGGTACAGAGCCCATCAGAAAATTGCCAGCTTGTTCTGCACTACAGCGCAGGCTGAGGTCGGCGGTATTTGGCACAGCAGAGGAGTCAGAGAGGGAACTGCCACAAATGGAGACGACAGCAGTTTGAGCTCAGCACGGACAACTGAGGGGCTCAGTCAAGACTGAAAGGAGCCAAGCCGCAGAAGTGACAATGCCATGCCCAGTCAATCAGGGTGGAAGAGGGAAACACAACAGCTGTCTGGCAAGAAGACTTGAAAGCAGAGCACATTTCCTCTCATTTGGCCATTTTACTCTTCACACCAGTCAAAATTAATACAAGGCCAACAGTTTGTTTCCCATCAAACATATAAGACTACCTGTCATGAAATAAACTCAGTTGCCTGAGTTTAACCTGGTAAAGCAACACAGCAATAGAAATAGTTATCTAATGGTTGCCTGGAGGCTCAGTCTCATCCATGGTAAATAAGGTTGACATGACAAAAGACTACCATAAAAATTAGCAACCACTAGCTATCTTTGCTAGCAGTCACAGAGATGCCATCATTAAAGTGGTCAGAGTGATCTGTCATGGTAACTAAGACCAGGGAAGTTTAGTATACGTGCATCAGTTTAAGGAAAACAGAGCTTTTTTTTCTCTAGTACTATCAGGCATTAATTTCTCAGCATTTACCTTTTTAAAATGTTGGGGGGGTTACAGCTTTTTTTTCCTTTTTTTTTTTTTGTAAGCATTCAGCTTTTATTCCTCATTCTGGATTATGTGAGAAGCTACATCGTCCTGTAATAAAATTCAGCTACAGCTAGAATTTTAAATCTTGGTGAAGGACTACATTAGGTAGCAGTTACTGTGTTAACTAATGGTACAGAAGGTTATTTTTCCTGGTGTGTTGCATGCTTTGGGAAAACATTTAGGAAATTCTGTTCAAAGCAGGAAGCAAGATGCTAACCACAACCTAACCATTAGCTGTCTGCTGTGGCACTAAAGAAAAGCATCTTTGAAAAGTCTGGAGTGGTTATTTGCATGCGCTGCAATTTCTGTTGGTAGATACAAAATTAAGGATACACAGCAAAAAAAGTTTCTGTGGATCTTCTACTCTATGTCCACTACTCACTGCCACTCAAACTTGCTACAAAGCAGCCAACTTGAAAGAGACTGAGTGATTTACAGTCCAGCTCTGTGAATGTAGATAAGATCTGGTCAATGATCTAAATCAAATCAAAGAACTCTGTACTCCTCTTGGAATGGATTCTCAAATATTTAAAACTACTATGACCCAGAAAGCCAAACGATTGATATATTACCCTCGACCTGGTCATTCTTGACTAGTCTGTTTTGCTCTGCTTTGTCTCTGTATTCTGCCTTGTATATATTAATCTGAAATATCTGACCTCTCTCATTTGATAAATAAAGCACTGTAGAGATAATAGGTTATTAAGTGCTCTGCTCATTTACTTTGCTGTCCACAGGTATCTCCTGACTATGCAATACAGCAGAGACATCGTTATTGTTAGTGTCACTATTCAGAAGAAAATATCATTAGAAAATATTCCCCCTAGGATAATGCAAGTAATACCTAAAACATATTGTAAGAGTATTTGTTTTCATTTTGTATATTTATTCAATGAAATTACATAAAATTTGTATTTTCTCCTACTTGGAAAAAAAATGAGCAGTTAATTACTTTATTTGTCAAAAACCAAAATTCTCTATATATTTATAAACATAACTACCTCCAATAATACTAAAAGCTAGTGAAACTGAAGGAAATAATATTTATAAAACCAGGTAAATTAATTCCATTTCCTCCTTATATTTGCCTCACTAACACAACATATACTCATCTTTGTGGCAGAGAGAAGCAGTGGTAATCTTGAACATGTAAATTAATACGTCAACCTAAATATAATAAATTAGCAGAAAAAACTTATTACGCATATAGAAGAAACAAAATAGACTGCATTACATATACATATTTCTTCCTCCTGTTTTTCTCTTTTTCTACATGAAAGTAAGTATACAGTAAAACCCAAGCCCTCCCTGCAAAATGTGTGAGAGAATCTAAATTTCACATCTCATGCAGAAAATGGAAAAGAAGTCAGAATTGAGTATCTGACACTGAAATTCTTGCATGCTTACGACTGCTAATAGGAGTTTGAAAAAAGAACAATAACAGATGAAGTCCTTAATTGGCATGAAACACTTTTCTGAGTTTCCTGGAAAAGGCATACAAAACGGCAAAAGAAAGATTAAATTACAGTGATGAAGGACATTCATAGACTGCAAAACTCAGCACTGAAGAACTCATATCCTTGCCACAACACTGCCACTCAACTTTTAGCAGTCGCAGAAGGACCAAAGTCATTTACCATAATCTACTTTCCCACTCACCAATTACCATGAGACAAAGGCTACCACAAACTTTCAGGCATTTGGCTTGGCAGGAGTTCGTGAAATTACTTCATATACAAAAGAAGTAACATATAGACAGTATTATGTTACTGTAACAAGGCTTTTAAGCGGATTTTAAGTGACCTTATTGGCTCGTCATAAAATGGTAATTCTTAGTGGACTCAGAATTTATGGCAAAATTTGATATGAGCAACAGCCCCTTGCTGCTTTAGTTAGTAAAAAAGTCTATGGCACATTCTGATTTATTGTATTCTAATTCCTATACTTTTAATATGTTTTTAGAAGAGATTTAGAACAATGCTATTAATAGAACTCCAGTACAATAACAAGCAAACCAACAGCCAGAGTCTTTCATATGCATTCTTCTTTCCAAATAACGAATCTAGCACTCAACACCAACCTCAAAATGCTAGCATGCCAACAACCACTTCATCCGTCAGGTTAGTACATGACGCATTGACTGGTGTCACCAGCAATATTTTGGGGCTTTTGACAATGGGATGGCATACACAGCACCAGGCATGCTGGTATCAGATGGGATTCACCTCAAAAGGGGAAGACAGTCTTTGCTCAGGGGCTGGCAGGACTTGACAGAGCTTTAAAGTAGAGTTAATGGGGAAGGGGGACGACATCAGGAATGCCTCTGGCAAACTGTGGGAGCATGACAGACTAAGGTTAGAGGGACAGATTGCTGCCAAGGGCCCTCCGCCAGCAACTCTGAAACATGCTGGCCACAGTGGTGCACACTTCAAGTCTTCTAGAGTTGAACCATGGGTTTCTGAGTCAACAGGGAAACATCAGAGAAATATCTCCAAGAAATTAAAGTCTTCCTCTGAGAAGCTGACAGGGCCAACAGCCCCGCTGAAGAGTGTCTACACCAGTGCACACAGCATGGGCAACAAACAGAAGGAGCTAGAAGCCACTTTGGTGCTCAAAAGCTATCGCCTATTTGCCATCACTGCAACTTGGAGGGACAAATCCCATGTGCGGCTATTGAGTGCAGCTATCCACGGCTACAGGCTGTTCAGAAGGGACAGAAGAGGAAGGAGGGCTGGATGGGTTGCTCTCTATTTCAAGAGGTGGATTGAGTGTGAAGAGTCTGAGAACAGCCATGAGCAGGTCAAAAGCCTGTGGGGTAAGAATCAGAGCTCGAGGCAACAAAGGGAACCTTGTGGCTGGTGTCTACTACAGGCTGCCTAATCCAGGGGAGCCTATGGACAAAGCCTTCTGCTCAGGCTACGGGAGACATGGTGCTCAGACTCTTGTCCTGCCAGAGGGCTTCAACCACCCTGACATTTGCTGGAAAAGTAGCACGGCAAGCCTCAGGCAATCCAGGAGACTCCAGGATAACTTCTTGAGAGGGGCAACAGACAGCCCTACCGGAGGGGGTGCAATACTGGACCTGTTGGACACCAGCATGAGTGAGCTCACTGGGGGCATCAAGATTGGCGGCGGCTTGGGCTGCAGTGATCAAGCACTGGTGGAATTTCCAGTCCTGAAGAATATGGCAAACATCAAGCCAAGAACAAAGACAGGACCCTGAGCTTTAAGTAAGCAAACTTAAAGCTTTTCGAGGAGATAGTCAACAGGACCCCTGGGAAACTGCCTTCAGGAATAAGGGAGGAGAACAGAGTTGCCACATCTTTAAGAATGTCTTCCACAGAGTGCAAGACCTCTTGATCCTCAGGTGCAGGAAATCAGGCAAGAAAAGCAAGATACCTAGCGTGGCTGAGTAGGGGAGCAACTGCTGGTCAAACTGAAGGGCAGGAAGTAAATGCACAGGCAGTACAAGCACGGGGAAGAATACAGGGATGTAGTCCAGTTGCATAACAATGGGATTAGGAAGACCAAGGCAAAGCTGGAGCTGAACTTGGCAAGGGATGCAAGGGAAAACAAAAGGGTATTCTACAGGTATGTGAGCCAGAAAAAGAAGGTTAGAGAAAGCATATTCCCCTTGACCCTTCCCAGCCCTGATAATCAATGCTGACAAATGTAACAACAGAGGAGAAAGCTGAGGCACTCAACAACTTTTTTGCCTCAGTCTTCACGGGCAGCCTCCCTTCCCACACCTCATGAGTCCGTAGTACACAAGACAAGTACTGGGGGAGCCTAAGTCCCTCCCACTGTCAGAGAAGACCAGGTTTGTGACTACCTGTCACCAACCTGCTTTAATTCTGTACCTTCACTCAGTACTATATCACAGCTCCCTGATAGGTAACAATTGCTTGTGTAGCCATTCCCAGACTAACTGACAGTACAGAAAGCTGTAGCTAGGTGGGGCCAGCCTTTTCTCCCAGGCAAGTAGCAAGAGCACAAGATAACAGAGCCTTAAGCTGCACCAGGGGAGGTTCAGGTTGGACATTAGGAAGAATTTCTTCCCAGAAATTGTTGTCAAGCCATTGAAATGGGCTGCTAAGGGGGGTGGTGGAGTCACTATCCCTGGAGGTGTTCAAGAAGTGACTATACGTGGCACTCAAAGCCATGGTCTAGTTGACAAGGTGGTGTTCAGTAGGTTGGACTCAATGATCTTGGAGGTCTTTTCCAAACTTAATGATTTTATGTTTCTAAAGACAACAGTTTCTGTAAATACTCTGGACAAGAGCCATAAAATAGGGGCCATTCTCTGTTTATTTTCAAAATTCCCAGGAGAAGGATACATTTCACCTCCGCAGGCTTGTTTTCAGTCAGCTCTCTCTACCTTGCCAGCCATCTTTCCTCCCCCGTCTCTCTACTTTCCCCCCACCCAAGGAAAGTTCTTCATTTTCCTCATGTTTTCACTTCACCGATTTAATGCAAAGGACCTGCACTAACCTCAGTGAAAAACATTTAAATTTACTGACATAAAAAGCTTTGTTCTCACTAAAATTGACCAAATTTCTAAGATGTTAAGCCATTATCCACTGTGGTTCTGTTGAGTAACAAGTGTGTATGTGATTACTTTAGGGTAGAGAGGAGAACTGACCGCTTCCATTTATCTCCTTAAACACGTGGTCTTAAAGTTCAAATCCAAAGGTCTTACATCCCTCAACTTGCAAGCATAAGAAACAACAAACCTTTTATATTATTATCTAATTAGAAGCGCACTTCTGACTCAACTAGCTTTTAGAATTAATTTAATTTTAAATCTTAATATGTGAAGAAATCGGTTTCAATTAATATTTTTTTAATCTCCTATTTTATCCAGGGACAAGATGTTTATGACCAGACTTCTCTAAAATGTGGACTCATTACTCATCATGCAGTAGAGCATAGTGCTGTGTTTACAGCACGGCAAAGCTCAAGGCATTTTGTAGAACTCTTTCTGCCAGATGTTGCCCTATTCAAAACTTGTACACAGCAAAAGAAACTTTAACAGTCAAGTCCTGCTTTTTGGCAAAATGACAAAATAGACATACATTAAATGTCAGTTTTCTAGAGTTTACATCACTCACACCCTTCAGTCTACAAGGACCTACAAATTACAGCTGTCGAAGTTTTTGCATAACCTAAACTTTCAGCTCTAGAGAATCCTTACTTGTCTACATTTATTTATATTCTTGGTAATGGAGTGGTTCATTATTTATACTAGCTGTTTAAACAGTAACTGGGTTGTTTTAGGAATTGTGCATTTGTGCAGAGATGGGCTGTGTATTTTATGTATCTGAAGGAAATCAAGATTCATTGACAAAGTTGAATTAAAATTGTGCAATCATAAAACATTTTTCCATAAAATCTTTTGCAATTGTTTTTGCAAGCAAAGAATGTAGATTAACTTATTTCTCACATCTACTAGTCATGTTTTTTGACTGCTAGGATTTAACATTGTTAAATCTATAAACAGACATTGCATTTTCAAGTCTCCTTTCATTTTTAGAAATGTGTAACTTTGTTCATGTATAAACAGCTCTGGAGACATGCTATGGAAGAGTTATTACCTACATACTAAACAATCTTCTAACTGAACTTAAAACTGAGCCTGGTGCTCTGCAGACCTTCAAAAATAGAAACGGGTGAACCTTTTCAAAGGGGGAGCCTTTTGATCTTGCTGATTCACAGGAGTCCACAGAAGTAGAAACTCTTGCATCTCTTATCTCCAGCATTTTGAATGCATGTTTCCTTTCAGAATTGACTGCCTTAACAGAATTGATGATTTTTTGCAGGCAATTGGAAACCTGGACAGTGAATGAATTACATTGCAGAGAGAGTATTAACATGGGTAGGAATAAGCTGCATGTGCATAAATATGCACACAGTAAATATTAATCCAGAGTTTTCTTTCTGCAATCCCACTCCTCCAGCGTCTTTTAAGCATGTACCTTTTAAGAGATATTTGACAATGTAGAAATTTGAGTAATTTTCTGAAAACTAGCTCAAAAAGTTAATAAAACAGCATTCTGGACTCCACATTTCAAACCTTAAAAAGCACTTAACACTAAGTTACGGGTTTCATGCTAAAACGCTGGTAGTGACCATGTACCCAGCACAAAGGTGAGTGTTTATGACCTTGGTGGGATGGGATTTCCATCCCCTTTAATGAGCCAAGACATCAGACTCGCACTCTTAACTCACACAAACACAAAGCCTGCCCCTGGGACAATACGTCTGTTTCTGCTGAAGCACAGGGAAGTAGGTGTGGAGAAGGGATGGGGGAGGTGGGGACGGGGACCTGCCTAACCAAACCAAGACAGTGATGGCATCTGTGGTTTGGCTGATCTTTGGGCCAGAAAGGAGAGGGAGAAAGTACACCTGTAAAGTTTTGCATTGGGAGTTTATGGTGGCACCCCTGTTCCCCACCTCTGGGTAACACTGCATGCATTTTCGTTCCGGAGGCTGACACCATCAATAGCCTTGAGCACTGCAAAATACTGGTTTCCAATTTGCTCTCTCTGGCACAATGGCTCTTAAAGCCACAAAGCACAGTGTATGTTTTAGAGCTGTTTGGGTTTTGAGTCTGATGGGATGGCAGACACATGTGTTACCTCAGCTTCCCTGTCATAACATTTAATACTGGCAAAGACAGTAAAACCAAGGTGCCAACTATAACAGAAATGATATGTGGTATTTAAAGGCATCTTGTTTACTTCTGTCACTTGCTTCTTCATTAAGTCAACAGACACATCTCAGACCTACAACATGTGTGGGCAAAGTTAAAACTCTGCCTTTGCACACTGAGACACAGGCTGTGGTGTTTAGCCAAAGGTTCACAAAGCAGGCAAGTCTCCTGATGGGATAGTGGAGCTTGGCTAGTGAGTGAGGAAGAGTGTATCTGCCAGCTGTATGGTCCACATCTGGCTTATCAGCCACCCTCCTTCTCCAGCAGCATCACTCTCGCAAGTTCACTCTCGCAAACCAAAGCAAAGGGGAGAAATTCCATATGGGGATGAATTAGAAGACAGACAGGATGGAGGCATCGCAGGACTCCAGAAGAAAAGGTTAGAAGTAGCGGTATATGTGTAAAGGGAAAAGAAGTCACACTAGGAAAAAACAGGACCCCTGCTGGTAAGTGAAATTCTCAGCAGAACACCTACTCGCATGCCTAGTACAACGTAAGATCCTTAGCCATACCATCTTCAGAGAAGTGAAGGCTAAAAGTAACCTAAGTATTGGAAAGCTTTTTAGAAAATCTATGAAAGCAAAGGGTTCAAGGGAAAAATAAACGATGACATCTGAAATATAATTTGGAGTCACAAATAGAAAGCTCTTGATGGATAAAATATAGAACATCAAGGGCACAACTTCTTTTCACAAGGATATTCAAAATTTGAAGTATACATTGTTTTGGTTTTAATCTCAAACTGATAAGATTGAACCTGCATGAACACTGAGTTTGTTTATAGAATACTCTAATAGCTTAATTAATAGATGAGAATGAGAGACATTCAGGTAAACGACTTTTTAACTACAAAAGCAATTAAATGTTGAAGGACTAATCCTCTTCCTGAAGCTTTTCAATTTCTTAGTATCTGTGAAAAGCTATTAACCAAAACTCATTTGTTGTAGCTGTAAAGTGCCGTTAAGTGCCAGACTGAGTCATTTCATTAACTACTGTTTCTGGAAGAACAGCTTGCCAATTCTATAAAGTCATTCAACCTCCTGGCTTCCTCCTTGTGAGGAAACCTAAGCCAACCCAAAGCTTCCCAAGCCACTGTTTCTAAGAACAGACTGACAGTAACAGAACAAGAACAGGGAATGGGAAAACCACATATGGCTTTTATCTGATCTCTTAGCCTTTGTCACAGGGAAATGTAATCTGCACATAGAAGAAATTACAGTCTAGTCAAAATGCTTGTTTATGTATCTGCCTCAGTTTTAAGCAGGGGTTTAGCTGTAATCTACAAGTTCATGAGACCTACACAAGCCAGTTGTTTCAATATCAGAATAAAGGAGCTTCTGCTGTTACAGAGAATGAAAACATTGTTTTAGATAAAACAGCCACACAGGTAGACAGGATTATTAAACATCTTGCTTATACCATGTAACCAAAGTGCCAGCAGAGAACAAGGAGAACTAAAATGATTTTAAGGAAGTAGAAATTTTAAATGGCTTTAATTCTTAGCAGTCTATACTCACCATTTAACATACAGGCAAGAGTTGTGACTGATGTAAGAAACAGGATATTAAATACAGGCATTTATTCTTCTTAAGCAGTCCAGATCTCTAAAGCTACACATGCTAGTTTGTGTGTGAAAAAGTACTACAAACCTGCCTAATTCATTACAATAACCTTGCAGTTCAGTTATTTTCTTTTGAAAAACAACTTTATAGTAAGTAAACAGTACATTTTATACTCATAGCAGCACGTCTCAAAGCATCTTCTTTCATTAATACAGTTTGTCACTTTACAAAAACATATACTAAGGCTATTTGTATTCTACGTAAGGCTAGAATGTAGGACTTGAAACAGAACACTCAACATTTAAGATGAAATATGTATATCTCAATTCCAAATGAGGCACTAAATCAGCCAAAACTTGTTTCTGACAGACTAGTGATAAATTATAGGATTTTCAGTAATCCTCCAATAAACAAAGTGAACACTGTTCTTCATGCAGAAACTGCTGCTTAAAACACCCACGACATAGATCTGGTATTCTTGCTGGAAACTATGACATTACCTTGATTGTCAGACAACCTTCTAGAAACACTCAATTTTCCAGCTTGCCTCTATGTAAGCACAGAGTTTGAAAGAAAAATTATGTGATAGAAGTCATAAACATACAAAGCCCCTACCTAGCATTGCAGATCTTGAAAGAGTTTTCTATGCTCTGGATCAAGGAGAAAAGTACTTTCATAAATATACTGTGAAGGAAGGAAGAAGGATTACATGAAGCTGGAATTATTTTGCAGAAGAAAATGAAGCCTGTCCTGCTCTCACAGGCTGTAAAGATGCCTGATGTTAAAATTGGCTTCTCACCTGTAAGAGGTAGAGTTCTACACAGTATTTGGAACAAGACCTGCCGAGCACTGGTAAGCTCCCCAGGCATTTGGCAGGGAAACAGTACCACCTGCAGTATATGGCAAAGCTTGTTTATTTGTGTACAAGGCCAAGACCACACTCTCCTTGATGAAACATTGTCTGTTTCAAACATGCTTGTGGAGGAAAAAAAAAATGGTGTATTTACTGCTCTGTGCTTTAAAGTGAAAGTCAGCTATGGCAGAAATGATTCACAAAATGATTTTGAAATTCACAAAATGATTTAAAACATCTATTTTATCTCTGAAACAAAACAATTATCTTGTATAAATGGCAGGTTGACAGCATAAAACTACATTCCCCCCTGCATCTGTCTGCTTTTGAAGTGACAAGAAAACCTATGTTTAGTGAAGCAGAAAAACATATAATTCTTTTTTATTCATTTGTTTTCTTCAAAAAGCCACCTTCTCAGATCTCTGTAGGGATCTAGGCAGGGGGGATAAAAAATGATTTTTTTTATAGTTGCTTTTCAGAGCTTTATTTTTGGAATTTTCTTTACAAACACTATATTTATATTTAAATATTAAATTATTATATTCTGTGCAAAATAGTAACCTAGTAAACACAATAAATTCAAGCAACAAAAATATTCAGTAGTATTTAAAGTGTTCAAGGAAAACCAGACCTCTGAAAAAGCAGAAGACAAAGACAAAGGAACTGGAGCTAAAATAAGCTGAAACGTTAAACCAGCTTCTGACAGAAATAGACTATTCCACAGGTGCATTGTGAGTATTTGCCTCATTCCAAATTTCAAGTACTTCATTCAAAGCTGAAAAACCAACTGGGATTTTAAAAGCCAGGAAACTTTATTTTTCTCTTACAATCCATGAATAAAAATGAGGTGAGAGGCTGAGATCCAGTTTTAAAATCTCAAAGCCCATAGTAATGAGAAACAATCAGTTCAATTCACTACTACAGATAAAACTGTATTTACTAAGTCAATATGTTTCAAATTAAAAACATATTTTAGGAAAGTAATCTTCTCTTCCATATGAATGTTAAAGAGATTTTATTTTACTATTTTTTTTCCAAGACTTGTTTTATACACAAATAGCACAACCATGGATAATAAATGCTTATGCTAACATTGTTTAAATCTTGGGAAATGAGAGAACATAATAAATGTATATTAAACTACACTACTGATGAAGTGCCTTGCCCCATCAGAAAAAAAGCTATATTAGTAACATAAACCTTTAAACTGTTTTAATTACCAAAGACAATCAATATTTCCCTAACAAAACCAAAATGAAACAAAATTAAAAGAAAATTGGAAGTAATAGTTTTCCTATTTTGCAATTTCTTTTATAGCCAGAAGCACTTCAGTTGAATTTTTCTACACTGCTTTTCTTTGCCTAGAACCTGGTGGAAAAGGGAATCAGTTACAGTTCTTAGAAACTGAAAAGCTGAAGAGATTTCATTTTCTTCTTCCAATAAAATATGGCAGCATGGAGCTGACAGTGCAATTTGCTAGCTGGCACCACCCCTCCCCATCATCTGAACTCAAAAATATTTTTTAAGTGCTCATTTCTGTTTTAAGACAAATTTATTCCCTTTCTTATTGTACAGGAGCAGTATTTTCCCTTTGTCTTTCAACAGCAAGGCTTGGTGTCTAGGGGAGGCTAGAGGGAACTTCCCCAAAACCAAAATACATCAGTAGAAGTGACGAGAGAGGCACTAACCTACCTACTCCCTCTGAGGCTACAGAATGCAATTGCTTTAAAGTCCTGGGGTGGGAGCACAGTAACTGCTGTGATATGTAACAATAACTCCATAACTACATAGATTGTATAGTAAAAATACTTCATCAAGTTAATTTCAATTAAGTCATTAGATGCTACAAATTTATCTTCTGTTTTCCTGAGAGAAATGAGCAGGGAGTGCAAAGGGCCTGTTTAGACTACAAGGAGGTGTTTCCTGAGGCGGTCAAGTTGTCCAAGTGAAGTCAGAACACTTCAAACTGATGTTATGGGCCTGGTGCCTAGTTCAGCTGGCACTTGGATTCAAACAGTTTGATATTAATCAATGTTAGGAAACATGTCGAGAACCATTTAATGTAAAATAAAGGCATAAACTAATGCTTCCTTTTTTTTTTTTTTTTCCTATTTAAAATCCAACAAACTGCCACAGCTGTGTTTACTAGCCGAAGCAGAACTAGCTTAGCCAGCTTTGTAATTACCTGAGAACTTGTATCACTGGCTCAGTTAGTTTGATGCCTATCTGACCCCAGTCTGAATGTCTACATTTTAACGGGGCAGTTACATCACTTAAGCAAAATATAAGTTGCTTAAGAATTGAAATAGCATGTTCTGATACAACCTTAGGTGTTCTGGAGCAAAACCACAGTACTAAGACTAAGATACTTACTTTTTCCCTATTACTTCGCCAATTTAATCAATCTGACCTCCCCCAAGACTCACTTCTGTGGTAATATTGATTGGCATAAAATTTGAACATATTTTTCTGTTGTACTGGTTAGTGGCACACATTTAACAAGGTGTTTTCCTCACAGTTTTGATCATAGCACTGCAAATAGCATGTGATATTAGACAGTTTATTCACAGTTCCACCAGTTTCACTGAAAATTTTCAGTATCTTCTTAAGATACAGTTATTTATATTCAAACGAAGAAAGTCCATTCAGACAGCTACCTGGTAAGGCAGAATAAAAAACACTAAGGCTTTTACTGCAGATGTACCATACAGATATGTTGTTAAGCCATACATACAGGTATGAATCATATATAATTGCTTATTACAATCATATATGAATACATTTTAACAACTCTTATTTATCAGGAAAAAGCAAACAGCTTATAAAGCTTAATTTGCTCACAAACCAGCATGAGTTACCTGAAAGGTATGAAGCTGATCCTGTTTAGCTATGCTGATATAATTAGCTGCAGTTGCCTGAGCTATGATACTATATTAGATAGTAAAAATCCTACAAGACGGATAAGACTGTACTGTTATAAAAATATTTGTATCCATGACCTCCTCAGGTAGCAGTGGCCCCGTAGATATTCTCAATGTCAGTGGACAGCCACCCTTGTCTTCCAGCTATTTTGTCCACACGATTGGCAAAAGAAGAAACTGAGGACATAGGAAACTGTATTGAAGATGACTGCAGTATGACAGCAGTAAAAATTCATTCTTTTGAGCAATGTTTCTTACTTTCTTACCCATTTCCTCTCTGCGCCATCGTAAGGTCGAAGCACATACTGTAATCATAGAAGAGCAATAATCACAGAAGAGTCTGAGTTGAAACAGACCCACAAGGATCATCAAGTCCAACTCATAAGTGAAAGGCTCATACAGGGATTAAGCTCATGAGCTTGGCATTGTCAGCATCATGCTGTAACCAACTGAGCTAATCTTAAGGGAGCTCTGGCTGCTCCCAGCATCAGGCATTTTGCAGACACTGCACAACACCAGGCATTAACCTCCACTATAGCAGGAGACAGCTCAGAAGAATTTGCATTTTGGGATATAGGATGAAGGAACAGAAGAACAGCAAAAGCCCTGAGTGATGCTCTCTGTGAACTCTGCCTGTTCACTTTCTGCCCTGCCTCCAAGCTTGCTTTTCATTCAGAATGATCTTTCCCTTACAGAGACCCTATGCACTGGCCCCCCACAGACTCAAGGCTGAGCAGGTGAAACATATAAGTCAGAAAACTCTGGCTTACTAGTGTTCATACAACAATAACTTCAGCCAATGTAAGAGCCTCACTCTCCCATTCATCTTCAGTACCATGCCAGGTGGCTACCTGCACCTTGGGGTTTCAGAGGCTGACAGGAATGTGTTGCAGTGAGTTGGAAACATAGCCAGCTAGCTAAAGAAGAGGTTCGTCCAGTCTCTCCTGGGAATGCCTCAATGGTCACAGCACTAAAAATGGTGACATGGCATCTGACCTAAAACTGTTTGACTGAACATGGCTGCAGCTGGTTGGAGAATAGAAGCTTTCTTTCCTGATACCTAGTGACAGATCCTTTTTCTCCAGTATCCAGCAGAGAACAACAGAAATGGTTTTCAGTTGGATCATAAAAGGCAGACAAGAAGTAGAAGTATCTGGGAACATGGATCCTGCAACACCTGAAAGCAGATGGGAAGGTTGAAGTCATCTCCAGCTGGGTACAAAGGAAATAAACGCTACGGACTCAGTTCAGAAATACAGCTGTATACTTGTTAAACACAAATCAGAAGTAATAACAGCATTTGCTTGATCTCAGAACCCATGTAGCTCAGACACAGATACAGCTAAAGCCACGTTATCATGGTTACGTGGCCTGCATTTGAGGCAGTAAGCTTTCGTCCACCAACCTCATGTTAAAAAAAAAAAATCAGGCCACACTTGAGCTGAAATAAAAATATCTGTGACACATTCTACCAACTAATGGTTATTTTTTTAAAACATGGTACTTTTTTGCAAGCATCACTACATATGGCTTAACATGTGGACATGGTCCACAACTGGTATCACACTGGTCAGCCAACCATTACACTTAAATTTTCAGTGTTTTCCCATGCATATAAGTTCTAAGCATATAAACCCTCCAGCACTGTAATTATGAAGTAGCAACCATAAAATTATAATTGCACTAACCAAGCAGGGGCAATGCTAGGTAAGAAAAGAAATGACAAAAAACCATCACCATGTAACAAAAAGGTAAATACAAGATTCAGCAACACAGGTGCAACACACAGTATCTATCTTCTGCCATTCAAGCAGAACATGCCATAGCAATCCAGAAGATCTCACTAGAACTGACTTTAAATACACTTGCTTCATCTGACTTTACATACACTCAGTTCAACGTATTTAATATGTATTTCTGGTTAAGCAGACTTATTTTCTCATTCTCTGTGTAAAATGAATAGTTTTAAGACATAAAAATGAAAACCTGACCCATGGTAAACACTCTACAAGCTAAAGGCTGGACTTTCAGCAGAAGTCAGCACCCCTGAACTCCCTTTCACAGAACGTTCTTTTCACAGCTGCTGAGCATTGAGAATATGGGAACCTTACCATACGGTTTTTATTTCCAAATGTAAAATTATGCACTGCATCTGCTTCTGCATTCAGAGAAAAGAGATGGAGGATCTAATGATGCTGTGTAATATGGATTTATTGGTGCAAACTGATGCTAGACCAAATTTCTTAGTAGCTTTATAGTCAACAGTTCCTCTACTTTCTCCCTCATTTATACCTTTAATTTATGTTTCTATATTTTGAGCAAAGCTTTGTCCAACTTCTTGAATGCTCTCTTTTGCATCTGGTAGTTACAAGCTCTGCAATCTCTAACACTTACTACATCAAGAGATCTCAGTAAACAGAAAAAAGAGTTTTTGTGGTTGAAACATGTTTTAACTGATACTTCACAGCTTTAGAAAATTTCTTCATGATCTTTTTCAAAAGATCTCATGTTTTATTAGGGAAATAAATTCTTTATCAACCTGGCTAAACAAGAACATAATTATTAAAGGCTAATTCTGTTATATTGTGTTTTTAATGAGAGTTTTAAGTATTTTTGCTCCTCTTTTCTGAAGACCTAACAAAACAATATGAACCTTGTGCTATACTACCTCTGTGAGATCAAAGAAGCAAATCAGCTAACTCTTATGCTCCTAAGCAAACATTTCCGGAGAACCCATCTCAAATATACATTTGAAATCTTCTTCAGAAGCCAAAGGCAGGTCCCTAGAGTAGCGTGAGGAAAGATGGAGCTGTCATGCCATTTATCCAGCTCTCTCCTTATCTCATTAGTTATGTATTAAAGATAGTAATTTCATTAAATCTATAGTGTCAATCAACAGTAGTTATGGACTTGGGTGGAAAAGGGACCTTGAGTTAAAGAAAACTTACAGGAAAGGACGTATTTTCACATAGAAGATTTCCAGGTTTGTTCCATAATGCTGTTAGCAGAATCACCTGACACAAACAAATCTTAGAGCACTACACAGTGATTAGGGGAGGATTTCAGCTGTTTCAAGTGCATAAAGAGAGGATGCTTTAAGAAAAGCCTTCCGTGCAAGTGACATCTTTGGTGACTTGGGTACCTCAGAGACACCTCTGTTCCTCTGCATTCAGCTGGGGGTATTTGATGAGAAGAGTTCTGTTCCTGCAGTGGAGGGAACAGAAGCATTCAGTTGCCAAAATCTGTAGGGACCAAAAAGAACACCTTGTGTCTGACATAGATGAGGCCAAGGCCAACTCAGGCTTCTTGCCTGGGCAGCAGCAGGAGTAGTATGAACACCCAGCAAAAGGTAGCCAAGTTCCAGGCATCAAAACTAAGAGATACTGGAGCCAGCTCTTGGACAAAGGACCATGGTTAAAGACTGTTGTGTAACTGGAAAAGTGCAAGGGCTGTGAAGTCACTTAGCTTAGGAAAACAGAGATTGAGACTGCAGATCCTGATCACCCCTTTCGTTTGTGAAAGGACCAAGTGGGTTACAGAGTTGCTTCATGCTTATCCACTGGATATGATCTGCTCTTAAAATGTGTCTACAAACAAAGTCACAGCCTCATTTTTCAGTTCTCTGGTAAGTGTCTCTGCCCTTACGCAATTTACTGAAATCCAGAACACGCCTGTAATGCAGGCATGAGGCACCTCTTCACAAAAATGTCATGCAGAGACACAGAAAAGTTCCTTTAGACTTTTACATCCAAAATGAAGACAGTAAGGTACAGGGTACCTATCCAATGCACCTAATTTCTCACAAGCAGTGAAAAACTCTGCCATGTTTGCTTTTCTGCTCTTTTTTTATTCCCTGTATTAAACAAAAACACACAAACAACAAGGTAGTGAGAGAAAAGCAGAAAAAATAAACGTAGTAAAAGGTATCCAGAACATAGCAGTCTGGTAAGAAAATAACCCTCTCACAATAAACCTGGCCATCTACTAACTGAAGGGTTAACAAATCTGTTTCTAGCCTTACTTTCCCCAAACAGATGTTACACACAACATTAAACAGGGGCTAGAAAGAGGGGGAGGCAGAGAATGAACTCTGGCGCAATATGGAATTTTTAAAGGCATTTCCTTCTCCCTAAGAGCCAAAAGCTGTGATCACTTAAGTCTTTGCTTTTTTAAACACATATTAATTTTGTAGCTTTTGCCAAACTAAATGAATCCAGTCTTTGAAAACCTGTTTTAAAAAAATAATAATAATTTCCCCACTCATACTTGAAGTCTGAGTTTTTTTCCAAGAATGTCAACAAAAATATATAGGAATTTCTCTCTCTACAATGAATTCTTAAGTGTTCAGATGTGTAACACTGCTACGACAGTAACGCAGTGTTACAGATCTTAAAACTTTCGTATCTATATGAATTCATTTCACTCAATTATTAGGAAAACACTGATTTCTTCTGGAATAGTGCTTCCATGTTCTTTATATTTTTGGTGGGTTTTTTTGTTTGCTGGCTTGTTTGTTTGTTGGTTGGGGTTTCTACTGGGTTGGGTTTTGTTTTGTTTGGTTGGGGTTTTTAATTTGCTAAAAATAGTATCAAATAATGATAACACAGCTGCCCACTCTGAAACTCAAATGTTACTTAAGAGTATGGAATAATATTTGAAAATTTGGTGCATTTGGGAATATTTTTCTTAATGAATAACTTAGAAGTTGGTCATGTTTCCAAACACTGACGCAGTTTTCTGACCACACAGATGTTTGATACAACTTACTCTTCCTTTCTGTGAAGACCTGAAATGAAGCATAAATGATTCAGGAAAGTGGACTCCCAAATGAAGTATCTTTTTCACTCCTGAAGAGTTATAAAATACCTTTGAAAATCAGAACATCCTAAAAACATTTTTGAAATGTCAAATACGTTAAAAATGTTTAAAAATCAAAATACTTCCCACGTAACAGTGTACCTCAGAGGACCTTGTAATAAGAAAGGGAGAGATTTCTCATTTATTCCAATAGTTATACATTTGCTGAACTATATCTGCTGAAAAGTCAGAAGGAAAAAACTCACAATAAATGTGCAAGATGTATGTACATTGCACATTGATAGCATTTTCCATGTTCTGCTTTCTCACCTCCAACTTCATGACTTTTAAATTTAAGTAAAGTAATCTCGAATAACATTAACCAATTTTAACAGGTATAAAGGGAGGCAGGTGGTAAATGAAAACAACACTGATAAATTATGGATGATGTGATTAAAAATTCTTGCTGGGTAGGGCCCCCACATTTATGTGCATGTTGAGAGTTTTCAGTGTAGAAACAACCTTTAGTAAACTAATAGCAATAAATTAATGGTAGTCAACTGGTCTGCAACATAGAAAAAACCCCAGATAAATGAGTTAAATATCTGAAGAAAAAAACCACCTTTTTCGTTCAAAAAACCAAGATTAAAGTAGCGTTAGATTAATCCCATTCACTATTAGCGAGGATCCTCATGTAACTGGGGATTCCCAATGCAGATGTCACCTATGCAAAGAGCAGGAACCACGACATCACTTTGTGTTCTGACACAGGAAAGATATCCGTCCTGGAGAACAAATGGGAATTTCTCTTTTGCACTGTGGAATGCAATGGTCAATCCTTTTCAGACAGCTTTATTTTTAATTAATTCAATTCCAAAACATTAATGGCAGGAAATATATTGTTTATTATCTTCTCTTATTAATTTGTCTAGAAACTATGCTTTCATCTACTTTAATCAGTTTGCTCTGTGTTGAGAATTCGTTTGTATCCCAAGCTTCTCCTCCAGCAAATGAAGTACTTTGTCTGTTTTACATGATCAAAGAGTAAAGAGCATTTATTTCTCTTTCTCTGCCTATATGCTTGATTTGTTTATTAGTCACTTTGTATCCAATAGCAAAAGTCAAAATAAACAGAAAAAAATTTATCAGACTCTCTGTAAATTGAGAGTAAATTGTGTCTTGTCGAATGCTACATAGTCCAGCACACCAATAAATGCTCTGAAGTTCTGTTTTGCTACAACTTCCAGCTTTGTTTTAATGCAAACTCTTACCAGAAACCAAGGCACTGAAGACAGTGAGAAATTCCTGGTTGTAAAAAGCAAATATTTATAATAATAAATAATGTTAATAATTAAAACCAACCAACAACATAATGAATTAAAACAATAACTACTGACTAGGCAATATATGGGGACACTAAAGTTCCTGATACTGTAGTGCTACTTCAAACACTACAAGAAAAGTAAGTACGAGACATAGATTGGGCATATAGTGAGTAAATTAAATTCTCAATGTCAGAGATGCATCAAAATTATGTACTTTTTAGAAACATAAGTAGCAATTCAGATTATGCTCTGAAAACAGAAGCCATTTGACTATAATGAAGTACAAGCCTGAAGCCAAGACAGAACTCAACCCATACTCACAGCAGGAAAATTTTTAACATCCAACACTTAGGAAAACAGGCAGTAAAACCCCAGAATTTCTGGGACTCAGTGTAAGAGCTAAGAGACTGTTACATTCTCTTCTTTCCAAGCTCTTATGTACATTTTTCTGTCAGTACCTCAGACCTGAAGGAAATGTGGCCTTTGCTTCTTCACGTGCATCACACACGATGAAAAATAACAGCAAAGAAAAAAGGAATACACAAAACACAAGCAAATTCACAGTCCACTAATATTTGTGATTGAGAGCATACACTCACATATTCGGTAAAACAGGAGACATATCACTTGCCTTTTAGCTGTATGAAAAGCCAGCCCAAATAGTCAAGATTTTTCATGAAGGATAAAACAAAGTAGCCCTCATTAAAACAACAGCTTGAATCTCTCTCTCAAAATCCCTTTTTTCTGTTAAGCATGTGTAAGGAACTTTGTACTTTCTGGTGATGAGAGAGGTAGCTGAACAAATGCCAAATACCATTAAGTGCTGTTTCAAAATCTCTAATCCTCCTGAGATTTCAGAACTGGTTTTGTAGACACCAGAAATCTTCATGGAACTGGATGGCTGCTCAAGACAACACCCCAAATACTGAGCACCTAGTTAAAAAAAATAATTGGTAATAAACTATGATGTTTTTCCAAAAGCTGATGAAAATAGTCCTCAGAATATACTGGACATCACTAAAAATGGAAATTGTGTTCACTTTTCAACAGTGTTGTGGCAAAGGAAGAGTAACTATACAACTGTATTTTACTCATCATTTCATATCAAAAAACAAAAAAACCCAACAAACTAACAACAAAGCCCCCAGTCACTAAAAAGAGAATAAACTGCTAATTACATGAAAATTACTAGAAACTTGACAGTCTTTTCTTTTTTTTTAATTTTCCGTGTTCCATTTATACAAATACGACCCTTCTGGAGGAGAACAGTTCACAGGGGAAGAGAAAATGAACTATGTGTTCAATGCTTTAAGGCTGTGGTGTCAGAGTGTGCAGAGGCCGACATTTGTATTACAGCCATTACTTATTCTTGCTAAGCACCATGTAACAGTGAAAAGACAACAGAAACACAGAATATTTTCAAATTCTCCTCTAATTTCAAAACACAGACAATTAACTGAGAGAAGACAGAAAGCAAAAGTAAACTGTCCTTTTTCATTCTAAGCAAGGCAACTGTTTTTTCCAAATCCTTTTCCTCTTAGCATAAGCTATGTTCATTGAAATATTTTGGGGTGCCCACTGACTGCAGAGTAGCTGTACTTTGTCACAGTGTGATCAAGCAGACTTGCTTTGACAGGGAGCAGGGTTACTAAGGGCTGTCATTCATATATGCTGAACCAGAGCAGGAGATCAGTCATTTTGGAGTCCATGCCCTGCTCTTTATAAATATTTCCATGTGTTTGCAATTAGTTAGTGAGCTATTCTGGCAGCAAAGGTTACTGAAGGCTGTTTTCCAGAAGGGGTTGTTTCTTTTTTTCCTGTCTGCACAACTAAAACTAAATCTTAGAATGTTTAATAACAACCCAGCCAAACAGTAGGCTCCTGTACATATATATCAAAAAAACCTTAAATGGAAGAGTTTATCTGCCTTCCCTTGCAAAAACTGAATGTGCTTTAGATCTGGAGGCTGCAGAATGCAATTGTGTAACTTTTAGCAACCTGTGACAAGGAACAGAAGCCTCAGCCAGCACAGAAAATTTCTGAAGCCTGGTTTAGAGGGCACTGAACAAGGGGAAGGATTCAGCCCCTGCTGATCTGAAATGTCATTGCCCTAGTTGTTTAATTAAGAAATTAAGTTATTTAAGTACTCGCCTCCAAGACATGTATGTATTTGCCCAATTAATGATGTATTATAAGTTACATCTCAGAAAATACATTCATTTGTGCCTAACAAAAGTGCAATCTATATTTTCTTGGGTCAACACAGCCTTCAGGAACACATGGTGTGACATACCACACATACATCAAAATACTGATTGTTGTTTTACATTAAATGTTAATTTATCTATCAACCTAATTTATATCTCATTAGTAGCTTCTCTAATGAACAATATGGCAAATATCCTCAACCAGATACAGTATTCAGGACTATTCATAATATACCACCATAATACTAGGAAATATGTTGGATTCAGGACTAGCACTGAATAAAAAAAATATAACAAGATTAAGTACCTTTGTAAACAATGCTTGTATTTCAGTAGTCTGACTCTATTCCTCAGTGAAATTAAAACCAGAGTGATCACTTTCAAATCCTTGGGTACAAAAGGTAAAAATAAAGTGCAGAGTAAAGGACTACAGTCTAAGAGAAAGGTCTTAAGGGATTACTAATTTACTATCCAAACCACCCTTGGTAGTCTATGTGGCTAGTGAATTCAGTACAGTAAGAACTGAAGACGTAGCATAATATATGGGTTTATCTAACCTAACCACATGACTGATATTCTCATATCAGAGAGTACAGTCCTGTGATGGCCAAGAGCATCCAAAGAAAACGTGAATAAACCCTACATTTGCTGCTAATATCAACCACTGTTTCTTGCCCAAATCATCCTACAACTGTAGTCTGCCTCTTCACCACAATACAGAGAAAGGCAACTGAATCAATAATAAGCATCAGATACACAGTCAGTAGGAGCAGAATTAACTCACATGATTTTATTTGTTACAAGAACCATTTAAATATGCAATAAACCCCACCATTTTCATTTGTTATAGAAATCAGAGGGAATTTGAAATATATGAGACCAGGAAAACCTGTGCTGGTGGAGATATCAAAGTCAGTCACAAATCCAACATATTTCTTTTTATCATTATTGTACTTACAAGCTAGACCAGAAACAAGTAATCACAAGGAGGATAAAACAGGTTGTTCTTGCACATACAAAAGCACTTTAAAGAAGAAGATCATGAGAGAACAGAGTCAAAAAAGTTGACTCTGAAAAGGTCTTTCACACTGAGTTACAATCAGTAGAATTATTCACATGACTATATAAAACTCATGTTATGGATTAGGTTTCAAATTAAGAAAAAGTCAGAATTAACTAACAAACAAGAAGGATGAGAAATAGCCTGGATGAAAGGGAGGAATCTAAAATGATGAAGTCTTCAAGAATACCACACTGATACTTTTAAAAAGTCTGTTTAAAGGGAAAACTATCAGATGATTCTCAAATTCTATAGCTACACATAAACCATAACCAATTACATTCAAACCGTATCTCCATATTATATATTTAATACAGATGTGTTAAAAAGTAAGCCTACCAACTAGTCCTCTTCAGTGCCTGGAAGGAAATAAGAGTTTGATCCAGAAACCAAATGCATCCTAATTTTTCCAGTACCAAGCCAAATACAGAGATAAACTTACAAGATATTTTGATTTCAAGATACTTTTACCATTTGGGAATGAAATAGTCTGATAGCAGCTTTCAGGAATTCAGCATAATTAAAGCCAGGCACAACCAAAACCAGGATTTGGTTTTGTTAAGAGACCAGACCATAGTTAATTTTCATTCCAACTGGCTCTTCAATTAAGTACACAAGAGGAACAGATCTGAATAGAAATATAAGGACATTAAGTGGAATTGTATTTTTTAATAGTATTTACTCTTGCAAATTTAAAAAAAAAAAGCACTCTGATTACATAATGAAGGAAAACATGA
Organism: Atrichornis clamosus; assembly: GCA_013400975.1. Classification (NCBI taxonomy): domain Eukaryota; kingdom Metazoa; phylum Chordata; class Aves; order Passeriformes; family Menuridae; genus Atrichornis; species Atrichornis clamosus. The sequence continues at coordinate 122,154 of WBMZ01012334.1, forward strand.
GAAAACCAAAGTAAGTCCCGCATGCACATCAAAAAGATCAGTCATTACCTATCAGACATCTGCAGTCCTAGACTACCAAGATTGAAAGAAGTGAGTATCTGTATTGCTGGTTCAGTACAGGATTATACTTTGCTGTGTCCACTCCTTTATGAAGGGCTACAAATCATGCCACCATTGTGCAGGAAACTAGCTGAAAATTCCTGTCTCAAAATATTCTAATCACCAGTAACTCTGTCTACACAAGGAGGTTTGCTTTATAAACAGATAGAGTAGCTTAACTACAACACTCTGACCTCTGAAGTCAATTCAAGACTCACTGGAATCCAGCCCAGCACCTCATTCATAGTTGTGAAGGAATGCTTGCAATATGAAGGAGCAAGAGCAAGCAACCAGATTAAAGGTAGTAGGCACGGCCAATAACATGATTGCATGGCATACTCTGCATTCATTTTAAATCTCCCATCTGAGATACAGTTGTGGTCTTCAACAGCATTTGCCACCTTGGATTCACAGTTGCTAAGAGATGTAAATGTGTAACAGATCACAGTCATTCATCTCTCTGCCAATAGAGAATTACTTTATACAGTATGTTTTCTAGTTTTTATCCAGCTCAGCTCTATGAGTTCCAAGAAATTGAACCTCCCTTGAGAAACTATTCCTGACCGCAACAGAAACCTTGTGATGCATAACACTGACAGTAAAAAAAAAAAAAACAAACAAAACCAACCAAACCCAAACCTAGATAAGTTTATTGTTATTTTTCATTATTTTACCATACTGCTTATCATCAGTGATGCTTACACCACATAAGTATTTCTGCATTTGCACCTTCCTAAGCCATACTCACTTCCTCCAATTGCTCACACCTGGCCAATCCTCTCCATGCATCTGCATACAAATACACAGGTCTGATTATTTTTGCTGCTTTACACCAAGCCCCTTTCAATTCGTTAATATCTATTAATGGCATATTCACATCTGCAACAACTTAGCAAAATACTTTCCCACCTCACAGAACAGACTGTTTCACGTAACAGCGTCTCTGTGCAGACTATGTGCCAGCCCAGCCTTTCTCAAGCACATCCAAAGACCTTTCCTTCTGAAACCACGCTGTCTTAAACAGTCTCTACCTGCCCTGTCCTGATCCCTTTTTCTCAGTATGACTATGGCAGCACTGTATCAGTTTATTCAGTCATGCTGTGACTTCAGTCAAGAAACCAACCAAGCTAAAAATAACAGCGCAAAAGGTAAAAAGGTTATCTTTAATGCAAATCAGTTTTTCAATCCAATTCACTACATAGGTACACACCCAGTTGTACCAGCTGACGATGTGATCTCTAGAGATTGAAATAAGCAGCAGAAAGCAGTGTCTGTAGTGCGGAATGGCACTGCCAGAAAAGGATATGGCCATGAAACTATACAGTCTTCCTGCGAAGAACATCTTGCCAGGGAGTGCCTGCAACTGCACTTCATCGCCTGCCCAGTGAGCCCTGTGCTGTGATGAAGTGCAAAGAAACACTCATTGGTGTAAGTGAGATACCGGTGAAATCAGGTCTATTTTTATTCTCTATTCCAAATAAAGCAATGTACATCTCTAAAAGTAGAATAAGGCTGTATATTTTCACTGCCAGTGAAGTTAGTGTAAGAATTTCTATCCTTCCTCTCCACAGAATATTTTCCTGTCATTTCAGTTACACTCATGCAAGCAGGATCACTGATACAACGGCTTAGAAATGTCCCAGCTTTGAGAAAAGACATTGTTAATGTAAAATCTCATCTTTTAATAACTATGATTTTCAAAATAAAACAAAAACCTTGAGGGAGAAAAAAAAACCAAACTACCATTTCCCATAGATTCATTAAAATAGGTATATATTAATGTTAAATTGTGATCCAGGTGTCTGTGGATTGTGTTGGATACAGCAAACCTCCGGCAGAGATTATCTTTCCAGTGACAGGACACCAAACCTATAATAATTCACACAATTGGTTTAATTAACTTCAGTAAATAAAACAGAACATGGTCTGAGGAAGACATGAGAACCTAGAGGTCTTCACTTTCCTGTCACTGCTTTAAGGTTAAAAATGTAACCTGCAGATACACAAAATACAAAGTTACTGCAGGAGGAATGTCACTGGCACACAATCTCTTTTAGGAAGTAACCAGTTGCCAGTGCCCTTCTGCCTCAGGCTGTCCTGTGACAGGAAGGAAGCTACCCCATTCTCTCTGCCTGCCATGGCCTCTCATCCCTTACACTGGACTCCTCTTTTTCAGAGCCCTCTAGCTGCTATATCCTTCATTTACGTCCCCATTTTTTAGTTTTTTTCTGCTATATTTCTACTCTTCACTATACATTGTTCTGAATTCTCTTAAACTCTCAGCTACAGTTCTCTAATGAGAATTCCTTCTCATCGTCTGTGGCCCTTCCTCCACAGCCTTCCAAACAAAGGTCAATGCTCAGAGGCTACTTAACCACTCAGATTCACAAGGTAATTGAACGTATGGACCATCCTTCACACTTCTCACCAGAAAACAGAACCAAGATATTAAGTATGATCTTTATGCAGAAAGCTGAGTATTTTTTACTCCACAATATGTCAGTTAACAATTTTATTGGTAAGAGAATTTTATTGGTGAGCATTCTTTAACTTAGACAGGGAGGGTTTTCTCTCTCCACTACAAACTCTCAAAAGGTAGTGACTGATTTTAACTTTTGCTGCCGTAAATATTGATATTCATGTCATTACTGTAACAAAATACGCCCCTTTCTGCAGATGAGAACTACCAAACTTCCACTGTCATTAAGGGAACTTTATTACATATTCGTACAAGAGGACCTAACTTCCTTCACAGGATTTTTGAAAATATATATTTAAAAAGAAGATAATTTCAAGCAATTTCAAAGTAGACAATTTTAAGTAAATTTGAACAAATATTGATTTTAAATCTTGCAGTGGAATTAAAAGCCTTGCTTTAGTCAGGTATCTAATCCAGTGATATTTAAAGCAGAGACAAAAAAGTTCAAAAATAATTAACAGCACTACAAGAACTCATCCTATACAAAAAATAGATCATCAACTTGATCAAACATGTATGAAAGATTGATGTACATGAACTAAAGTACATTTTGCACCACTTAAAATCACCTTCAGTCCTGATACAAGCACAGCACACAGCAATGACTTACTTGCCAGGTAGTAAACACATGAAATATATCCTCACCCTCCCAATAATAACAGAATATTATGGAAAGAGCTTCATGATTATTCACTATAAAATAGACTATGTCCTAAAAATGTGCCTGTGCTTGTTGCAAAACCTCCTCCGCATTATGTGGAAGGCAAACACTATGAACCTAAGATGAATCATCTAGTAAAGATCTATCAAATCACACTGCTGACAAATCTGGACTAAAAAAGTACTACAAAGGCTTAGTTTCTGGTCCTGCAGGGGTAGCTTCATCACTTTCTTTTGTTCCATGTTTTGGTAATTATCTTAAGAAAACCTTAAAGTTCTCACTGTAAATGGCTCCTTACTTGTGCACTACACTTCTGCCTCCTCTATTACTGTATTTGCCCTAACAGTAAGTGAAAATCCACTCTGCAGTTTTGGTAGGGTTAATGCACTACAGGCCCTTTCCTTCCTTTTTCTGAAGGACGTGAGTAAAGGAAAACAGCAATTCAAGAAATAGCAGACCATGTCTTCAAAGCACTATCTCAAAACATAAAAAAACCCACAGCCTCCCAGTACAACAAAACCCTTACTATGATCAAATTTTTTTGGTAATCATTACACCCCCTTCCTTTTCTGAACAGGATGAATGGCAGAGAGGCCTTGCAATTCCCTTGCTATACAAGGTCGGATTGTATAGGAAGGGAAGTTGCATTTCTTCTGTGATTTGGATTACCTCTGTGTTTACAGGAAGCTAGCAATGGAAAGCTAGGTGCTACATAGTCGTGGTTTTGCTAGAGCTCGTTTTTTTGGTAGCAGGGGGGCT